>CM076575.1:101796621-102159220 GCA_034641835.2 Pinus albicaulis
TGGTTTTGAGGTCATATTTTTTATGTACTTCCATGATGGAATTTTCAAATCCTTGTTTGTAGTCTTCAGATTCTAGGCTTTCTTCCTCATTTGGTGCAAATATGCCTTGTTCTTCCTCAGTGAGGAAAATATTATCCTCATTATTCACTCCCATTAAATTTATGCGGTTTACGTCTGTTTCTTCAATCACCCCTTCATCCTCATCAACATAATTTTCTTGGAAAGGGGGCCTGATTTGCTGATTAGGACCTCTCTGTCTTATTTGAGGGGGATTTCTCCTAAAGTTTTAGTTTTGGTTTTGATTTTGATTTCTGTTTTGAGGAGCTGTTTGGTTTTCTCTAGGATAAGCTCTCTCATTCATGTTTGTTCTCTCCATCATTATCTCCATGGTTCTAGCTAAGTTATCAATCTTAGTGTCAGATGATGAAGGTGCAACTTCTTCCCTATATGTAAACCTCTTTTCATTTTTCATTCTAGCTCTTTTGGAAATCAAATTTTCCTCTACACTTACTGCTCCACTTTGCATGTATTCTAATGTGAGGGGTTCACTTTCTCTTAATTGATAGGCCATTTCTGGATCAAATCCATCAGGAAATTTCATTAGGGCTAGACCTTATGGAGGTTTCATATGGACAGGGAGGGCATTATATACACTATTGAACCTAGTGCAGTATTATTGGACACCCTCTCCAACATGTTTTCATACTACGATAAGATTTGGAGAGAGTTCTTATTGACTTTCCATTTGTTTAAGAATAATTGATGAAAAGCAGGGAGGTCATTTATGCTCTTAGGGGTTAAGCCTTTAAACCATTTTCTTACTTCTCCCCCTAAGCTTTGAGCAAACATTCTGAGTTTAACAGTTTCATCATATATTCCTTTTTTGTCAAAATATTCATTCATTTTGTTCACATGTTGTTGAGCAGTAGTATAACTACTTGCATCATATAAAGGAATCTTGGACTGATAGACCTGTGGTAGAACAACTAAAGGAAATGGTAGAACTAGTGGATCATACCATGTTTCCATGATCTGTGGTTGTGGAAACAAAGGAGGGTTTAAAAAAGGAGGTGGAGGGTCAAATGGAGGAAGGTGAACAGTGGGAGATGAGGTTAGTACAACAGAATTATGCTGTAAAGCAGATGGGTCTAAAAATATCTGAGTTGTCCAATTCTGAGATCTAGTCCTAGACAAGCTTTTTTCTAGGGGTGAGTCAGAGAGGATATTCTGCAAGTCTTTAAGATTTTCAGGTTGGGAGCTTGCTTTGTGGATAGGTCTGCTAATAGTTGGTTTTTTAGATCTAGGAGACTTCCTAAGGATGCTTTCAGGATTTTCAACTATTGCAGGAGGATTTAGGTCTGGATGAGATCTGGTATAGATTCTTCTAGAAGCTAGAATTTGGATCCAAAAAGTCAAAGGTCTAAAGTTTATAACAACTTTGAAAGGCGAACCAATCTGTGAAATAAATTCTTAATCCACAAAGTATTCTTTACTGGGTTCTGTTCGAGGTTTGATGATAAAGTAATTTTCCCAGTGGAGTCCATAGAGAACCAGTGGAGTCAGCAGGCCTACTGAATTTAGTGGAGTCACCAGGTGGAGGATTTTTAATTGTTTTATGGATAGCTGTTGTCCACCATCAACAACCATGTACCATTCTTGGCTAACACTTGATTCATCTAAGTTTAAAATGAGGTTATTTGAGTTCTTGAGGTGATATTAAGTTATCTTATAACTCAGTATTCCCTAGTACGGTCACCACTATGTCGTCTCCCCATGATTTGCAAGATTGGCAAGAACATACTTTGCAGGGAATCACATCAAAACCACTTTGGAATCCTAGGACCTAGCCTTCCTAGATTCAGAGAGGGGTTTCTCTATGTAATTATTTATAGATGATATGTCTTTATGCTCTAGTTTTATGATATTAGGCTAGTTATGAATTTCTAAGGAATTTTTTGTTTTGATTGATTTATTGATAGGTTGATAGATTAAATGGTGTGATTAATTGAAGGAACATTTCAGCTGAATAGATAGACCATGAGAAATATTAATCCATTGGGATATGGAGTCATAAAAGGATTTTATTTTTCATAAATTCTGCAAGGGTTTTCATAGGGCAAGCTAACTATATCAAGTGGGTCTCTTAGATTAAATGTGATATGAAATAACAATAAGTTGTGAAGAAAACAAAACTAAAAGTCAGTTAAGAATAATTTAACTCTACTTCAACAAGAAAATCCTTTTAGGTAAATGTTTGAGGAAAAACAAAGGACAGGGCATACCATAAAATTCTTTGGCCAGAATTTAATAAGAAAAACTTTAAGACAAAAATCCAACAATCCTAGAATTAATTTCAGACAAAGAAAACACTTAAGATAACAGTGAATGCAGCTAAAGAGAAAGCTAAACATATATTCTTTATCTAAACACTCTAAAGAACTTCTGTTACACCATTTTTTGGTCATCTAACCTACTATCATTAGATGGACCCAAGTACACCATGTAAGACCAATTTTACCCTAAGTAAAATTGCCTTCACTATGTAAAATAACTTAATAAAACACATTTATTAGGTTGTTTATGGTCTAAACAGGAAACCCCAAAAGGAAATATTAAAAAAACCAAATTTGTTTGATTTTCCTGGTCATGTTTAACCCAAAACAAAGAAATTAATTAGATAAATATTTATTTATCTTATTATTTTCTAGGAATAATTATTTAAACCTTATTTAAATAATATTCCTTGTTAAATATGACTAAATCACCCATAAATAATTAAATAAATCATTATTTATTTGATTATCTTTTAACCGCCTCCTTAAAATGATAAATAAATCATTTATTTATTTATTATTCACAAATAAAGGGATTTGACCCAAGTCAAATACTTTTTCCCTCCAACAAATATAATAAAATATTCCATAAAAGGTGGATCTAGATTTGGTTAATGTTATTTTAATCATGCACCAAGATCTAGAATGACCCAATATTTGTTATAAATAGGAGGTTTTTTCCTACCATTCTTCACCTTTTGTTGCCTATTAGATCACTCTGGATCTAAACTCTTGGTCTGACTTTGAGCCATTGTCATTGTCATATTTTCCATTATTTGTTCTGTGAGCTCCCTTTGAGTTCTATCTTTGTCTGGGTTTTCTACACCAATAGGAGAGAGAAATGCTAGATCTGAAGTGCTGAGGACTTTCAAGAACCCATCCCATTGAGGAGAATTGGAAACACCTTTCATGTTTTCCTCTCAGGTGCCCTTAATATAAAAATTCTTTCAAAAATTGTTCTTGTCTTGTCTATTGGATATATGGAGCAAAACCTTCTTTTTCTTGCTTAATGTCTTTCAGCATAGATACGGGTTTTTACTGTGACTCTTGTCTTGATCAACTAGCGCGAATCTGAAGCTATTGGCAGCCATATTTGATGTTGGAGCTGTCGTTTATGCGTAGCTAAAAATTGGTCTTTTTTTACTTCGACAAAGGATTCATACCCTTGGTCGGCTCACACGGGTTTTCAATTATGACCGCTGTCGTTTTTCATATTCCTGCATATCCAGCTACTTCAGCACCTAGGGTTTCTTTTTAGCTTTTTGTTTTTCTTATTTTCATGTTGTTTTTCACCTATAAAACCCTAAAACATTAAAATTTCTAACTTCCACGTGTTTCTGGCCCTATTGCGCAGGTGACAGACATCGACCGCAACTGAGATGACAACTTTTCCGCCAATCTGCCGCCGAGACAACCGGAGTTAGAGGTCGCACTCTTCAACCCAAAAACTGCGACCTGGACTCCAGGTCACACTTTTCAGCCCCTTTTCTGTGACCTGAACAGGAAAATAGGTCAGAACCTGCGACCTGTGCTTTTTTCTGCTGTTTTTCTGCAATTTTTCTAGGTTTTGCTGAAGCTTCTGTAAGGGTTTTCCAGCCTCCGCCTCAGCCCATTTGGACCTGTTTCTGATCTGTTTTGCTCATCTAAGTAGGAACCTAGCCCCCTAAGGCTTCAGTACCCTCCAATTTTGGTGGAAGAGTTTTAGATGTTTCAGGTGTCTGATTTTTCACAGTTTCAGCCTTCCCTTTTTTCAGATCTGATACCTCATCCTCAGATCCCTTTAAATCAGCTCTTCTTCCCTTCAAATCACCTCTTGTAGCTTTTTTTGGACCTCCCTTTAGGACCCCCTCCACAATACACTTCTGCTTTTCTTGATTTCCTCCTTTTTCTATTTTCCAACCCCCTCACTTCGATTTTTGTGATCTGCCCTCTTTTCGTGACTCCTTTAGATCTGTCCTTTACGACCCTAGATCTATTGGCCTCTTTTTAGTGTGTTTTGGTCTCTTTTTTCCCTCTTTTAGATTAGTTTTGAGAGACCACGCCTTTTTTGGGTTGAATCGATGCACTAATCCCAAACATTAATTTTCTGTTATTCGACGTATATCTTATTTTGTAGCTTTATTTTAAGGTTACGGCACACTTTTTCTCTTGCTCTCAAAACGAAAAGGGTTTAAAAATTAAAATTAACACACGCCACACACTCACCCTAAGCGAAGAAGAGCCTGGTTTACATCGCCAGGAAAAGACTTTAAAATCAATTGACACTGCACCTTTTTGCCCTTGTTTCGACATTGTAATCACTTGATTTTGCACCTCCCTGCCTTTGTCGGTCGTTCTTCTTCCCCTCGTGCCGTGTTTGTGTTTTCATCATTGCGCCCCCAAGGCATGCCTCCCGGAGACTTCTTAGCCTTCACCCTCAGTTTCCGGTCGGTC
The DNA here is from genome assembly GCA_034641835.2 of Pinus albicaulis. Classification (NCBI taxonomy): domain Eukaryota; kingdom Viridiplantae; phylum Streptophyta; class Pinopsida; order Pinales; family Pinaceae; genus Pinus; species Pinus albicaulis. Next base: position 101,801,388 of record CM076575.1, read on the forward strand.
GACCCGCTCCATCCCGCCGTCGTCGAGCCAGTCCTCCTCCGAGTTCGCATTCCGACTCCTCTTCTAATTCATTGGGTTCTCCTTTTACTTTTGGTTCTCCCCCTGTCACCTTCAATATGTCTGGTCCAGGGCCTAATGCTAGCGGTAATCCCGGCCCTAATGCGGGAACTACTACTAGCGGAACCGCCACAGGAACTACCTCAGCTGCACCCTTGCTCCCTTACATGGCAGGCCTCAGCCTCCCCGATTTCAATCAGTTGATCAATGACCCTATCCGCCACGATGTTGGTTGGCCTGCTATGCAGAAGCGAAGCTCCCCGACATCTAGAAAGTTCGAAGGCCTTGCTGGAGAAGATCCAACCAACCATGTCCGATCTTTCCACATGTGGTGTTCCTCCAATTCCATTACCAATGATTCCATCCGTCTTCGGTTGTTCCAACGCACGCTTACCGGCAAAGATTCTAAATGGTATGTTGACCAAGCCACCTCTTCCCATACCACCTCTGCGACCCTTGCCCAAGCCTTTTTATCCTATTTTCAGCTCCCTCTCCGATATGATACTGGTACAGAGCTTTTGACTTCTTTTAAGCAAACCTCTTCGACCCGCCTTTCCACTCATGTCCAGGAATGGCGAAGAAGACGAAGCTTATGTCGAGCTCCCCCCTTCGAAGATCGGGTTTATATGGACTAGTTCCTTCGCACTCTCTTACCTCCCATTGGAAAAGATGTCGCCTCCCATTTCCCTCAAACCGAAGAAGCCGCCCTCCAAATAGCCTTGAAATATGACCTGATCTACGCTTAGTCTGGTTATGTTTATACCGTCCTTCCTGACCTCCCCAGGCCCGGTGGTGCTAACTCCCCGGGGGCATCTCATTCTGCCGACGGTATCGTTGGAGCCCTTTCTCATTCGTATGCTCAACCTCCTATGGGCTATGGTCTCCCTCCGGGAGGGGCCAGCACCTCTAGCACTTTTCCCCCTCCAGGTAGCATGTATCCAGGATACGACATGCCTCATCCTTTTTCCCAACCTCCTGCTTACCTCAATGTTGCCCAAACTAACCATTATCCTTATCTGCAGCCTGGTGCGCCAGCTCCTCCAGCATATACGCTTCCACCTCCCCTACCTCCTCTGCCCCCGCAACAACACCTACAGCCCCCTCCAGGGCAAGTCTTTGCACAGCAGGGCGCGACTAATCCCCCTTCTCAAAGAAGGCAGAGATGCAACCCAAATCAATCCGCCCCTGGTATGCGTGGACCCAATCCTCAAGGTACTGGCTCTAACACTGCTAACCAGCAACAGGGCACTCAGCCCAAGCAGGACAGGCCTCTTCGCACCAATAAGCCTTGTTCATGTTGCAGTGTTTACGGTCATTACACCCATGATTGTCCCCTCTTACCACAGATGCAGTAGATGTGGGAGTCTCAACCCACATTGCGAGGACAACATGCCTCCCCTCATGCTCCCCCTAATGTGGCCACTACCCAACCGGCTGTGTTTACCGATCCTTTCCCCCAACAAGGATTCGTGGCTGCCCAACCACCTGACGGACAGGTCGCCACTCAACCTTCCCCTTCTGGTTCCTCTGATTACCAGATCCTCATGATGAACTCTGATCCATCCCCAACCGTCGACCTTCACCTTCAAACTCGGTCTCGCCAGTACCCCAAGCCTCCCGCTCAGTCTGCCCCCGAGTCCCCTTCTTGAGGTTCTACAGAGCCTCTTTCGACATCCAATGGCCCCTTACATATCCCTCAACCCAAAGTTGAGGTTCATACCAAGATTCCTAAGGGACCATTATGTCGAAATGCTGCTCCTGGTCGAGCTGCTCATGCGTATAGCATAGTAGATGATTTGGCACAATATCCTGCTGCCATTTCCACATTGGAACTCCTCCAGTCATGCCCTTCCCAAAAGAAGGCTCAGACCATCCTCCTCTTCCTGCTTCCGTCGCCTTCCAAATCCCAGTCAAAATCCAGAATGCCAACGTTTCTCGGTGTATAATTGATGAGGGGGCATCCACCTGTGTGATGTATGCTTCGGTTTGGAAGCAACTTGGATCTCCTGAGTTGGCCCCTTCCACGATCACCCTTCGAGCGTGGGACGGCCACGCCTCCCAGCCCATTGGCCTTTTCCGTAATTGTCCTATCACCCTTGCCGGCAAGACCGTTTGCATTGACGTCGAAGTCATCGACACCCCTCTTGACTACAACATTCTATTGGGGCGAAGCTACACCTATGCCATGTCTGCTGTCCCATCCGCGATTTTTCGCAAGATGTCTTTTCCTCACAATGGAAAGATAGTCACCATCGACCAGTTGACTTACCATGAGCCATCATCTCAGACCTCCCCGGAGACGACCATCTCTTCTGTAGCCAATAAGAAAACCGTCGATTCCTTGACCAGTGTCTCCCCCGACGTCTACAAAGATTCCTCCCTGCTTGGAACTTTTCCTAGTCCCCCCCCTCCTCATATCTCTGATCCCAGCTTATTGAATGTTTGCATGATGCAATCTTCTCGGGCTGCCCTTAAACGACCCGCTTCGGCTAGTCAGCAACCTCAGACTCAACCTCGCCCACCGCAACTCGCTCCTAGCCATTCATCTCCGCCAGCCGGACCTCCTCCTTCTGGCCCTTCTCCTACAGCTGGTATCCCTGAACCCCTCTATCCTCCCGGGTCGGTTCCCCCAGGCCTCAATCAGCTGGGAGCCGTCCCTCCTGGTCATTATCTCGCTGGTCAAATACCTTTCCTGGCTCCCCCTCCCGGAGTCTATACGGTCCCTGTCATGGCCACCCTCTCTCTCCCTAACCTGACCTTGGGCATACCTGTCTGGTACCTTGACCCTCTAGCCGCTACCCCACCTGGTCACCCCAAACCCTATCTCGCTTTGACACCGGTTCAACCGGTCCCCCTCGCTTCCTCTGTTGCCACCATGCCCCCCGCACCTCCCCAGGACCCTACCCCTGTGGTGACAGCTCCAGGAAAGAAAGGCAAAGCTCGCAAGGGGGCATCCAAAGACAAGGTCACCCCGACTGACCCAACTCCTCCTCCGCTCGCAAAGCCCTGCACCTTGTGTGATGTCGTCGGTTACGCCACCCATACTTGTCCTGAATTTCCCTACATTCAACCCATGGTTAAAGTCGCGTTCCCTGAGTCTACGGTCCCTGACCCCTCTTTCCCGTCCTCGTCCGTAACCAAGAACCCCAAAACTATTCGCACCAGCAAACCCTGTGCTTTGTGCGGTGTCCATGGCCATTATTCCCACCATTGTCCTCACCTAACGCATTACCGCACCTCTTTAGAAGTAGTCCGCGAGTATGAGGTTGAACAAAATCAGTCCGCCTCTCCCATCCTCGCACAGTATGCTTCGGGTCAGCTTGCGGATCCCCCCGCTCCCATCGAAATTCCCCCCCCTGATGTCCAGATGACGGAGTATATTACCACCATTCTTTACCTATCATCCTCTGTGAAACCTTTGGAGCACATTCCCCTTGAATCCTCCCCTATTGTTTCGCTTGACCCCCCTTCAGCGACCACCCTGGGCTCCCCATATTTTAACCATTTGTTTCCCTATTCTTTCGTCATTACCCGTGATGATCTGTATGCAAGCCTTTCTTCCCCTACAGATGATTTAGGTAACTTTGCCATGCCATGTGGTGTCCCTTCCACCCTTGACCCCCTCTTTTCCACACATACACGAGATAACTCCACCCGTATCTCTATTGACCTCCGCAGCCCGAGTCCCTGCCATACCTCCTATAGCCCTCATATACCACCCTCTAGTTTGTATATGAGTCATAGCCATCCTGCTCATCGCACTCCCTCCCGCAGTTGCCGCCCGATGTCTTCTGTACACTCACGCTGCCGTCATTGTCCCTCCTCCCCCCATTTGTTGTCTTGTAACACTATTCCGCAAGACCTCCCGTCCTCACCTTATATCGGTTACGCCGATGGTGCAAGTCGTTACTCCCGGAATCTAGCCTCGGCAGGTTGGGCCATTTTCACCCCCTTGCATGCCCTTGTGCTCTCAAACAGGGTCTGCATTGGTACTGCCACCCAAAATCAGGCCGAATATGATCCAGTGCATGGTCTCTTAGCCGATGCCCTCTTTCATCGCATCCTCCATCTGCATGTTCGTTTAGATTCCCTACTTCTTGTCATGCAACTAAATGGTGTCTATCGTGTGCGTAATCCTGTGCTGTTTAGACGATATTTACGAGTGAAACTCTTGATACGTGAATTTGAAACCATAACTTTCAACCATGTACCTCAAGAACAGAATCACTATGTAGATAGTATTGCAAACCATGTTCTAGATTGGCTTTTATCACACGCATTTCATACAAGAAAATAACATTTATAATCATTAAAAAAGATGCATATCCATAATATGTGTCTCAAAACATGTGTTTTAGAGTCCATCTACTCTGATACATTTGACATGCCCATAGCATGTTACAGAAAACTCAAAACTGGGGGCACCACCTACCCCTACATACACACTAGGGGGCACCACCTGCCCCACACCTAATCACTATCTGGCAGATCCCGAGCCAAAGGCTCTGCTCCTGTAGCCTGTAGATCACGTATCCCCTGACCGACCATCGCCATGCGCCGCATGACACCTCGCCATTCCAAGGGTAGACCAATACATGGCTCTATGTACTGATCGTCCAAGTCTTGCCACCCGCGCTCTGACACTCTGGTCAGCAACCTTTCGCATCTATGGCAGATGTCCTCCAGAAGGGCGGCCGCATCCTCATTATGCGCTGCTCTCGACCCACTCGGACCTGCAGCTCCAGATGCTGCCGGTCGTCCCATATATCTGGCCGGTTTTACCGGAGCTATATCTGCATACCAAAAGTACATGAATCAGTACCCTATCTACTATTCCTTAACTTTAACATGCCCAACAAAGAATAGTTACTTGTCACTTACCATCAGGTCCCCATACTCGACCAGGAGGAAGTGGTAGGTCCAGATCCCCACAATAACTCATCCCACTATAGGGATAGTCGTCTATGTATAACGACATCTGATCCCAATGGGCAAAGAACTCAGGTCGAAACACCCGTCCGACCACCCCTCCTCCTCCTCTACACAGTAGTCGCCCCCACCGACGCATCCTGGGCTCTCTCAGGCCCCCATCTGAGAGCTGTATACGAGGTCGTAAGGTCGGGATCTTCTCAAAAAAGAAGGAGCATAATAAAGTCCCATACGAGCAATCGTGGTTCACTTGCCGCTTGCAAAGCGACAGCTGTTGTTTTAACGACACCAACATCATTTGGGCCCACCCATAGTAGGTCCCACTCAACACACTCTCTACGATCATCATTTGCCCCCCAGTGATGTGATGGAACGCCTGGTTGCCCAGGATCCGCAGCACCACTGCGGCCACTACCCGGGTCTCCAATCTCTCTAGGTCCCCGATCGGTATCCGTGTCCCTTTGACTTGGAGACCCGGTCGACAATGCCGCTCCACAAACTCCATGATGTTCCGCCCCCGTGGTAACACTGACTGTGTATTTCCCACCATCCCAAGTGGCGGGAGACCTGTCAGGAAATACACATCCTGGACTGTCTGTTCGATCCTGTGCCCCTGCACTACAAAGACCTCATGCTCTGGATCCCAATAACTGATAATCTGGGCCAACAAGGGCTCTCCAGCTCTCATCAAAGGGTTCTCCAAAAACTTCAGAACCCCAAACCTGGCCAACACACGATGGACACCCTGATCTGCCTGGATCTCTGCCCGTAATGTACCCAGGTCTCTCTCTCTCCATTTCACCCTTATATCTGCCATATCTGCACAAAAAAATCATCTTTGTCAGCCTACAGATAGGGAATACTGTAACCAAACAAAAAAACCCAACTCTCAGCCATCAAACAGCACTAAAACCCCCTCATCTTCCAAGTCGCACTTTTCTGCCAAATCCTGAGACAGGTCGCACCTTTTTGCCCAAAACCTACGTCCCAGGTCGCATATTTTGGCCCAAAAAGTGCGACCCGACCGAAAAGATGCAAGGGGGTCTGTTCCTGAGATTCTGGGCCCTAATCCGAACTTTCAATCCATCAAAATGAAAGAGTAAGGTTAGGCCTCTTACTTGCAACTGATGGATCTCGATTCCAATGGTCGGTTTGTCTTCTACGCTCGCCGCAAGATTTAGGGCCTTCTCTCCTCTCTACATTCACCACAGCAACACTAGAAAATGAGTGGATTTGGAGGGAAAACTGCCTTATTAAAAGAGAACCCTTGTTTCTTCTTTCACCTGCTGCGACCATACCGTAGCTCCGTTTGACAAACCGTCCACACCGTTGGAAAGCTCTCACTGAGACCTCAAATGGGTATCTGTTAGTTTTTTCTGATTTGATACTTCACTAGGACACATTTTGTCCAAGAGGGGTCACTTCACCTCCACCCAAAATCAAATTTCCTCACTTACAACACTTGTACTTGGGGCACCACTTTGCCTCCATACTTGTCTTTGTTTGTGTCGATTTTCGTCATGAGTTATCATCTTGTACTCATGTTTTTCGGGTCCCCCATGGGCTCTTTTCTGTGTGGCAGCACCATCGAGTCGCCCTTGTTTAGAGCATCCAAGTTGAGTCATCCTCGCATTCATGGAGTCTATCCCGAGTCCCTTTGTACCCCGCTATAGTCCTCCATCCTTCATTGCTTGATCCCTCTCTTGTGTCGCACATTATGGCCTTCAGTCCCACTGTCCCCTATCCCTCATGATCTTGTGTCAGTCGCTGCCATGTCATTCCTGCCCTTTATGCTCTAACAAGGGAAGTCATCCATTCGCTACTCAGTTCCCTCCATTTCACCATCATCATTGGTATTAGTCTGTCAATCGCTCGACTATTTTCTCTTGCGCCTTAGTTGAAGATCTCTCATTGCCTCACCTATGACGGACCTCCTTCTGTCGACATCAGCTCATTCATTCCAGAAGGCCGGTCTAGAGGGCGGTGTACCTTAGTTCTAGCTTCCACTCTTGTTCGGTGCCTCGGATCAGGAAAAGGGCTTTCTCCTTACCCTTTTACCTGATTATTTCTCATCTCTAGCTCCTTTCAGCATGATCGAGATCCGTATACTTGATGGTTCAGTGATGCAACAACAACTCTTGGTGATTCTCAAGTATGTGTGAGATGTCTCAGCCCTCATGAGGGGGTGGCCCTGCAGGTAGCCCCCCACATGCCCGGATGACCTCTTCATTACAACCTTTGATGCAACTCCATATATTTGATGATGTCGGCCTTAGCCGCTTGCAGCACCTTTTTGATTTGCATGTATCAGTCAGATTTTGCAAGCCCTTCCCCATTTTCAGGGGGCATTTGGGTTGTATTTGTATCTCATGTACTCAGATATTATTGTATAAGTCCTCGCTGTTATCCGAGGCACAACATGTATGTGGGATCCTTCATTGTATTTCTATCTGGCTCATGTTTATGCCGGTTGTACTTTATGGTTCGGTCCCTTGTTTACTGGACACACTATTCTTTTGTACTTTGTCTCGGCAGGCATAGGTATGCCTCCCCCGCCGCCTTTAGCACAGGTACCCTCTCATAAAAAGAGACTTGTTGCACCTGTAAGTCTCGTCTCCTTAGGGTCTAGTCCTTCAGCACATTAGTCTACCTTACATCTCTCTCTCTGACTTCCCTTTTGATGTCTGGTGATTGAGTTCTTACAACGTACTTCGATCATACGATTTGCTCCTAACACTCGTACGCTGGGGGGCAATCTGTTACACCATTTTTTGGTCATCTAACCTACTATCATTAGATGGACCCAAGTACACCATGTAAGACCAATTTTACCCTAAGTAAAATTTCCTTCACTATGTAAAATAACTTAATAAAACACATTTATTAGGTTGTTTATGGTCTAAACATGAAACCCCAAAAGGAAATATTAAACAAACCAATATTTCTTTGATTTTCCTGGTCATGTTTAACCCAAAACAAAGAAATTAATTAGATAAATCTTTATTTATCTTATTATTTTCTAGGAATAATTATTTAAACCTTATTTAAATAATATTCCTTGTTAAATATGACTAAATCACCCATAAATAATTAAATAAATCATTATTTATTTGATTATATTTTAACCACCTCCTTAAAATGATAAATAAGTAATTTATTTATTTATTATTCACAAATAAAGGGATTTGACCCAAGTCAAATACTTTTTCCCTCCAACAAATATAATAAAATATTCCATAAAAGATGGATCTAGATTTGGTTAATGTTATTTTAATCATGCACCAAGATCTAGAATGACCCAATATTTTGTTATAAATAGGAGGGTTTTTCCTACCATTCTTCACCTTTTGTTGCCTATTAGATCACTCTGGATCTATACACTTGGTCACATTTTTCTACATTATTTGTTGTGTGAGCTCCCTTTGAGTTCTATCTTTGTCCGGGTTTTCTACACCAACAAGAGAGAGAGATTCTAGATCTGAAGTGCTGAGGACTTCCAAGAACCCATCCCATTGAGGAGAATTGGAAACATATTCTTGTTTTCCTCCCAGGTGCCCTTAATACAAAAAATTCTTTCAAAAATTGTTCTTGTCTTGTCTATTGGATATATGGAGCAAAACCTTCTTTTTACTGCTTAATGTATTTCTATGCATAGATCTGGTTTTTTACAGCTCTTGTCTTGATCAACTAACTGCAGATCTGAAGATATTGGCAGCCATATTTGATGTTAGGGCTATTAGTTATGCGTAGCTAAAGTGGTCTTTTTTTGTACACTTCGACAAAGGATTCATACTAACAACTTCAAAGCCATAGTTTAAGACATACCAGAGGATAGGGCATACCATAGACTTCCCTGGATGGACTTTACTAAGTATACTTCAAAGAAAGGTCTTAAGAAACAATATTTCAAGCTACACCAAAGGATAGGGCTTACCATAGAATTCTTTGGCTTGACTCCATTAAATCAATTCCAAGACAACAATCTAGGTGGAACCACAGAGAAATTAATAATTCTCCAAACAGACCTTGTAGAAGAAAACATTGAGATAAAGAATGCAGATAGAAATAGGGTGCCAAGACAACATATCCTACTATAAAATTTTTGTTCTTTTATCAGAGAAATAATGGACAGAATGGAAAATAGAAGGAAAAAATTGACAAAGAAGGAAAAATTCACCATTAACATAGCTCAAGAATCTTGTGAACGTGATTTTATTATTGATTTTCAAAACAGTTACATTACTCCAGTACAATAGATCTCTGCAACTCAAAGCTTTCTCAAGTCCAACCTAGCAGTCATCAACTAGCTCAACAACTAGCAATCAGCCAACTAACCAACCAAGCAACACTAAAAATGACTAATACATGCTGTATTTATCTGCAAAATGAGGAGGTGATCCTAAGCTAGGGCTTCAGATGTTATTTATTACAGAGTTAATGCATTTTTGACCTTTGAGACCATGCAAGGCCCAAGGCAAAATATCTGAGAGTGATTCACTGTAATAATAACTCCTAACTTAACTTCTGAGCTAACTTTGGGAAATATTTGACTTTAAGGCCTTTTCAATAACTTTTACAATAACTGCTAGGTAGAGGAGAAACATCTCTGAATGTTTGTGATAACTACTGATGTCTTTATTGAAAGAAAAACATGATGTAGGTGTCCAAATGTGTCTTTTGAAGAAGTAAATGCTTTGATATGATCATTCAAATCTGCCTCTGTGTTTATCTGCCTTTGTTTTATCCTTTAAGCATTGTTTGGGTATTAAAACATGGATTTATCCTTTAACTATCCGCCTCACTGTCTTTTCCTTTGATTCTACCTTTATCTCTAATTTGTGACTAATATTTTTGATTTTTCCCTTAATCCTTGATTTAATATTTTTAATCCTTTGTACTCATCTTTGTCTTTTGTTTTGACTCTGATCTTCCTGTGCTTGTGCCTTTAATTTTTCTTTAACCTTATTAAAACCTTGGATTATCCTTGATCCCCTGATCTTTTCTGTCACAGTCTTCTGACTGTTTTTCTCCTTGTGCCTATCTCTGTATTTATTAAAAACATTTTGATTTTTCTTTGGTGCGCTTGAATGTGCATCGATGGTCATGATCCATCAATTTTATTCGTTAATACAATGCTCTTAGTCCTTTGAAGGATAGATTCACTGGATCATCACCCAGGGAGCCCATCGAAAACTATTTCGTGACCTTAGAATGATATTTATTGAATTTTTGCCATGAAATATGCACAATAAACAACCAATTAATCTTAAATCCTGCGTTTATGGCTCTTTCTGCATTTATTTGGGGTTTTCGGGCTTTTTGGAGTGATGTGGAGGTGCAAATGGTGGTTTGGACTTCATCGCAGAGCAATGGGGCTCTGGATTGTTTTGAAAAGAGGAGGCAGTATCGGGATTTGGTGCGAAGAGAAAAGGTGGTTTTCGCATGGAGTGAGGGGTGGTAATGGTTTTGGGCAATCGGGTGCGATTCCATACAACAAGCAAAGCGTGGCAGAGGGATACCGCCCATTTCACATGGTTGTGGTTTGTTTAACCCTCGGACAAATATATTTGCGATGTGCGATGGGATCCATCAGATCTCGGGGGGAATAGATCTACGGTGGTCAGGAGTTTTGGAGCGGTGGGAAAGTCAAAGGGAGTGGGGTCCGGGTGGATAGATTGCGGAATTTTATTCGTGGTGCGGGGTTTGGTGGAGAGCGAGGCCCAGGGGAAATAAAATAAGCGAAAGCACCTTTTTATTAAAGGAAAGGGAAAGGGTCATATGGAGGGTTTTTAAGAAAGGCAGGGGTTAAAAATATTAAAGCAGGGGGCTTTAATTTTTTATAAAGGGGTTGGGTAATAATCATAAAGGGTCAGGTTTATATTAAAATAAACACAGTTTTAATATAATTCAAACTGTCCCGAAGGGTTTATTTTAATTATAAAAACAATGTAAAAGGAAAATTTACATTGTTTAAATAGAAACAAGGGAAATTGATGAGGTTGGGGGGTTAAAATGGGATTTTATGTAGAGAAAATGGGGAAATGAGACTCTCTTGGGTAAGGATAATGGTGAGGATAAGTTAAGCCCTAACATGATTTTTTTAGAGTAGGAAGGAAATTTTGAGAAGGTAGAGATGAAATATAGTGAAAAAGGTCTCATGAAGATAATGAAGGTAGTGAGATTTCTAAAGATATCTGATAGGCAAGGAATGCTATCTTTAGCAGATGATGGAAAATCCATAGTCACTTAGTGAATCTGTAAAATACAGGAGGATAACATATGGTTTTTGAGTTGACCTGACATAAAGGACATATGGAGGGCCCTGCAAACCCTGCTTCAAGAGATTCTCCCATGTGAGGATGTGTCGTTTACTGAGAAACCACAGAAAAGAGGCTATTTTGGGCCATAGATTGGCCTTCCAAATATTTTTCCAGATGTTGTCAGTTGGTATATGATCCTGCTGATGGAGGATGTTGTATGCTTCTATGGTTGAGTAAGTTCCACTAGGCATGTGCCCCCTACGAAGGATGTCAGGACCTTTTTTGACCTGGATTTTTCTTTTTATGCTGAGCTCCTCCCAGATTTCAGTGTGGCTTTCATTGTTCCATTTTTCTTACCATCTTCTTGTGTGAATCCATTTCCTGTAGCCTTGTGAGATGTCAATCGTCCAGAAGTCTTGAGCCTTCTGTCTTTGCCTACCTTGGAGCACAACATTACAAAGAGGTCTTCAGAAGATGGAGGAGAGGCTTGGCATCTGTTGCTAGGAATCCTCCTAGAATCTGGCTTGGTTACCACCTTGCAGCTCCCAGAACATGTGATTTTGGATTATACTTTTTTGATTGCTAGCTGCTTTCCAGATTTGGGAGCCTGGTAGATCTAAGTTGTATCTAATGAGATATTCCTTTGGCCAATACTTCTCATACTTAGCTGCCCATAGGTTGGCCCAGGGGGTATTGGGGTTAAAGACCCATTTCCACCAGATACTGGCTCCCATTATGGTATTATTGTGTTTAGGATCACGAAGACGTAGGCCTCCCTGAATTTTTGGGGTACAAACATCCTTCCAATTGACTAAGGCCCATTAGTTCTTACCTTTTGTGCCTCCCCAGAGGAACCTCCGTTGCAAATTGCGCATAGCTTTTAGAACCGATTTGGGAGCAGGAAGGACAGAGAAGAGGTAGATGGGGAGAGATTGCAAGACTGACTTAATGAGGACCAGACGACTGGCAATGTTTAGGGTGCGAGAGTTCAGTTGGAGAGTCGGGTTTCTATTTTGTCAAGAAAAGTTATCTAGGAGGAGTGATTGATGGCAGAGTCAGTTAACAGAGCTCCTCGGTATTTGGAGGGAAGAGTAGCAATTGAGAAGCCAAGGATGCGAGCTATATTGCGTTGGGTTTGAGGGGGGGTATGGAAGAAAAAAAATCTAAGAATTATCCTAGTTGACCTCTGTACTAGAGGATTAAGAGCAGGAGTCAAGTACGGCTTTAAGGGTACAGGCTTCCTGGATTGAGGGGTAACCCATGATCAAGTTGTCATCCGCAAATTTTTGGTGAGAGGAGGGAGGTAGATTATGGAGAGGCAAACCAAACGAAGTGCCTGTCTGGATATTGTTTTTGATAAGGCATCCCATGCATTTAGCCATGATGATGAGGATGAAGGGAGATGGAGGATCCCCTTGTCTTATACCTATAGAGGGATTGAAGGTGGTAGAGGGTATGCCATTGACCAGGATGGAGTGAAAGGGAGAGGTGGCGAGGCTCATAATTCATCTGACCTAGGTGTGACTGAAGCCAAAAGATGTGAGCATATTTTTGATGTAGTCCCAGCTGAGTTTGTCAAAAGCTTTGAATAGGTCAATTTTGAGAAGTATACCTGGTTTTTTGGTGGTTTTGAGGGAGTGAATGACTTCATGGGTTAAGATGATGCCATCAAGGATTTGTCTTCCTTCCACATACCTAGTTTGCTCTAGGGATATGATGAGGGGCAGGAGCTTCTTCAGCCAGTTAGCTATGACTTTGGAGATGATTTTATAAATGACATTGCAAAGAGCTATAGGTTTGTACTTACTAAGAGAGGCGACTTTGTCTTCTTTTGGAACTAGTATGATGAAGGTGGCATTTAGCATTAGTAGCAGCCATTGAGTGGATTGAGATTCCTCCACAACATATCAGACTTCAATTTGGATGATGTCCCAGAAGAAGTGGAAAAAGTTGGTGGTGAATCCATCAGGCCCTGGAGCTTTCCCTGCTTTCAGTTGGAAGGCTGCCTGTTCCACCTTCACTAAAGTGGTAGCAGCAAGCATCATCATGTTGTGATCTTATGTTATCAACTTGGGTATATGTTGGGTGATTTCCCCAATGGCTTCCTACCTCTGGTGGTTGGGTTCTTGGAGGATTTCCCTGAAGTGATTGCGCAACACCTCAGCGATGGCCTCTTTTTTTTCCAACCTTTCCTCCGTTTGGTTCTAGATGACAGTGATTTTGTTGTGCATCCTCTGTTGTATGGTGGTGCGATGGAAGAATTTGGTATTTCTTTCTCCCTCTTTGAGCCAGTTTATTCTATATTTTTTTCTCCAAAGGGCTTCTTCTTGGCTCCTTCTTTCCTCCAGCTGAGTTGTTAAGAGTTGCTCTTGGGGAGTTGTCTCATCTGTGCTTACATTTTGGATGATATTCTGTTGCAGCTCCTTCATTTTCTCCTCCAGGTCTTTCTGCTCTGTGAATATATTGCCAAAGTTTGTTTTGTTACAGACTTTCAGATGTCTTTTGATAAGTTTCAATTTTGTCTGGAACTGGATCATTTTGGTGCCTTGGGGGGGTACTAAGGAAGACCACCAGTTGGACACCAATTCCTTGAACCCCGGGTGCCTGAACCAGTAATATTCAAAGTGGAAAGGTTTATGAGCATGCTTACTTGGTTGGAGCCATTGGAGTTGTATTGGCCAATGATCAGATCCTGCTACAGGGATGATGGTGGTATCCAAGTTACCTTTGAGGTGGATGAGATCATCAGTGATGAGGAATTTGTCCGGTCGAGAGGCTATCTGTTGGGCACCCCCTCTTTTGTTGTTCCATGTAAAGATTCCATTGGAGCTCTGAAGATCAATGAGGTTGTTGCTTTGGATGAATTTTTTAAATCCATTACTATTGGATTCCATATGCAACCTTCCACCTTTATTTTCCTAGAGGTTGGTTATCATGTTGAAATCTCCTCCCAAAATCAAGAGGGGGAGGGATCACTGTGTATTGATTTCCTCTATATTTTTCAAGAGCATCAATTCATGTTGTGCATTTTGAGGCGCAAAGACATTAGTGAGAAGTCCATGGATGTCTGTTCTAGTAAGGTAAAAATTACCTTGAATGAAGTTTTTGTTGGCGTGAAGGTTCTCTAAGGTGATGAGTTGAGGCTTCCAGATGATAGCCAGTCCTCCAGATGCACCTTTTGCATCAACCGCTATTGTATTATTACCCTTCCATATATTTTTGAAGAGAGTTTCCATAGTAGATCTTGTACATTTGGTTTCTTGCATATAGAAAATTGCAGGATGTTCCTTCAAGATCATTTTTTTTTAAGATCATGTGCTTTGTAGGGCTGTTGAGCCCTCTGATGTTCCATGAGATTAGCTTCATGGGATATATTTGGAGGTGAGGGCATAGAATCTCGTCAACTTGGGGAAATTTTTAGAATCCACCATTTCTTTCCCAATTTATCTGGTTCTCTGTAGAGATGTTTTCCTTCCTCTTTTGTGGGACACTTTCATGAACTACTGAGTGTTGATTAGTGTGCCTCCCTGTATACCCAGAGAGGGGAGTTGTTTTGCTCTGGCTAGAATTTCCTCCATTTTTTGGATTTTTTGCTCCGGGATTGATGTGTACTCCTTATTGTTACATGCTTCTTCTAGCCCAGCGAGAGCCAAGCCTTCCATATCTATGCTTTCTGGTTCTTCCTCCATCGCCTCTGGGATTGTTTCCATGATCGGTTCTTTTCCATTTTCCAGAATGTTATCCTCTGCAATATTAGCATTGGGATATTTTAAGAAAGTTTCCAGTGGAAGCTTGTGTTGATGAGCCTTATAGGGTTGGGCCTACGCTGTGGAGGTGCTCCCAGCTTCATTGATAGGCACAATGTCATTGCCGCTTAACTGATTTAGGGTTGCAAAGCTGTTGATGGTTGTAGGTCCTTTTTTATTCTGCTGCGGGGTAGCTCTCTTGTTTTGTATTTTTTTACTTGCTACCTTTGTGAATCCTTCTACTTCCTATTCGTTGGTATCCTTTTAAGCTGTAGCTTTCCTATTTAGGGGACAATATCTGAAGAGATGCCCATGTTGGTGGAAGTTTCTACACCTAAAAGGAATATGTTCATAATAAACAGTTTGAGTCCATTCAAATTCTTCATGCAACAGACTTACCTCGCTTGGGAGCAGTTCGGAAAGATTCATGTAGACACAGATGCAAGCATAGGCTACATAGCGATTGATTTTGGTTTCTTCTGCAATCTTGACGAACTCTCCTAGGGCATTGCCGATGTCTTGGAGGGTGAAATCATCCCAATATTCTTGGGGGAGAGAATAGAGTCGGATCCAGACTAGTGCCCAAGTTAGATCTTGTTTATCTGGGTTGAAGCGCTCAGTCCAGGGTCGAAGCTATATGCCTGTAGTGTTGAAGAATTACAAACCTCCATCCATAATCCTATCCTTGTCTTCAAAGCAAGTGAAGAAAATGTTAAAGAAGCCCTTAGCACACAGTTGCAGTTCTATGTGTCCTTTAGTTTTCCATTTCGAGACAATCCATCCTCGCAACACCTTTTCCATGGGCCATAAGCCCATGCACTTGCCTATAAATGCATGATCTTTCATGAATTAAATTTTTCCATTGATGTGATGCGCAGGGAGTTAAATCACTATTTTCTTGGAGTCCTTTGGTATGCATGTGGCGGATTTCATGTTTGCGGCTACTGCTGCTTGTGTATTATTCTTCTACGCTGTGGGTGATGCCCCTGCATTTTCTTGAGACGGGCTAGAGTTGTGCTGATTGATGTTTTCATCCCCTGTCGTCATCCCTGTTGGAGGCTGGCCGGTAGGGGGGGTAGTAGCCGCCCCACCCCCCCCACTAGATTCGGTCATCAGAAAGCTTGTAGCTATCCAGGTAACAGGTTGTAGTAGATTTGATTGGGGGATAAGGACTGCCGAGGGCAACTAATGCCAAAACTAGCAAACCCAAGGTCATGGAGGTCGGCTTGGTGCAGAGCTCCACTAGGGTTTTTCCCATTCAAAGTCGGTACATGATCGACGCACCTTTCTATTATTATAAATGGCCTCCCATCAAATTTATTTAGGGCGAGGTGAGGTTTATGATAGGGCTGCTCACTGTTAGCCATCAGTAAATTTTTTACTGAGAAAATGATGGCTAAAAATAATTCCTAAGCCTTCAAGAGATTGTTTTCATGAAAAACTACTCATTCTTGAAGTCTTCTTGTGTTGTTTGAACTTTGCAAGTAATCTTCACTGCTGTTTCATTAAAAGAAAACCAAGTTACACCTGCTGCCCCCTTCAAAATTGTTCCCTGAACAACCCCATTTTCAACATTTTATTCACTCATTTTGACCCTTTTTATCCTACATTTACCTCTGAAAATCCCCTTTTACCCTTCATTTTTCCCTTCAAAACTAATAAATTTCCTTTATCAGTTTTGAAGCCCCCTTTTGCCTCCTATCGGAACCCCCCCCAAAAAAAAGCCTAAAAAACCCAACTTTTTAGACTAAAAACCCATTCTTCAAACAAATAGGGCTTAAGCGCCTTTTGACTTAGCCCTAGCCCCCTCATTCTTTACGAAACCATGGGCTATGACCAAGTTCTTAAGGCCTCATCGCATCGCAAGCTCTCCTTGTCCACTTTCTCACCTTGTGTTTGTTTATGCCGATGCGATGAGTTCAATCACATCTCAGCCGTCCCTCTTCATGATCGGACGGTCAGCACCAAACCCCCATCACTTATCACATTGGAGCTTCCCTGGCGCCTTAAACCCCAACGTCTCTCCTCACCAATCCCAGATTTCATCCCAGCCATCTGTTCACCCAAATCTGACGGCCCTTCCACCATCACATCCTCTATGACCAATTTCCCCCATCCTTCGCAACCTCTGATAACGATGCCCCAATGAAATATCCGCCGTAGATATTATAGATCTAACGATCCCCATCCAACCCGATGATCCCACTCCACTGGGGCCTACCATCCATTTCAAAATGAATCCACCAGTTACAAGCCGCCACATGGCTCCCAGTCACTCTCCGCCCGCGTATTTTCTCCATCGCACCCGATCCGAATCGTCAGATCTCATCTCCCTCATCCAACGGTCAAGAGTGCATATCACATAATTTTTGCGCCTGGAGTTTAACACTCCAAAATAATGTGATACCAGCGGTTTTCCAAAAGACATGTGTCACGTAGTGAATGGAATCGCACTCCCTCCGGGAAAAACCACTTACCACCTGAGGGTCGTGCGATAACCACTCGTGGTATTGCGAAAACCACTTTTTTCCCAGATCGTGCCAAATATAGTTTAAACTACATTTTCACCCATTTTTATCCATAGGAATCCTCTACCTGCATAATCACCCCTCCTCTGCATCGCTCCTCTGCTCCACCCAACCTCTGAAAGTAGTTTAACCTCTAAACATAGGATTTATCTAAACGTTTGTTTTATGTTGTAGGTTTCATAGAAAATGAGCTGTAAAGCCATCCCACAGTCATGATAAGGTTACCAAGGGCCAAGGATGACGATCCTCAGGCTAGTATTCACGTAGAAAAGGGAATCCACAGGGTTCAAAATCATGGCTTGGCCCGTGCCTCATGAGCATGGGTTATACCTTGAAAACCTCAACGCACCCATATACTTGTACACCAGAAAACACAGTGATGAAGGATTAAGGAGTATCAGTGAGCCAATAAAGTTAAAGGGTTAATGCATAAAGACTTAAGATCAAAAAATCTTAACCCGATAGATAAATATAAAGCATAGATTAAAGATAGATCAATGCTTAAAGCCATAGAATAAGACATATCAACAAAGGAGCCTCCGAATACCACATCATCGAGGCTATTACTCCTCGAATGCCACCTGCAGATCTATTTCCGCAAAATAATACACAATGAATGCACAGTCATATATCTTTTGCCAAATACAACTCAAAATTTATGATCAGCCTACCAAAGCCCCCAAAGTCAACAATAGTGACTTAGGTTGATGGAATTTAATGTAAAATCATTAAGATAGAAATGAACATTCGAAATCTTCTCTCTTAGGCCTCCCAAAGGTCAAATAAACCATTACTCTGTATTAATTGAACCAATGATCCCTTCTTTCACTCCACCTCCTCATTCTTCTATAAATACTGATGTAGAAGACAGTATAGAGGTTGGTCTCTGGATATTTGTTGCATGTAAATAGCTTTTGAAGCTGTTGTAGCTCTGTTTGTAATTGAAGACACATAAGCTGAGATGAGAAGTTTGAAGCAATAGAGGCCCATTAGACTTGAATAATGTAACTGGTTTGAACATCAAATACAAATAGCTGATTTATGGGATTCTAGTCTATGTCAATGGTGATGTGTTTCTCACTGTAAATTGTTATTTTATTTGTTTCCATTCTGTTCACTTTTCTCTGATAAAGAAAAACAAATTTAGATTAGGATTTACTTCTGAAGTACCCTAAATCTCACTAAAAATATTTATCCTTTATGTTTTCTGTTGATTGTTAATTTGAAGGTAATTCAATAGAGTATAACCAGTGAATTGTTGGTGAGCCCATGTTCCTTGAGTACAACTTGATATTTTATCTTTGAATATTATTGATAAGTTTGCTAATTAAAGATTGAGCTAGAGAAGTCTATGGTTAGCCCTGTCCTCTAGTTGCTTCTCCAACAGTTGCTTTGAAAAGTTCCCTTAAGAGTATGTTGAAAGAAGGCTAGTTTCAAAGTACTTACCTGATCTTAGACTACTTTTTGTGTTTATCATGAATGTTTCCCCTTTGAATATGTTGAAAGCAGGCTAAGTTGAAAGTCTTTATTTGATCTTAAGCTATTCTTTGTTTTTTAAATGTTTTCTCTTGAAAGTACATTAAAAGCAGGCTAGTTTAGAAGTACTTACCTGATCTTAGATCATTTTCGTGTCTTTCCTTAAGTGCATGCCAAAAGCAGGATAGTTTCAAAGTACTTACTTGATCTTAGGTTGCTCTTTGTTTCTTCATATGTTTTATTTCTTTCACTTCATTTCTTATTGTTTCATCCCATAAAATCAACTTAAAGAGATACTTTGACATATATGAATTTCCCCATGGACCACTCTTGAACTTTGTTGTGCAATTAAATCCTCTTATAAATCCTCTTATGACTCCATAGCCCAATGGATTGATGTTGCTCCTTGCTTATCTTATTAGCTGAACCATTCCTTCACCTACTCACATCTTCACCCTTCATAAAGACTTCCTTCATCTTCATTATATCCTTGCCCATCCAAAACAAACAAAAACTCTGTTCTTCATAACTAGCCTAAAATCACACTTCAAGCCTTAAAACTCATATCTTTAAACACATACATAGAGAGATCCCTCTCTTAATATTGGATGGCTAGGTCCTTAGATTCCAAATAGGTTTTCATGCAGGCTTTGCAGCGTTTGTACTTGCCAATCTTGTAAACTACAGAGACCTAACACTCACTATCCCCCCTTATTTTCATCTTGGTGATGGAAAATATTAGCATCAAGATTCAGAGCACTGTTGAGGCGGGTCATTTATGTGGTATCAAGACTAGGGGGTCAGTGGAAAAATCATATAATTTATTTGTGGACGACACCCTGATATTTGGGCACGTGGATGTTAGATAATGACGTCACCTTCACGATATTTTTCTTAGATTTAGAAATACAACAGGTATGTTGGCAATTAAACAAAAATCACTGATCTTTTTCTCGTATGGTGACCTGGTGGACATTCAAAAAATCACAAATTTATTTAAATTTAAGTTATGCCATATATTGGAGGGGTTTACATACCTAGGTTTCAAAATGAAGCTTATCGGTTATAGGGTGGCATATTGGCAATGGTTGGTTGATAAATATTGGAGGAAAATTCAACTTTGGACACTTCGTTGGCTCTACATTGGCAAGCGATATGTATTGGCCCTCGTAGTTTTTCCAAAACTTGTTGTATACTGGGCTCACCTATACATGCTGCCTATTGCCACCATCCTGCATCTGTGTGCAATGATGCCACATTTTATATGGGATGGCTAGATGGAATGGCATAAGTATCACTTATCCAATTGGGAAAGGTTAACCATGCCAAAGGATATGGGAGGTGTGGGTCTCCTCGATATCAAAATTTTCGGTCAAGCGTTACTAATTAAACCCCTATGGCGATGTCTCTTTAATAATGGGTTTTGGTCCTGTTAGCCACCTATAAAATTTTGGCATAGAAAAAAAGGTGGCTAAATGGTTTCTAAGTCTTCAAGAGGAATATTTTCATTGAAAACCTGCCATTCTTGAAGCCTTCATGTGTTTTTTTTCCTCTGAAGCAATCCTCAATGCTATGTCCATCAAAAAAGCCTCACTGTTTGTGATAGAAAAAGCTTCAAAAAAGGCCCCATTTTCCCTATTTCATCTCCTTCAAATCCCTCATTTCACATCCTCATTCCCACATAAAATTCCTCCAAATGTATCCATTTGACTTTCTAACCCCCTGAAAACCCTGTTTAAACCTTATGGCTCCCTTCATTTGGTTTAAAAATCCCCTTTGCTGCCTACTGGAACCCCTCATTTGGCCTAAAAAGCACATAATTTGGCCTAAAATACCCTATTTTACACTATAACAATTTTATAGCCACTGGGTGCTTATGTGGCTTAGCCTTGTTCCTCATATAACCCCCAGCCTGCAACCGGGCGCTAAAAGGCCGAAAATCCTTTGAAAAGTCCAAAAACCCTTAAAAAGGCTTTAAAACACTTCTCCACTCATTTTAAAGAGTTAAGCCCCCAAGGGCTTTTCCTATTTAGCCCCCGTCCCATGAGACCTAAAGCCCAGTGAACAGGTGCCTAATAAATCCAAAAAAACCTCATCACAATGCCTTTTCCCTTTGGTTTCATTGTTCTCCGATGTTATGATTTGACGGCCCACACGCAATCAGGCACTTTCCTTTGCATACCCCTCATCCCTTTTGCTGCAACACTACGCCCCATCTTCTAATCTGAGCCATCCATTGAACAGATCCAACGACTGTGGTTAAACCCGACGAGCCCGATGACCCAACATACAATGCCGCCCGAAAACAAATCACAATCGTCCATTGTACATGATCCGACGGTCGAGAATAAACCCGAAGATTTAACCCCTGCCCCGTGCATCTCTCCCCATCAGGTTTTCCTCGCACTGTCTGATCAAAACCATTAGATTCGACGACTGAGAATGAGTTTCGTGCAAAATAAGTGTCCAAAGGTTAATGTTCTGAAATTGCGCGATAAAATTGGTTTTAGAGGGGACACGTGGTGTGTGATGTATGGTATCGTGCAAATTTTGTTAAAACCATAAACCGCCCCCGAACCCATGCGAATACCACCAGTTGTTTTCACAAACCACCTTTCCCCATCGCATTATGTTTTCTCAGATTAAATCTTTGCCATTCTTTCTTTAATGAGATGGCCCAGATTTCATTAAGCTCCCAAGTCTTCGCTCCTCCATTTGTTCTCTTGGCCATCGCATCGAAGTTTTCCCACCGTCGATCTCCACAGATCGATGGTCCAGATTAAACCTTTCTCCCATTTCATTTAACTTCCACCTATTTTCCAAAAAATCTCCTCGCCGGATCTCCACCATCCGTCTTCTTCATCCGATGGCCCTAAAACAACTTTGCCCCCATTCACTTGCTGCTTCATTCACCCTCCAAACACTTTCATCAAGGAATCTGGACCATAGATTGCCACTGTTAGATCTAATCTAATGGTACAGAAACCTCCTTGCCCCCAACTTCCATCAGGCTCATTTTTCCCCATTCTGTAATGTTTTCCACCGTTTTCGTCGCCACAACCACCATTCTCATCGCCGCGCCACCATCTCCATGGTCCTCTAGAGGAGTCCTCCTCCACTCCATTGATTTCCTTAACATGTTTGTTGGGTTTTGTAGGGTTACAGACGGTGGAAGATTATTCTTTCTCCATAGTCTCTGTCATGATAATATAGAGTGCGGAATGTCATGTTTCAGAGTCGAAGATTACAGGGAAGAACCCTGAGAAGGTTTTAAATGTGTGTTTTATTAAAGGAGCAGTGTTAAAACCCTGACCTAAACCCTCTTGCACCATTAAACCTGCACAATCACCAGAAACAGTTAGAAAAGAAGTGGCAAAGAGTATCAGCGACAGTTTCAAGGGATTAAAAGCATGTTATTGAAAATTAAGGACATAATCCAGTGATTAAAGAAAAAAACATAGCTCGAAGACTTTAAAATGATCCAGAGGCCTAATTAAGCCTAAAGCACAGAATCAAGACAAATTAAAGGGGTTTAAGGTAAAGATAAAAAATATACCAGTCCAAGAAATCCTCCATCGCCACATCAGAGGCCAATTAAACCCTCTCCAGCACCAAAATCCAACCCTCTCCAGCTACCAAAAGACACCTTCAATCTCACAGAAATCAAAGAAGGCCTAGTTATTGCAAGAATAAGAGATACTGGTCTAAAGACAGCTGAACAATTAATACAAATCAAGAGAACCTATTTCTAATTGTCAACAAAGTGATTTTAAAGATAAAAAATAGTCTTGAAGTCAATATTTTTGCCCATTAAGCCTCGAAAAGCAAAAACAGAGTTATGAAGCATAATTATAGGTAGAATTCATTCCTTCCTTATGCCTTGCATGGTTTTCAAGGCCAGGAATTTCATTTATTATGGAATTAATGATACTTGTCCCCTAGAAACTCTCCCACTTCCTGATTTTCTTATAAATTCTCTTAGAGGAGCACATTGTAATGGTTGGTCTCTGGATATCTGATTGCATGTTAATATTTTTCTGAAGCTATTGAAGCCCTTTTTGCAATTGAAGATACATAAGTTGAAATGAGAAGTTTGAAGTTGTAGAGACCCACCGGGCTTGATGATTGTAACTGGTTTGAACATCAAATACAAGCTGATTTATGGGATCCTGGTCTATGTCAATGGTGATGTGTTTTCTTACTACTAATTGTTATTTTTCTTTTTGTTTTCATTCTGCCCACTTTATTTGATAAAGAACAACAAATACAGAGCTAGGATTTACTCTTAACAGTACCCTACTCTCACTGATAAGCTTTATTTCTATGTTTTACTCCTTTGAAAGTTTCACTTTCCCATGGAATATGCTGAAATCAAGATAGGTTCAAAGTCCTTACTTGATCTTAAGCTATTCTAGGTGTTTTAAATGTTTTCCATTGAAAGTACATCAATGCAGGCTAGTTTCAAAGTGCTTACCTGATCTTAGATTTTTTTATGTTTTTTCCTTAAGTGCATGCCAAAGAAGGATAGTTTCAAAGTACTTACTTGATCTTATGATGCTCTTTGTTCCTCATTTGTGCGTTCTCCATTTCCCATTTGTTTCATTCCATAAAATTGACTAAAAAGAGATCCTTTGACATAGATAACTTGCCCCATGGACCACTCTTGAACCTTGCTGTCCAATTAAATCCTCTTATGACTCCATAGCCCAATGGATTGAAGCTGCTTTTTGCTTATCTTATCAGCTGAATCATCCCTTCACTTGCATACACCTTCACCCTTCATTTAAACTACCTTCACCTTCATCATGTCTTTTCCCAACCAAAACAAAAAATCAAACAAAACCCATGCTGTTCATAACTAGCCTAATACCACATTTCAAGCCTTAAAGATCACATCTTTAAACACACTTATAGAGAGATCCCTCTCTGGATTTAGGAGGGGTAGCTCCTAGAATCCCAAAGTGGTTCATATGTAGGCTCTGCAGTTTGTGTTTTCCAAACTTGAAAATTACAGAGACCCTAACATTCTAGTGACTCCACTAGGGAACAAGACCCTATTAGCCTAATTTTGGTAGTAAATCACTGTGGTGGACAATAAATCTCCTTCAAGACACTTTAAACCTTCCACCTAGCGACTCCACAGTCCTTGAATGACCAAAAGACTCCACTGGTGATCAATAGGCCTGCTGATTATCTTTGTTTTCACAAGACTCCACTGGGAGACCAGTTTCATTACAATATCATCCATTTTAAAGGAAACACATAGGATTAAGCTTCTTTGTTTGAAGGTAGTTTTCCTCCCAAAGACTATCATATATGGCCAACCTTCTTTGTTGAGATTGTTATACATACTGGCTTCAAGAAAAATCCATACCAGAGCTCATCCTAATCCAAACCCCCCTATAATAGTGGACAACCCTGAGAGTATTCTTAGGAATCCTTTTTCATATAGGGACACAACTGTTGTCAGACACATTCATAGAGCTAATTCAGCACCTGAAAGTCTTACAGCTCTATCAGATATCAGTTTGATTTAGAATTACCAAGAAATTCACCAAGAACTAAGTCATTTAGTATTTTAGATCAGAAAAACTTTGAGCTTCCAAACTCACCTCCTCATAGTGATCAGCATATTGGTAACAGAGAAAACCCTCTATCCACACCTCCTGATATACATTTCATTCATAACTTGGGTCTCTCTCACCCTGGATCTGCTCAACAGTTTGCTGTTGGTCCTAGCATTTCTGGCATTCATATACCTACTGCTCAAGCCCATCCTTTACCTCCACAAAAAATCATCATGGCAGCATGGTATGCTCCCTTGGTGTTACCACGGCCTTTAGCTCCTTTACCCAATGAATATCAGTCTAAAATTCCTCATTTCATTGGGAAAGAATCTATTATAGCTCAACACTATGTAGATAGGATGGAAGATGCCTTTGACTACATGGAAATAGAGGATGAGACAATTAAGATGACGATCTTCGCTCAGAGTTTAGGAGGAAAAGTGAAGAAGTGGTTTAAAGGTTTACCTCCTAATAGCAGCAATGATCTCCCCTCCTTACTTCAAACTTTTATAAACAAATGGGAAGTCAGAAGCAACCCTCTCCAAATCCTAGCAGAATATAATAATCTTAAAAGAAATCAAGGAGAGAGTGTCCAGGACTACTCTACTAGATT
Organism: Pinus albicaulis; assembly: GCA_034641835.2. Lineage (NCBI taxonomy): Eukaryota > Viridiplantae > Streptophyta > Pinopsida > Pinales > Pinaceae > Pinus > Pinus albicaulis. Next base: position 101,826,564 of record CM076575.1, read on the forward strand.
TAATAGTGTCTACAATGCTCTTATACCACACATGAAACCTCCCCAAGGAATGGCCTTAATGAAATACCCTGAGGGCTTTGATGCTGATATGGCCTATCAACTTAGGGAAAGAGATTATAACACATTGGAAGACATGCAGAAAGGAGCAGTGAGTGTAGAGGCAAACTTGATTGAAAAAAGAGCCAGGATGAGGGCTGAGAAAAAGGTAACCTATAGGGATGACAACACAGCTTCTTCATCTAATTCAAAATATGATAGTCTAGCCAAAAACATGGAGAGGATGGAAAGAATGATGGAGAAAATGGTCATCCAAGTCAATAATCAGAACAGAAACCAAAACCAAAACTTTAGGAGAAACAATCCCCCAAATAGACAAAGAGACTCTGATCAACAAGTCATACCTCCTTTCCAAGAGAATTTCCTTGATGAGGATGAAGGGATAATATAAAAATCAGAGGGAACTATCATAAACATGGTGGAAGTGGATGAACAAGATTACACCTTTTCCACAGAAGATAACCAAACCTCATACTCACATTGGAACGATGAAGGTTTGGAAACTGAGGAATATAGTTTAGGATTCGAGAATGCCATCATGCAGGTCTGAGAACAATATGACGTTAGAAGAAAAAATAACATAGAAAATCCCAAACCAAAAACCTCTGAAATCACTATTAAGAAAAGACCTGAAAAGACTCCTAAAGTGATTGCTGAAAGTAGTAAATCAGCAGCTGAGAATTCTGGTAAAAAAAAAGATAAGGACACCCAAACCAGTGAGAAATCAAGTCAAGAATCTAGCAGCACTAGCATTGCAGCTAATGCTCCTGATAAAATAGCTTCAAACATTGTACATACTGAAAATCAGCAAGTTGATCTTGCTAATAAAAATGTGCCCAACAAGACAGAATTGAACCTCTCAAAGAGTCAGTCTCCTTTCAGTTTGGAGAGTGAAATAGCCAAAATTAAAATTTTTGTCCCTCTCACTGAGTTGGCCACCCAAGATGTATATAAGAGTTAGATTTTGAAAGCTTTAAACTTAGGAGAAAACAATGACACTGCCAATTTAAATGATGATCAACCAGCCCTCTTGTTTGGCCCAAAAATTGAAGGGAAATTTCGAGAAGGGGTAGTACCTCCTTTCTATGTTAGCCTCAATATCCATGATAAAATCCTACATAATGCTATGCATGACTCTGGAGCTTCACACAACCTTATGCAAAAAGTGATAATGGAAAAGCTAGGCCTAGAGATAACCAGACCTTACAAGGATTTATATTCTTTTGACTCTAGCAGAGTGAAGTGCCTTGGCCTAATCAAATATATTTGTGTGAATTTGACTCAAATCCCAGCCAAATTCATGGTCATGGATGTTGTGGTGGCTGATGTACCTCCTAAGTATGGAATGTTGTTATCAAGATCATGGGGTGCTAAACTCCAAGGCACAATGCAAATGGATATGACTTATGCCACAATTCCTGTCTTTAGCCAACTTAGAAGACTATATAGGGAGGCACACATGAATTTTATGGTTAGCAGCCCAGAGAAACTAGAAAATTCCCCTCTATACTCTGTCCATACAAACCTGGATTATTTTATCCTTTACAATGATGAATTCACAGATGAGCCAAAGCTAGAGGACATAAATTCAAACAACAGAGTAGAGTCCACAAATCTTAACATAATGGCAGCTCTAGATATAGAGGAGGACAAGAGAGAAACCTTTGAACAATGTCCTAAAATAAGGAACCAGAGTGAACAAAGCCAAGACTGAAAACAACAGATTACCCATCACTCTGAAACCCATGAAAATCATGAAAAACAAAACATAACACAACACGGTGCAGACCTCAGAATGCAACATAATAGTGAACATGTCATTAGGGATGAAAATGAGGTCAATCCTACAAAAAATCCCTTATGGTGCATGAAATTTGATGGGTCTTTCACTAAAAAGAATGTAGGAGCTGGGGTATGGATGTACAATGCTGAAAACAATCATACTGAGAGCCATGCTTTCAAGCTAGACTTTAAGTGCACAAACAACATTGCAGAGTACGAGGCACTCATCCTAAGATTGCATCTATTAAAAAAACTAGGATCCAAGAGGATAGTTGTCTAAGGGGACTCAGAATTAGTCATCAAACAGATAAAAGGACAGTATACTGCAAAGAATCCTAGATTGAGGGCATACAAAAACAATGCCATGTATTTTCTGAAAACATTTGTAGAGTATGAGCTTGTGTTTGTTCCTAGGAATCAAAACATAATTTCAAATGGATTGGCCTGCGCTGCTAGTTCATATCAGAAATCACCTAGTGACAAACAGATCATTATTCAAACAAAATACAGACCTGCAGTGCCAGATAATGAAAAATATTGGCAGGTCTTTGAGGGTGACAAACATATAGAGAATTTCTTGCTCTGCAGGAATGAATTTGAATTACCTGATTCAGATTCCAAATCTGATGAAATCTGTTTAGATGAAGAGCCTACCAATGAAGAAAAACCATCCCCCAATGCAGAAATAAACATGTTAACAAAAGAATTCGAAACCCAAACAGAAGAATACATGAAATCAGATAAAGAAGATATAGAGGTGCTGCAGTCCAAAGATAAGAACATACTTAGAGGATTAGCACCCCTACAGGACCTTTTTTATTTTAATGATGTGGAAAAGAAGCCCACTATAGAACACACTGAGTTAGATGTTGAAGAGGTAGCAAGGATAAGCCTAAAATGATTAAATTATCTAAGTCTTTGCCTGCCATATCAAACAAAAATACATTGATCTATTCAAAGAGTTTGTTGATGTGTTTGCTTGGAGTTATGAGGACCTAAAATCCTATGACATAGAGATTATCCAGCATAAAATCCCCTTGAAAGAAAACTAGAAACCCTTTAGGAAAAAAATGCATAGAATTAACCCAGTACAACTGCCTCTAGTGGAAAAGGAAATCAAGAAAATGTATGAGGCAGGAATCATAGTGCCTGTGAGTTTTTCTAATTTGGTATCCAACCTTGTAGCTGTGAGAAAAAAGACAAGAGAAATCAGATTGTGCATTGATTTTAGAAATTTAAACAGAGCTTCCTTAAAAGACAATTACCCTTCACCTAAAATGGAACACACCCTAAAAAATGTAGTTGGCTCAAAAATGATTTCTCTGTTAGATGGATTTTCAGGGTATAACCAAGTTTTAGTAATCCCAGAAGATCAGCTTAAGACAACCTTCACAACTCCATGGGGCACTTTCATGTATGTGAAAATGCCTTTTGGACTAATGAATGCTGGGGCCACTTTTCAGAGGGCCATGGACATTGCATTTTCAGAGGAAATAGGGCACTTCATTGTAATTTACCTTGATGGCATAAAAGTTTATTCCAAAAATGATGAAGAGCACCTAAAACATCTGAGAAAATTCTTTGAGAAATGCAGAAGGTATGGACTATCTTTAAATCCCAAAAATACAGTGTTTGGCCTACAAGAAGGTGAACTTCTTGGCCATATTATATCAGAAAAAGGGATTAAAATATATCCAAAAAGAGTTGATGGAATACTATAGATTAGCCACCCAAGGAACATAAAATAATTACAGTCCTTCATTGGGAAGATTAACTTCTTAAGGAGGTTTATTCCCAACTTAGCAGAGCTCCTTAGAAACATGACTAATATGCTCAAGAAAGAAGTGGGAGTTAAGTGGACTGCAAAAGCAAAAAAGTCCTTTGAATTGGTAAAACATGCACTCACTCGAGCACTAGTTCTAATCAGCCTACATTTCACAAAAGATTTCCTCATTTTCTCTTTTTCATCAGAGCATACTGTGGCTACTGTCCTATTGCAGAAAAATCCATAGAAACAAGAGAAGCCAATAGCATTTTTTAGCAAGGCACTAAGAGATGCACCCTTGAAATACAATATCATGGAAAAATAGGCCTATGCCTTGGTAAAGGCCTTAAAGGACTTCAGGGTGTATATTCTACATTCTCACATCATTGCTTATGTGCCTAGCATAGTGGTAAAAGATATCTTGTCACAAGATCCAGATGGAAAAAGAGGTAAGTGGATTGTAGTAATACTAGAGTATGATTTGGAAATAAAACCCACAAAACTCATTAAAGGTCAGGGCTTAGCTCAATTAATGGCTGAATCTAACCTACAAGCCCTTGACATTAACATGGTAGATGCCTTGGATGAACATGAAGGATTTCCTGCTCCCACCGTTGAAGAGCAGTTCCAAAACTCACCATGGTATGCTAACATCTTGTATGTGCTTACAAATCTTAATGCTCCTCTTGATTTATCAAAGACTAAGGCAAGGTTTTTAAATTTGAAAGCTAGGAATTATTGCATTTTGAATGAATGTTTATATTGGAAAAATGATAATGGTTTATTGCTTAAATGTTTTCCTGAAGTTGATGCAGAGAGGATCAAGCATGAATTCCATGAAGGAGATTGTGGAGGTCATCTCTACTGGAAAACCACAGCCAATAAGATCCTTAGAGTTGGCTATTATTGGCCCACTCTCTTCCAATATGTCCATAAAATGATAGTTTCCTGCCACAAGTGCCAAATTTTTGAGGGCAAAAGAAAGCTCCTTCCTTTACCATTACAACCAATCACTGTTGAAGCTCCTTTTCAACAGTGGGGCCTAAATTTCATAGGGGAAATCCATCCTGCTTCATCTGCCCAACACAAATGGATTCTCACAGCCACTGACTATTTCACAAAATGGATAGAGGCCATCCCTTCTAGGAATGCCACGAATTATGTTATTATAAAATTCCTTGAAGACCATATCCTATCTAGATTTGGCTGTCCTAGGAAGATTATTACTGATAATGCTGCTGCTTTTGGCTCCAAAAAGATGATTGATTTTTTTCACAGGTATCAGATTGCTCTTGGTCATTCTACTACTTATTACCCTCAAGGTAATGGGCTAGCAGAATCATCAAATAGAAGTTTGGTGATCATCATAATGAAGCTTCTTGAAGAGAATAAAAAATCATGGCATAACAAGTTGGTGCATGCTCTATGGGCTAACAGATTAAAAACAAATAAATCCATTGGAATGTCCCCATATCAGTTAGTCTATGGAGCAGATGCAGTGTTTCCTACCAGCCTAGGGGTACCAGTGTTAAAATTAGTCCAAGAAATACAGTCAGAAGAGGAAATCATGGTAAGGAGGATCAATCAAACAATACATCTCCAGTAGACAAGGGAAGAGGTCTACAACACAGCTCAAAAAGTGCAAGAGAAAATAAAAAGGTTGTTTGACAAAAGAACAAAAGCTTGTGATTTGAAAATTCGAGACAAGGTACTCAAGTGGGACTCTAGAAGAGAGGATAAGGGTAAGCATGGAAAATTTGACAGTTTGTGGCAAGGTCCTTACATTATTCAGTCCACAATTGGTCCAAATGCATTCTTCCTGCAAGAGTTAGATGGTACATATCTGTTTAGGGGTCCTATCAATGGTAGGATGCTCAAACATTATTACTGCTAAAATTCAGAGTTTAAAGTTTTCACTTCCATTGTAAATACCATTGCTTTGTTTAGTTTCAAAAAAAATAAAAAATAAAAAAAGAGATGAAAGAAAAGGTTCAGAAAAACTCAAAAATTGAACCTCTGAAGTTCCAAGGAATGGCTCAAATCAGCCCAAAACCTGAGCCAAAGAAAGGGAAAGCTGGTTCTAATATGCTCAAAACCTGAACCGGCAAAGAAAGAAGAAGAATGAACTCTAACAAACTCAAAACCAGAGCTGAAATAAAGAAGAGAAGTGACTCTAACAAACTTAAAATTTGAGTCACAAAGGAAAGAAGATGGATAAGCTCTAACAAGCCCAAAACCAGAGCTGAAATGACGAATAAAAAGTGACTCTAACAAGCTCAAAATCTGAGTCACAAGAGAAAGAAGGATGCTCTAAAAGTTTCACAATTTCCAGCCTTCACAATTTTGTTTTCAATTTCCTGCAAATTTCAGTCCATGTGCAGCTGTCTTTATGCCATGGACCCACAGCAAACCAGATAGTCTAATCCTGGTTTGACTGTTTTTAAATTTCTGTTTTAGAATGTAGAGAAAGAAATCTGCTAGACAGTTTAATCCTAGCAGATATTAGTGTAGGTAGAGAAGCTATGAGGCCAATTGTCTAATCTGGTCTCATGGAGGAATAAGGGTAGAATTAGATTAGTGTTTTCTACTTTCGATAAAAAAAAATGATATAAAAGGTCTGCAAGTCTAAATGTACTTTGAAGAAAAAATGTAAGGACAGTAGGATGGGTAGGTAGATTGTTTGGGAGAATATTACCGCTGATATGATATTTTCATGATGTGTAGCAGCTAATTAAAGAAGAAAAGGATGGTCAAAGATCAGGTATCTGGCCTACTTCCAAAGAATTAAATATGCAGTTCTTGACACCTTCAAGAAGATTCCATCCCCACATGGAGCCACTGTTAGCCACCTATAAAATTTTGGCATAGCAAAACAGGTGGTTAAATGGTTTCTAAGTCTTCAATAGGAATATTTTCATTTAAAACCTACCATTCTTGAAGCCTTCCTGTGTTTTTTTTCCTCTGAAGCAATCCTCAATGCAGTGTCCATGAAAAAAGCCTCACTGTTTGTGAAAGAAAAAGCTTCAAAAAAGGCCCCCATTTTCCGTATTTCATCTCCTCCAAATCCCTCATTTCACATCCTCATTCCCACATAAAATTCCTCCAAATGTCCCCATTTGACTTTCTAACCCCCTCAAAACCCTGTTTAAGCCCTATGGCTCCTTTTAGTTGGTTTAAAAATCCCCTTTGCTGCCTACCGGAACCCCTCATTTGGCCTAAAAAGCATTGAATTTGGCCTAGAATACCCTATTTTATACTATAACAGTTTTATAGCCCCTGGGTGCTTATGTGGCTTAGCCCTGTTCCTCATATAACCCCTAGCCCGCAACTGGGTGCTAAAAGGCCGAAAATCCTTTGAAAAAGCCGAAAATCCTTTGAAAAGTCCAAAAACCCTTAAAAAGGCTTTAAAACACTTCTTTGCTCATTTTAAAGAGTTAAGCCCCCAAGGGATTATCCTATTTAGCCCCCCTCCCATGAGACCTAAAGACCAGTGAAAAGGTGCCTAATAAATCCAAAAAAACCTCATCACAATGCCTTTCCCCTTTGGTTTCATTGTTCTCCGACTTTATGATATGAATCGACGAGAGCCGTCAATCTCCACATATCGACGACTTACATGCAATCGGGCACTTTCCTTTGCATACCCCTCATCCCTTTTGCCGCAACATTGCGCCCCATCTTCTAATCTGAGCTGTCCATTGAACAAATCCAACGATTGTGGTTAAACCCAACAAGCCTAATGGCCCAACATACAATGCCACCCGACAGCGAATCACAGCCATCCATTGTACATGATCCGATGGTTGGAAATAAACCTGAAGATTTAACCCCCACCCCGTGCATCTCTCCCCATCGGGTTTTCCTTGCACCATTCGATCAAAACCATCAGATCCGACGACTGAGAATGAGTTTCGCGCAAAATAAGTGTCCGAAGGTTAATGTTCTGAAATCGCGCAACAAAAGTGGTTTTAGAGGGGACATGTGGCGTGCGATGTATGGTATCACGCAAATTTTGTTAAAACCATAAATTGCCCTCGACCCCGCGTGAATACCACCAGTTGTTTTCATAAACCACCTTTCCCCATCGCATTACGTTTTCTCAGATTAAATCTCCGTCGTTCGTTCTTTGATCAAACGGCCTAGATTTCATTAAGCTCCCAAGTCTTCACTCCTCCATTTTTTCTCTTGGCCATCGCATCAACGTTTTCCCACTGTCAATCTCCACAGATTGATGGTCCCGATTAAAGCTTTCTCCCATTTCATTTACCTTCCACCTATTTTCCAAAAAATCTCGTCGCCGGATCTCCATCGTCCGTCTTCTTCATCCGACGGCCCTAAAATTTTTTTCCCCCATTCACCTACTGCTTCATTCACCCTCCAAACACTTTCATCAATGAATCTGGACCGTAGATTGCCACTGTTAGATCTAATCTAATGGTCCAGAAACCTCCTCACCCCCAACTTCCATTAGGCTCATTTTTCACCATTCTATAATGTTTTCCACCGTTTTCGTCGCCACATCCACCATTCTCATCGCCGCGCCACCATCTCCATGGTCCTCCAGAGAAGTCCTCCTCCACTCCATTGATTTCCTTAACATTTCTGTTGGGTTTTGCAGGGTTACAGACGGTGGAAGATTATTCTTTCTCCACAGTCTTTGTCATGATAATACAGAGTGTAGAATGTCATGTTTCAGAGCCGAAGATTGCAGGGAAGAACCCTGAGAAGGTTTTAAATGTGTGTTTTATTAAAGGAGCAGTGTTAAAACCTTGACCTAAACCCTCATGTGCCATTAAACCTGCACATGCACCAGAAACAGTCAGAAAAGAAGCGGCAAAGAGTATCAGCGATAATTTCAAGGGATTAAAAGCATGTTATTGAAAATTAAGGACATAATCTAGTGATTAAAGACAAAAACATAGCTTGAAGAACTTAAAATGATCCAGAGGCCTAATTAAGCCTAAAACACAGAATCAAGACAAATTAAAGGTGTTTTAAGGTAAAGACAAAAAATCTATCAATCCAAGAAAGCCTCCACTGCCACATCAGAGGCCAATTGAACCCTCTCCAGCACCAAAATCCAACCCTCTCCAGCTACCAAAAGACACCTGCAATCTCACAGAAATCAAAGAAGGCCTAGTTATTGCAAGAACAAGAGATACTGGCCTAAAGACAGCTGAAAAATTAATACAAATCAAGAGAACTTATTTCTAATTGTCAGCAAAGTGATTTTAAAGATAAAAAATAGTCCTGAAGTCAATATTTTTGTCCATTAAGCCTCGAAAATTAGAAATAGAGTTATGAAGCAGAGTTATAGGTAGAATTCATTCCTGCCTTATGCCTTGCATGGTTTTCAAGGCCAGGAATTGCATTGATTATGGAATTAATGATACTTGACCCCTAGAAACTCTCCCACTTCCTGATTTTCTTATAAATTATCCTTGAGGAGCACATTGTAATGGTTGGTCTCTGGATATCTGATTTCATGTTAATAGTTTTCTGAAGCTACTGAAGCCCTGTTTGCAATTGAAGATACATAAGCTAAAATGAGAAGTTTGAAGTTGTAGAGACCCACCAGGCTTGATGATTGTAACTGGTTTGAACATCAAATACAAGTTGATTTATGGGATCCTGGTCTATGTCAATGGTGATGTGTTTTCTTACTGCTAATTGATATTTTTCTTTGTTTTTTCATTCTGCCCACTTTCTCTGATAAAGAACAACAAATACAGAGCCAGGATTTACTCTTAACAGTACCCTACTCTCACTGATAAGATTTATTTCTATGTTTTCCTCCTTTGAAAGTTTCCCTTTCCTATGGAATATGTTGAAAGCAAGATAGGTTCAAAGTCCTTACTTGGTCTTAAGCTATTCTAAGTGTTTTAAATGTTTTCCATTGAAAGTACATCAATGCAGGCTAGTTTCAAAGTGCTTACCTGATCTTAGATTACTTTTATGTTTTTTCCTTAAGTGCATGCCAAAGAAGGATAGTTTCAAAGTACTTACTTGATCTTAGGCTGCTCTTTGTTCCTCATTTGTGCGTTCTCCATTTCCCATTTGTTTCATTCCATAAAATCGACTAAAAAGAGATCCTTTGACATAGATAACTTGCCCCATGGACCACTCTTGAACCTTACTGTCCAATTAAATCCTCTTATGACTCCATAGCCCAATGGATTGAAGCTGCTTTTTGCCTATCTTATCAGCTGAATCATCCCTTCAATTGCATACACATTTACCCTTCATTTAAATTTCCTTCACCTTCATCATGTCTTTGCCCAACCAAAACAAAAAATCAAACAAAACCCATGCTCTTCATAACTAGCCTAATACCACATTTCAAGCCTTAAAGATCACATCTTTAAACACACTTATAGAGAGATCCCTCTCTGGATTCAGGAGGGCTAGATCCTAGAATCCCAAAGTGGTTCATATGTAGGCTCTGCAGTTTATATTTTCCAAACTTGCAAATTACAGAGACCCTAACAGGTCCAAGATTATAAATCACAAAATATATGAGGAAGCAAGACATTGTATAATGGTATTGGGTTGGCACTGTGGGCTTGTCATAGAGCTCTTACATATGGTAAGGATTTAAAAAAATATAGCAAGTGTTCTATTGTCACCTCTACTGGTATTTTGGGGATGATCACCCGATCATATTGGGCACAAACCAGATTTTTGGCCTGCGGGGGTCGATGGAACTTAGTGATGATATTCTACACAAATTACATTCCAGGGGGTTTTTCTACCTTGCATAGGTTATTAATTACTAGTGGGATGACATGCCTCACTGGAAGGAGGTGGTGGGTTTAGGCCTGGTGGGAAATTAAGCCATTGAATGGGAGGTATTCAGGGAAGAGGTTAGATGTGATGGATTACTTCAGAATCTGAACAAGGGCTACATTACATGGGTTGGTATCCTGCACGAAAATTCTGTTTATTTGAGGGACACCTACAAGTACTTATTTACCATTACTAGGGGACTACAAAGGAAGTGTTGGTTTGCATAGGTATGGCAGGTACACATCCCATATAAAATCATCATTCACAATTGGAAAATTTGGAAAAACACAAACCTTACCCGAGAGAACCTTTGCAAACATGGTTGGTATGGTCTAGGTTGCTGCCCTTTCTGAAGGCAGGATGGGGAATATAATTTGCATCTATTCTTTCAATGTAGTTTTTCTATTGAGATATGGTATCAGATTGGTTTTATTTTGTAGGTGGAACACACAATTTTTAATGATCTGGAGGAGTGCGTACTCTCGTGGAAATAAAGGGGTGGTTCCAACATCAGGATTCCTTTTCTATTGACTTGGTATATCTGATTGGAAAAGAACCACCTCATATTCAACAAAGCCCTGATAAATGATGCACAGGTCAAAAAGAGAATGATGACAAAATCAAATTGAAACCATACATGTTTCATGCCTCCACGAGACCTTTCCCAATGATTAATTCCATACATTATTTCATATCCGGCTGGTTATTTTGATGGAGCAGCTCAATAAGGCAGGTGAAGATGTGGTGTATGGATCATACTGGATCAGAGATGCCAATACAAGATCCATTGGAACTATGGTACACATACAAATAATAGGGTAGAATCAGTGACATTATGGGGATTACTATGGTTCTCTCAATAACTGTACATTGAAAACATTGCCATTTTTTGCGATTCCGAGGTTATAATTGATCACATGAACAAACATAAAATATTTTCCCCACCCCACCTGGCTGACTCGATGGATCATATCGACAAGCTCTAGGACACTTTCCATAACATTTCTTTCACTCACATATACCAGGAGAAAAATGTCATCGCCAATGGGCTATCAAAAATGGGACTCAGGACTGCATCCAGCCACATGCACTACTCCTTACTTGATTTGGATGCCATATGTGCATAAGGAACCTTCTTGTTGTCTTGATTTATATTTTGTTTATGATGTTGCTTCATTTTTGTTTAACTAAAAATTTCTGGAAACACTGTTGTTTACCTTTCCACATACTTATTTTAAGGCTTTGGGTCACCATTTTTGATTTCACCTTTTTTTATATGTTGTATTGGTTTACCTATTTTGTGCCCGTGGGATGTGGTGATCCCATGATTCTGACTCCTTTGTGAAGTTTTTCTGATCCATACAGTAGTTTTATGCTCCGCTAGCTGGTTGGTATTTGTAATTGGGCTATGTACTGGGTATATGCCTTTTATGTTTCCCTGTGGATATTTTGTTCATGCATATGGCAGAGAATGTTTTGGTTTTTTGTATGTAGCTGATGTCTGAAATTGTACTGGTACATAATATAAAATAGGTTTTTGTCCTCTAAAAAAAAATCATATTATCATATCTAAAAATGTACCATCTTTGTACATTGTATTAACAGTGTTTTGAAAGAATCATTTGTACTTAATGTATATGGATAAATTGAAATTCAGGAACCATCTTTAATTTATGGAATGAATATCTTTGTAAATCATATTATCATATTTAAAAAAAAAATTATCACAATATGTAATAATGTATGTGCTCTAATTATTAAGTAGATAGAAAATTTTAATTTTGAGATTTTTTTTTTCTATAAAATGGTATGTACATTTATATGAAAAGGAGGTTTGGAATATTTAAAATTATTATAATATTTGAAAATATAAATTTACAATTTTAATATATAATAATATCAATATTATGATGATTACATGTTGGTCAAGGTTGTCATTGATGTCAATATGGAATTGTTGGATATGGAAAATATTCTTGTATTGTTGTCATAACCTCATGAAAACCCTAGGAGACCTAAACCATATCTACTTGACTTGACCCTAAGTACATGAGTGAATTAATGAAATTATAGATGCTCAAAGCCCTAGATACTCATATTGCATGATCTATGATAAAAATTAAGGCTTACCATGAAACTCATGTTATATGACATCCTTTTTCTTGATGAAGAAGCCACAAAGCCTAAATGAATTGACTGATGATAATGATGATTGTTGAAGGTCATAAAGAATATCTAATCCTAATAAACTTAATGGACTAAGTCTATGATGAAGAAGCCCTAAAAATTAAATACCTAAAAATAAAATCCTAATGGCTGCCATGAAAAATAATAATGACAGTTTCACAAATATAAGTTTCTTGATGGGAAAATGAGCTCACCCAAGGATGAAATTGACATCATCTTGTAGAGGATATTTTCCCCTTTCGAGCAAGCTATTATAAACCTCGTAACTCATCTTAGATTGTGATAAATTGAATTTATAAGTTAGAAAAATTATTATTTTTTCCTAGTCAACTTGATTCGACTTGTGTAGGCTGTCATGTTCCCTCTAGAGACATGCCTCTTCGTTTGTAATATCCCCAAATTGGGATTGCTAGCAAGACATGCCTGAAAAATGCATTTTTCTGGAATTTGTGCTACAGAAAACAAGATTAGCCCTTGGATCCCTTATATATGATAATATAAGACCCAAATCCAAGAGGAAAGCATAAACCAAGCAAACTAGGTGAGGTAAATATACCTCTCACACCTAGAATGGCTGGAAAATGCCCAATAATGGGACTGCAACAATATGTAAACACAATTCTGGAGAAAAAAAAATCTATTCACTCATGAAATGTGTCAAGAAACACATTATCATTAGTTTGTGTTACAACAACAACTTATACTTCATTCTATGATCCAAGAATTGGGGAAAAGCATCATTTAAAGCCCTAAAAATGTTATTCCCAGAAAATAGCATAATAATAGGGGAAAATAATGGCAGGGTCCCTTATATTATGGCATATTTTACTTACATAGAAAATGGGAGAAAAAACAAATTACTCTAGCTAAGTTAAACAGGTCTCCCAGTCCTGATATGGCTCAAAAAGGCCCAAATCCCATGACTTTACTTATGCAGATTTTAATGAAGCATATACAACATGATTATATGAGGATTTATGATGCAATATGATGTAAATAATATAAATGGAGTGTATTACATCAGATCATGGAGAAAAATGGAGAATAAGCTTCTTTTACACATTATAGAAATGACCCAACAAGGGTTCTATGAGAGTACAAGTGCAAAGTGTCAGATCTGCAGATCTGGATCTGAAAATGACGTAGTATAACTAAAGATATGTCTTTATACAGCTGAAAAATACATGGAATGGAGGAAAATCCTCTTTACAACTTTCCGGGAGAAAGGTTGGCCTTTTCCCTGAGAAAGCAGCTCAAATTTGAGGGGATTGACCCTCTCACTGCAACACTGCAAGAAATGATGCATTTCCTGCAAGGGACTACGCTGTAGATGAGGGGAGTACTTTTTACAAGTTCCAAGATGTGAAATACTGCTCCAGAATTCTTCCTCACTGATCTCTCAAAGGAAAGAGAACCTCCACCTCTAAAAAACAAGTGCTGGAAGTGGTGTTGTGAACCTTCACTGCAACACAACGTTATACTGCTACAGAAGTAACGCTGTAGCTGAAGAAGGATGCTTGGACTTAAGCCTAGATGTGAGGCAAATCAGTACACTCCTTCAAGAGGCCTCTCAAGAAAGGAGAAGGATTCCTAAACAACCAATACTTGTGCTAAGCAGCACAACAACTCTGCTAAACAACAAGAGATTGCAGAATAGTCTAAGCATACAAATCCAAAAATCAAATCATAAGCATAAACTTGTTATGGATGCCTTGCCCTCCTTTTAAACATGTGTGAGCCTCCTTTCCTTGGGTCCCACTCATTAGGGTTTCCTTCACCAAGGAATCTTCTTCCCACTTGCACTGTGTTGTCTCTATGGATGATCTCCTCCTCTCATACCTGCACTATTGGCTTGGTCAAAATTGACCTTGTCCACATGAATTTGTCCCTGTTCACACATGAGATTGTAAAATCCGGCTGCTACCTTGATCCCTTTTCACACCATGAGGAATTTTATTCAAATTTAAGTTAAATAGGGGTCTCCTCCCCCATTTATTCATCTACTAAGTGCAGAAATAAAAAATAAATATTCCCATTAGCTGCTTGCTAATGTAGGAATATTACATCATTGGAGGTCAAACAAGTATATATATGACATTAGACACCTCATTCCAGCCATAAAATTTCAGTGAAAAAACACAGTAGTTACAGGAGTTCGAGGTGAAGAAAACAATTACAATTTGGGCATATTTTTAAAAGGATACATTATAGTTCATTACTTTTCTTTGTTGGACAGTCCACTTCAAAAATTGTGGATAGAATTAAATTTGTTAGGTTCAAACTTTAAGAACAATCATATTTTGAAGTTAAAATTTGCAAGAACCCGTGACAATAACTATGGATTGTTTTATGGATGTTTCAGAGCTATTGTAGGGTGGTGCAACTGTAGGAAGAATGCCACTACAACCTATTGGGAAGTGTATTTGAGCCTTGGATCTAAATCTTACAACCATGGAAGGCTTGTGGAGGCTCAGATTCTTAACAAATTGCATCTCAAACCCGTTTCATCTGCTGGGGTTTGTTTTCAACTTGCAAAGGATTCAAAAAAGTTGTAGCCACATTGGATTGAAGACATTCATCACTAAACATCACCTCAGTTTCATTTGTGGAGAAGCTGCAAGCTTCAAGATAGTCTTGGTCACCTATTTCAGAGGCTTAGATAAGCTCATGTGGACAAGCCAATAATTGACTTAGGCTAAGTTTGGGTTGCTATACATATCTTAAGTCTTAAACAACGAAGTAATAATGTTTTGAGGAAAGTATTTTGGGGGTCTTGAGACAAATTTTAATACACCTTCAATGTCATTAAAGTTGATAATTGGAGCATAGTGAAGAATACCTTTTTTGGTAACAGTTGAGGACCTTGGTTGAGCAACACGTCTCTAGACAACACATAGTTGACATATCCTTGAAGCATTTCTTGTTGAAGGAATTTGTTGAAGATTGAGGACATCCTCTAAACCCGTTTTTTAAGACAAACCTTGTATTGACTTAAGGACTTGTGCTAGATCTTGGAAGCTTAATTGAAGTACCATTGGAAAATGGATACCTAGGATCTATTGCAACTAGTCCCTCTAAGCATTTTGATGAACAGTTTTTGAAGAAATCGAGCTTCCTTGGGGATATCTTTGAAAAATTCTTGGAGAAAATATGAACTATACATATTGAAGTACTCTTGAAGGAGCAGTGATTTCGAAGAAGCCCTCTTGAATATATTTGTTGAGAGAAGTCTTAGGATATACATTCTTGGCCTTGGAGCTGACTTTGAAGATTCATGGAAATCCTTGGAGACCATGATGCATCGCTGATGTCATCATGAGGTGACTTGGAGGATTTTATTGGGTACCATGAAGGATGGAAGAGACACCTTCATGTGAAGATCATGGTTGTCATTGATGACGTGACGTGAAGACTAAGTGAGGGGATAGCTGAAGATTGATAGGGCTTGTTGAAGAAGACTTTGGGAGCCATGTAGTATAACCAAAAATATCTTGATGAAGTAAAGGGTTGCAACCACAAAGGTTGGAGCCTCAAAAAGACAAGGTTTGTGCCTTGGAGAATAGGGTTGGAGTCCTAGAGGGTCGGAGTCCTCAAGAAACCAGGTCAGAGCCTGAACTAGAAACAAGGTTTGTGCCTCAGAGATCACAAGGTCGGAGCCTTGGCTATCCAAGTCGGTGCTTGGAAAATATAGGTTGGAGCGTAGGAGATTGAAGATCGGTGTCTTCATCTATGATTGGATCCCACATATATTATACTTGATTCTTTTCAAAGAATAAATTAATAAAAGAATTTATTCTTATTGTTCATTTTTTGTTCTAAATATAAGTGATCTAACTGGTAAAAATAACAATTGAAAATAAATACTGATTCACCCCCCCTCTCAGTATTTCCAACATTACAGAGATAATGATTTTAAAATTTCTATTAAATTCAATATGCCTTACTAAATTTTAATAAGGTAAGAAATTGATTAGAATTCTTTAACATTTTATTTCTATTCTAAAAAATAGGTGAGAGAAGCCCTAGATCATCGTAGATTTGGTCACTTAAGAGGTTAAGAAGGTTGATAGTGTGACATTATTTTGAAAATTAGAATTAATGTGAGTATAAGATAGACAATATAAGAAAAATTGTTTTTCATCCTCAACCCTTTTATTATCACACATGTGACAAACTCTTTCATCCCATGGAATAATGTGACAATGATGGCATAATGCGACAATGTTAATTTTCAGTCAAGGGCGATAAAGGAAACCTTAATTGTTACATCAACTCCATCGTAGATAGATGGATAGATATTCATGCCTTCTAAATGATATAATATCATAAATTTATTGGAAAAAACATTAGAGCCAACCTAAATCAATCATTCAATATATACAACTTTTGAAAAATCATTTTATATTCCTATATAAATGTTTTTAAATGAGAACTTTGAGGATTATTAAAATAAATATCATTAGGTTCAATTAGGGTTATTTGATAAAAGTGTTTGGTTCTTAAAATGAATGCAATACATTAAAAATTAAATTAATCTTGAAGTTACCTGTTAATGTTAAATAATTTATTTTAGGGTCCAACCATTTTAGCTATCATTTATAGCAATGAGATTTAATTAACATGCATGTTGCAAGATTGAAATTAATAAGCAAAATTTTAGCTATGATAGGATAATATTTAATATAAGGAACATCACCTTTGTAGCAGGATTCTTTGAAAAGTTGTATAACATATAAGTTGATAAATAATCTTATCTTTAATCTTCATATTAATGGGTTCATTTAAGTCTTTGAAGATATTAACCTCATTGTAGATATTGTATTAGGATTGGGTTGACGAACCTTTTTAATTTTGTAATAGATAAATCTCCTTATGCACTAGAAATTCATTTCTATAAAGTGCCATTTTTTGATTGGTAGCTTTAGAAGTAGACCTTAACTAGGCAATGAAGTGAATCAAAATATTTTACTAAAGTTTTTTTTATATAATGTAGACAAATAAAAATATATTTTGGTAAAACAAAGAGTCTCAATTTATGATAGACATGTTTATCAAGGGATTCTTAATTCTTACTGTATTTTAATTAGAATATCTTTAAAATTGGGGAAGGGAATGCCAAAAAAATATAGGGATGGATGGATTGTGAAAAGGGAGAAGCCATTTTTTTCTTGGATTTTGCATCATATTGGATATTTCTCAATTCATAGAAAGAAATTCATTGTATTTTTTTGGTAATATTTTTGTAGGGGTTTATTAAAAGGTACATAAGTCAAATTTGTTTTTGCAAAATATGCTACTCAAATGTATCATACAAATTTTTACTCAAATTTGAGAATATATATATATATGTTTTGTATCCAAACATAATATAATAGTATTTGGATGAGTACATTATCCCCACATATTGGAAAGAATAAGTTAGAAAGAATGAGATCAAATTAGGAATAATAATGAATCAAACATTTAACGTATAAAAGTATTGTCAAATCATAGAAGAAGATAAATTCATTTCTCTTTTCTATATTGCAAAAATATTATGAAATTTTTTCCTTTAACAGGGGTAGGGGTTGTTGCATTTTGTTTTTGTACACACTAAATAATATAATGTGCAATTTAATGTTTTGAGTGAGAACTACAAAGTGATTCACATTTTGTGTTATATATGTGGTGAGTGACATTAAATTTTTATTTGGATAGTTAAGTATTAGTTATGATATTCTTCCTACCAAATTCTAAATATAATATATACCTATTTCATTCGTTATAGTTTGTCTCACTTATATAGATAAATATTTCTATATAAGCATTACTAAGTTCTATTATTGATAATTTTGATGTAATAAATAGTCATATCATAATTTCACATTAAAAGACTCATTCCCTCAGATTAAAAGAAAATGTTATATTGAAATTACTCTTCATTCTAATATTCTCAAATTATGAGTACATGGGAGTACGTGGATATAGTATTATGATAAAAATAAGTTGTTCGAACCGAAAAACATAACAAATTTAATATACTTTTACAATCGTACATATAATAATAAATAAAAAACAATTAAAAATGAATAAATAAACATGACCATCATAAGGAAAGAGATAAGCACATCATAAACCTAAAAACATAACAAATTTAATCTACGTGTATAATCTTACATATAATAATAAATCAAAAATACCCAAAAAGGAATAAATGTTGCATATGATACATTGACCATCATCATAAGGAAAAGGAAGAATTCTTGAAAATAAGATAATATGAGATAATATAAGAATGTACTTGATCATACTTTTGGTTTTTGCTTTCAAATTTCTCTAAAAATAATTTTCTTTCAAATATATCCTCTAAAATTCCCAATTCAATTTCCTTTTTACTTCTCTTCGATGGGAAAGTTTACAAAAAAAAAAACATAATAGATGTTGGTACATAAGCCAAAATTCTCAATTTAGTCGTTCCACTTAAATCTATCTTTAAAAAAAAATTAGATACTACATTGTCAACCATAAAATCATTAAATTCTCTAGAACTTTGCAATTTTAGATCAAACATGTTTTAAATTAAAAAATTGAGATTAAATTTCATATTTGAGATATGTAATTCTCACCTTCACTTTTTTGTATTTCTTTCATTTTCTAGTGTAGTAGCTTTATCAAGCTCATCAACAAATGCTTTTTTTCCTTCTAGAACCCTATGTTTGGGGAGGAAATTGTGTAGAGCTAGATGATGTATATGAGCACTTACGAATGACCATCCTCTACAAGAAATCTATTTCATGCCCCAGTGTATATCCAAATCCATCTTGCAATTGTTGGAAAGATGGTCCAACCCTAAAGGGTGAAAGCATGGAGATGGGTTACAATTTTTGGCGAAAGAGGGCACATTTGGGTGGAAAAAACGATGGCTCGATCGAGCCATTTAAGTGAATGATAAGGCCTTTTTAAAGTGCTCAATTGAGCTCCTTGGGCACTAAAAAAGTAGCTCAGTGGAGTGTTAAAAACAAACCCTTGATTGAGCTATAATGCTCGATCGAGATTTTTTTTAATTAAATACCACTCCTGCGGTCTGCACATGCCATTTGCATATTACACGGATAATTTCAGAGCTCTATCGAGAGTGTGATGGTAGCTCGACTGAGATTATTGGAGCTCGATTGAGCAATTGAAGCATGAAGCGCTAAAATTGTTGGGTGTGGAGCCTGATTTTCATCCTGATTCAGAGATCCTTGTTTTAGCTAGATGTATACCCCATGAAAACTGTACACCCCTGCAGCGGGGGGGACTTGTCCCCCCTGCGGGGTTCGGGGGGGGCTGACCCCCGGCTAGGGGGTCCGGGGGCCAGCGGTCCCCCAACGGGGGTTTCGGGAGTAGCACCCCCGAAGCTAAAAATAGATGTAAAATTTCCTTGTAAAAGTATAGTAATTTCTAGTCAATCTGGGTCGTTCATTAGGCGGATGATCTGACTGTAGAAGTTATGTTTAGTTTAGGGTTTTTTGCCCTAGAAGGCAACCCATCACTTTGTATGAGGGTATTGTATTGCGATTGTGTAATGTATGTGTATTCTCAGAGCGAGAAACAGAGTGGGAGATTGTGAGAGGAAATAGAGGATATTATAGTGGATCTGCTGTAGGTTGTGTCTCTTCATTTTGCTGGATAATAGAAAGGAAGGACTGGATGTTCGAGGTGGATGTAGCCCAAACTGGGTGAACCACGTATATCTGTGTCTCTCTAGTTTTATGTGTTTTGTGTGCTTGTTTTCCGTATATTTTATGTGTTGCATTTCTCTGTACTATATAATTTTCTTAAAAAAATCAATCTCGCCAACGACTGTGCCAATGTCCTAGAGGCTCAAATGAAGGTAATTATTCTATCCTTTTTGTTTTTCTTATTTATTTTTTTGGAAAAATTAAAAAAATTAATTAAAAAAACATGTACAAAAATCATGAAAACCAATTAATTTAAAAAAAAAAAACAAACCACACAAAAACCATGAAAACCTCATAAAACCAACTAAGAAAACCATAAAAAACCATAATAAAAAACCTTTCAAAACAACTTAGAAAACCACAAAACCAACCTAGAAAACCATAAAAAAAACCCTTCAAATAACTTAGAAAGCACTTTGAAACCACCAAAAATACTATAGTTTAGGTTTTATTTTTTTTTCTTACTTGCAATGTTTTGTTTATTAAATGCATATTTTCTAATTTTAAAAGGTAAAAATAGTTTTTTCTAAGTATTTTAGGTTTTAAAATTTTTCATTAGAAATTTTGTGAAATAAATTTTCATTTTGTTTTTGTTATTTAAAATGCATTTTAAATTTATAACAAATTTGACTAATAATATGCCCCACAAAAATTCAAAGCAGAAAACAATGAATCTATAACCAATAAATAAATAAATTAGGAACTTGAGATTGACATGATAAATATGGTTGCTCATGGCGAACTTCTATTTATAAAATAATAAAGTTTTATTTTATTTTATTATTTTAAATTTAAATTAATTTATATTTTAAATATTTTTTTAATAATAAATATTGTACGGTTCTATTTTTTTAAAAATAAAACATTAATCTTTAAAGTTAAAAATCTAAAAATTATATTATATATATATATATATATATATATATATATATATATATATATATATATATATATATATATATATATATATAATCATGTCACTATATATATTAAAATATTTAACTTAGTTATATATAATATTTAACTATATATAATTATGTTAGATACATGACATAACATAATTATATTTAACTATTATTTAACTATAACATCACATAACTATATATTATAGTTCTATATATAAAATATAACATAACATGGTTACATATATATGTATGTGTGTGTTACAACACAACTATAATTATAGTTCATAATATAACTATATAACTATATATATTTAAATAAGTTATAACTTAGTTATAACATCACATGGTTATATATTGTAGTTCTATATATACTGTTTATAACGTAACAATGTTCTATTACAACTATTTAGTTCATATCATAAAGTTATTTAGCATAACACAACATAGAACTCTATAATTATTTAACATCTATGATATAAAGTTATTAACACAACACACACATATATAACATAGCATGTAACGTAACTATAACTATTTCATCACTATGTAACCATGTAGCTATATAATTATTTAAATATAACTATATATATTTAACTATTATAGTTATAACATATCACATAGCTATATATAATTCTATAACTATTTAACATAACAGAACTTTTTATTTAACATAACATAAAATTATTTAACACACACACACACACACATAACATATTTCTATAAATATTTAACATAACATAATTATATAACTAGATATATAATTTAACTATACCTTGACTTAATTTTTCCTTGAATTAAATTAAGAGAAAAATGTAATTCCACATGAGAAGACAACAAGAATGTGTTAACTAAGTTAATTTGACTGAGTTGGCTCAGTTAATTCGAGTTGAGGGCTTAACTTGGGGTACGTAGAGTGTCTCCTACTTTTTAGGAGCCTAGGTTGAGTTTAATTCGAGTTGTAATAATATAATTCAGTTAAACTGAGTTAAAGTCAATTAAACTAGTTCCAACTGTTGGAGGAACTAGTAGGAGGTCAAGTAGTAGGGTGTGTACTCAGTGATCAACTAGTTAACTGAAAAATCAACCATAATTATCTCATGCATGGATGTTCTACGACTTACCTAGTTGAGATTGAATTTCAAGGGAAGTGCACTATCAATTGTATAATTATCCAAGTTTCACAAGTGGTGAATGCAATCAAATAAGGACCTATAGGGATTGAACAGTTTTGGATGGGGAATTTCCTAATTAATAGGGGGATAATTTCCAAGTAATCAACACAAGGAAATAAGGGCTTGGCAGGTAGGAAAATTTTATTAGCTAATGTCAGCTTGTGAGTTAGTGAGATAGATTATACTTGTGTAGAGATTGTTCAGGCTTGAACAAGTGATTTTATCTCTTCTCTATTTTCTGATTAATTAAAATGGATAGGAAAGGGTTTTGAGCAATGGTTGTCCCCTAGATATATCCTTGTGTCGTGCATGTTAATTGATTCATATCAAATGTTTTTGATATTTCTTCTCCATTGTGAATTTCTTTCTGCAGATGAGTAGAGTAGATTCAAGTCTATTGTTTTTGTAAATTACAATTAGAAGTTTGAATCAAGGAATTTCTACATGGTATTAGAGCTATAATAACAAAGAGAAGAGAATTCAAATTTATCTTTGCAGGAGGAATGAGTTTTCAGATCTATTCTTTAGATCTAGCAGCAGGATTAGCATGACATTCTAGGGTCTAAGGCTTGAGTATACCCTTAAGGGTAGCTCGAATTACATTGCTTGGAAGGACTAGATGGAAGCAGTCATGGAAGACAATGGGTTGTAGGAATTCATTAATAATGATGTCCCGAAATGATCTAGACTTATGTAGGAACACAATAAAATAAAAAAATACACATAAATGCAGAGATGCAACAAAAATTAGACTTTATTTCATTAGTATCACATTGCTGAAATATGCTTATAGACAGAATGGAAATAAACTAGCTAGGGCGTTGGTAGCTTGTCTTTGAGAAGAGATGTGGA
The DNA here is from genome assembly GCA_034641835.2 of Pinus albicaulis. Classification (NCBI taxonomy): domain Eukaryota; kingdom Viridiplantae; phylum Streptophyta; class Pinopsida; order Pinales; family Pinaceae; genus Pinus; species Pinus albicaulis. The sequence goes on from CM076575.1 coordinate 101,849,773, forward strand.
GGCTACTCTAAACTGTGTTACAATGAGGCTCAAAAGGCTATTTATTATTTAGAAGCAATGGAAAACCATAAACATCCAAAAACCTAACCCTAGGAGATGAAATGAAAAACTATGGGTCCCGTTGGGGTAAATTGGAACATCAATATCCTGGGGTCATAACTTTGACATACAATCTCTGTTTGACGCACATGATACATCGTTAGAAAGATCTATCCGAGGAAAAAAAATTATAACAAAAAATTTCGAGTCAATTAATAATATTTATTGGATGTGATTTTCCAAAAAAAAATTGTTTAGGGCGTCAAAACAGCTCCGAAAGTTTAGGATCCGAAAAACTGCCAAAATAGGAAATTGTGCTACAATTAAGGAAACTGAAAAATTGAAAGAAAAAATTGAGGGGTCCAAGTGGAATAGGTAGGTGGCCACCAATATCCACCTAGATCATTCCTACCCCCTTAGGAAGTAATGGTCCCCATTGCGTTGAGTTCCTCCTTGAGATGAGAAAACTTCTGTTGAACTTGGTCCTTGGAGAAGGAGTTAGCCTGCTTTGACAATTCGATATAGCTGGATCCTCTGCTAGTGGGTGTTATTGATTTGTGTGTCCATGGTATGATCAGTTGTACCTTTTTCCATACAATCTGGGTTTAACTCAGTTGGTGTGATTTGTTCTACCATGTCGAATGTGTCTAGTAGAGGTGGAAAGGAGGGCCGAAAGCGGTCCACATTGAACACTGAGTGCAGACCAATGTATGGTGGAATATTGAGCTCAAAGGAATTGTCCCCTAAAGCCTTGGTGATGGTGTATGGCCCATATCTAAGCGGGTGAAGCTTGTGGTGGGGTCCAATGAGGTGCTCCTTCTACAAATGTAGCCACACTTTGTCGCCCAACTAGAAGTTGTGTGGCACTCAATGATGATCATATCACTGCTTGTACTTAGCATTGGATATGTCCATTATGTCATGAAATTGTTGGAATATGTGTTGAATGCACTCAATGAAGTTTTTCGCTTTGTCAGCTTCAGACTGGACATGAGTTGAATCAGCCTGAGTAGCCGCAAATGGCATGGATACTTCAATGGGACATAGTGGCTGGAATCCCAAGCCCACCTAAAAGGGGTTGTGGCCAGTTGAGCTAGAGCTAGGTTATATCTATGTTGTACATAGGGAAGGATCTCATCCCATGTGCGTGGATGATTTGAAATGTACATGCGCAAAATTTTTACAATCATCTTGTTGATGACCTCTGTCTAATCATCAGTTTTGGGATGGAAGGTTGTGGACTTGGTGAGCATGGTGTCCAACATTGAACAGAAGCTAGACCAAAATGAACTGATGAACCTACTGTCGTGATATGAGATGATAGACTTTGGGATCCCAAAGTGTACCCACACTCATTCAAAGAAGAGTTTAGCAGTGGCTTCTGTTGTGATATTCTTCTTGCAGGCCGCCATAATGGCCATCTTCGAGAATATTTCGATGACTAGGAAAACACAGTCCTTGTCATGCTTAGTAGAGGGAAGACCTGAAATATAATCCATGGAGATGGATTCCGAAGGTCGACTAGGGGTAGGCATCGAAGTACATAGGCCTTCCTTATTGATGGTTTGTTTGGAAATGGCGCAAGAAGTGCAAGATCTGATGTACTTCTTGACATCTTATCGAATATTCGGCTAATAGAAATACTTCTGTAGAATTGCCACTATTTTCTCAACCTCGAAATGCCCAACGACTTGACTCTAGTGTGCTTCCAAAATCATCTTGGCACACTCGATTTAAGGAACACAGAGGTGTCCCAAGTGACATAGGGGTGCATTCTGGAGGTGAAAATTTGGAACTTTCTTACCCTCCAAGGGCATCTTGTATGTGTGGTCAAATTCTAGATTTCTCTTGTAGAGAAGCAACCAATTAGAAGTCCCCTACCCATATGAGTTGAGCACAATGGTTAGTGCCACGATCGGTGGTCGGTTGAGGCAGTCTACAAAATGATTAGTGCTTCCCTTCTTGTACTTGATGTTCAAATGAAATTGTTGTAGATATGTGTACCACTTCTGATGGTGATCATTCTGCAACTTCCCTTGTGTTTGTATGAACTGTAGGGGTCTATGACTATGTGGATGATTGTTTCCTTCCCCAAAATGTAATGCTTCCATTTTTGGAAAGAATTCATAATGGAATACATATATTTGTCATTAGTGGGATACTTGTGGATTGTGTCAGACAGTGTCTTACTGTGATATGTCACTAGATTCCCCTGTTGAGTAAGAACTGCCCCAACAGCATAGTTAGAGGCATATGTCTTGATCTAAAATGGTTGTTGCAAGTCTGGTAATGCGAGCACTGGGGCAGAGTAGAGGTGATTTTTCAACTCTAAGAACACCTTCTGTTGAGATTCATACCAAAAGAATTTTTCTTTCACTCCTCCCTTGGTGACTTTACTCAAGGGCCAAGTGATATGAGAGAATCCCAACACGAACCTGCAGTAGAAATTAGCAATTAAGTCCTAGAAATATGCGGAGTTATGTTAGATTTTTTGGGGTTGGCCAATCTCGAATGACTTGGATATTGGTTGGATCCACATGAACCACATGCTCATCAATAATGTATCCCAAATATTGAACCTGGGTCATGACAAAAGTGCGCTTCTCCAAATTAGCATACAACTTGTGTTGCCACAGTGTTTGAAGGACCTATCGAATTTTTTGGAGGTGATCTTCCTAAGTCTGGCTGAAGATCAGGATGTCATCCAATTACACTACTAAAAAGGAGTTGGTGAATGGCTTAAATATGTCATCCATCAGCCTCATGAAGTTTTCAGGAGCATTCATCATCCCGAAAGGCATGACCAACCATTAGAAAAGAGCCTCCTTGACTTTGAAGGAAGTCTTCCACACATCAGAGAGTTTGATTGGTACCTGGTGATACCCAGGCTTCAATTCGATCTTGTTGAAATATCCCCCCCCCCCCCCCCCCCTTGATTTGGTCCAGAAGGTCATCAATCCATGGGATTGGGTACCTATTCTAGATAGTAATCTCGTTCAACACCTGATAGTAAATACATAGTCTCCAAGTCCCATCCTTCTTCTACACCAACATGATTGGGCTCCTGCATGGTAATGAACTCGACCGGATGTGACCTTTCTGCAACAACTTCTGAATCTGCCTCTTGAATTCATCATTCTACAGAATAGAGTGTTGATAAATTGGTCCATTGGGAAACGACACACCTAGGGTCATATTATTTGGGTGCTTGACCTGACAGTGGAGAGGCACCCCTGCGGGTGAGGTGAAGATGTCCCCGTACTCCTCCACAATATTGTCCATTTGTTTTTTTCATGCAAAGGAGCCTTGTCTGGAGGCCGTGGCCACAATATTCTTATTTCAAGGCAGATCATCAAAAAAAAAAAATTAAATAAATAAAAAAGGTTTTGGAAATGAGGTTACTGCATTGGCGGAAAGCGGTGCTACCTTTGGTATCCTATACAACTTATTTCCAAAAGTAACAATAATAGAGCGAGGCCAAAACTCATACACAACATGTCACTTCCACAAGTATGGTTGGCCTAATAATACATCAAAAAATAAAGAAGAGCAATGTCACACACTACCTTATCCATGAAGGTCTTGATGCTGTAGGGAAGGTGACATTGCTGGTTGACGCGGAGATCCTGTCCTTGGTGAAGCCACCTGATGTTGTACGACTGTGGGTTTGTTGTGGTCGACAAGCCTAGTCACTTCACCACCTTTTCTGAAATGAGGTTATTTTAGCTCCCGCTGTTGACAATGAACTATAGCGGGAAACCATTTATCCACATCTGGTAATGGAAGAGGCACTTCCCCTCCTTTGGATCTTGCGATTCCTCCTTCTAGATCTTTTTGGTGGAAACGATGGCATTGGGATCTACATCGATAATATTCTTCCCTTTGGAATTCCCCTTGTCAGGTTTTGATTCAGAGTCGGAGAATGCATCCGATTTAGAAACCTCCAACTCAGCCACTAGTGACTTCTTAGCCCGACACTCACTTGTGTTGTGAGTGGATCTCTTATGGAACTCACACCAATTTCTCATGTCCTTATTTGGCTTCGTGGTCTTGTTCTTTGCTTTCAGCTTTGGGGGGTTATCCTAGGCCTCCCCACCTTGGTTTTTTCCTTTGTTCTGCGGTTTGGGGGCACCTTTCCCTTGCTTCTGATTCACAGATCCAAAGTCTCTATTCTTCTGTTTGAACTGCTGCTAAATCTTGGTAGCATACCAGTATGATGCACCAAGAAAGGACATGTAGAGGAACTCCATTTCCTCCTTAATGTACCTGTGCAGATAACTACAATACTTTAGCACCAAATTTTTCTCTGAATCTTCGTTACAAAATTTGGTGCACAGGGTATGGAACAAATTATTCACCTCATGCACATCTTGATCCCTTTATTGCTGCAGCGTAGTCCATTGAATGTACTTTCCATCAAATCTCCCCATGCGATAATATTTTTCCTTGATGGCGTCTCAGAAATAATCCCAAGTGAGTGCGGACGAAAACTGAGAGGGTTCCATCTCGTCCTTTTGCTCATTGTAGGTTTCCCACTAGTCCTTGACATGGGGGGGCGGCTTTGAGGATTGAAAAACTAATATTTTCCCGGTTGGAAAATTCCTAAGCCGAGAAATACCCTTCTAATAGATTCAACCATCATCTATGATGTCTGCATCTATTTGTCCCTCAAATATGGGAATGTCAAAGTTTTGTTGTATCTCAAAAGGATTTGCACCTCCAGAGTGGTTGTTGAATGCAAATGTGTCGCCGATGGGTAGTCATTGAAGGATCTGGGAAAACTAATCCATCATCACATTCCTTTGTTTCTCAAGGGCCTCCTCGAGCAATATTTTGAAAGGATCTCCTGATCCCTCGTCTTTCTTTTCATCCCCCATGGGCGTCCGTTGGGTTTTGTGATCCGGCTTTATGTAGGAACACAATAGAATAAACATATAACCATAAATACAAAGATGCAAGGTAAATAACACTTCATTTCATTAATATCAAAGAACTGAAATTTGCTTACAGACAGAATGGAAATAAACTAGCTAGGGCACTGGTAGCTATCTCTGAGAAGAGATGTGGCGGCTACAGTCCTTTGAACTGATTTACAATGAGGCTCGAGGGCCTATTTATTATTTAGAAACAATGGAAAACCATAAACATCCAAAACCCTAACCCTAGGAGATGAAGTGCCAAAACTATGGGCCTCGTTTGGGTAAATTGGTGTTTCAACTTCTCGGGGATGTAACTTTGGTATACGATCTCCGTTTGACGTGAACCATACCTCATTAGAAAGATATATTTGAGGAATACAAATTTTGAGTGAGAAACATTGATTCATGGACCCATGTTGCTCCCGGGTTTCCCAAAAAACATCGTTTAGGGCCTCAAAACAATTCCATAAGTTCAGGACCCAAAAAACTGTTAAAAATAGTAAGTTGTGCCGAAACTAAAAAACTGAAAGAGACAATGGTGGGGCCCCAAGTGGAATAGGTGAGTGACCACCAATATCTACCTGGATCATTCCTCCCCCCTTAGGAAGCAATGGTCCCCATTGCATTAAGTTCCTCCATGAGATGAGGAAACTTCTGCTGAACTTAGTCCCTGGTGAACCACTTTCCTTGGTGCATGAGTTGGCTAGCTTTGACAACCCGATACAATTGGATATTCTGTTGGCAAGTGTTCTTGATTTTCATGTCCATGATACAATCTATGGTGGCCTGTTCCATGCAGTCTGGGTTTAACTCTATTGGTGTGAGTTGTTCTGCAATGTCAGAGGTGTCCAGTAGAGGTGGGAAGTAAGGACGAAGGCGGTCCACATTGAATACTGGGTGCAGACCAAGGAATGGTGGAATACCGAGCTCAAAATAATTGTTCCCTATAGCCTTGGTGATGGTGTGTGGTCCGTATCAGAGTGGGAAAAACTTTCAATGGGGTCTAGTGAGGCACTCTTTCTGCAAATGTAGCCACACTTTGTTGCCCACCTGGAAGTTGTGTGGCACCCGATGTTGATCATGGCATTTCTTGTACTTAGCGTTGGCTCGGTCCAATATGTCATGAACCTATTGGTGGATGTGCTGAATGCGTTTGATGAAGATATTTTCTTTTTCAAATTTAGACTGGACATGAGCCAAATCAGCCTGAGTAGCTGCAAATGGCATGGCTACGTCAATGGGACATAGTGGCTAGAATCCCAAGCCCACCTGAAAGGGGCTGTGGCAGATTGAGCTGTGGAGAGCCCGATTCTAACTATGTTGTACATAGGGGAGGCTCTCGTCCCATGTGCGTGGATTCTTTGAATTGTACATGTGCAGGATGTGTATAATCATTCTGTTGACGACCTCTGTCTGACCATCTGTTTGGGGATGGAAAGCTGTGGACTTGGTGAGCTTGGTGTCCAGCATTAACCAGAGGCTGGACCAAAATGTGTTGAGGAACCTGCTATCCCAGTCTGATATGATAGACTTTTGAATCCCAAAGTGCACCCACACTTGTTCAAAGAAGAGTTTAGTAGTGGCTTTTGCTGTGATATTCGTCTTGTAGGCCGCCATAATGGCCATCTTCGAGAATCTGTCGACGACCATGAAAACACAATCATTTCCATGCTTATTAGAAGGCAGGCCTGACATGTAATCCATGGATATGGATTCCAACGGTCGACTAGGGGTAGGTAGTGGAGTATATAGGCCTTGATTCTTGATGGTCGGTTTGGCAATGGCACAATTAGTGCATGATCTGATGTGCTTCCCGAAATCCTTTCGAAGGTTCAGCCAATAGAAATACTTCTGTAGTATTGCTACTATTTTCTTGACTCCGAAATTCCCAGCGACTCAACTTTAGTGAGCTTCCCATATCATCTTGGCACGCTCGCTTGAAGGAACAAAAAGGTGTCCCAAGTGACATAAGAGTGCATATTGGAGCTGAAAATTTGAAACTTGCGTACCCCCCAAGAGTGCCTTGTATGTGTGGCTGAATTCTGGGTCGCTCTCATAGAGAAGCGGCCAATCAGAAGTCTCGTGCCCACAAGAGTTGAGAACGGTGGTGAGCGTCACGATCGGTGGTCGGTTGAGGTAGTCTGCAACATTATTGGTGCTACCCTTCTTGTACTTGATGTTCAAATGAAAATGTTGCAGATATGTGGACCACTTATGATGGAAATCATTCTGCAACTTCCTTTTTTTTGTATGAACTGCAGGGGCCGGTGGTCTGTGTGGATGATTGTTTCCTTCCCCAAAATTTAACGCTTCCATTGTCGACAAGCTTGCACAATGGAATGCATTTCTTTGTCATAAGTGGGATACTTGTGAACTGTGTCAGACAATGTCTCATTGTGATATGCCACTGGATGTCCCTGTTGAGTAAGAACTGCCCCAATAGCATAGTCAGAGGCATCTGTCTCGATCTCAAATGGTTGTTGCAAGTCTGGTAATGTGAGCAGTGGGGCAGAATAGAGGCGATTTTTCAATTCTGTGAACGCCTTCTGTTGAGGTTCTGACCAAAAGAATTTTTCTCTCGCTCCTCCCTTAGTGACTTGACTCAAGGGCCAAGTGATATGAGAGAATCCCAACACGAATCTACGGTAGAAATTAGCAAGACCCAGAAAGCTGCGAAGCTCTGTTATAGTGGTTGGGGCTGGCCAATCCCGAATGACTTGGATCTTGGCTGGATCCACATGCACCCACCTTTCATCAATAATGTATCCCAGATATTGAACCTGGGTCATGCCAAAAGTGCACTTCTCCAAATTAGCACACAACTTTGATTGATGCCAGCTGTGTTTTCAGGAGACACATGGATGTGAATGGGTATACCTAAGCATTGGCTTGAAAGATAGAATGTCATGTTTCCTACTACAAATGGGTGTGAATGGCTGCAGATGTCATTCATGTTTATCTTCGAAGGTTGGAGGTAATATTTCAAGACGGCTTGATATGAAGACCTTCACCATCTTTGTGATGGCAATCTTCCCATCGGAGGGTTTGATTGGGGCCTGGTGATACTGAGGACTTCAAGAGTCGATCTTGCTGAAATATTTTTCCCCTTTGATTTGGTCAGGAAGGTCATCAATCTGTGGGATTGGGTACCTATTCTGGACAGTGATCTTGTTCAGCGCCCGATAGTCAATACAGAGTCTCCACGTCCCATCCTTCTTCTGTACCAACATGATCAGGCTCCCACAGGGCGATGAACTTGGTCTGATGTGACCTTTCTGCAACAGCTCCTGAATCTGCCTCTTGATTTCATCATTTTCCAGAACAGAGCGTCGATAGATCGGTCCATTGGGTAGCGGCGCACCTGGGGTCAGATCAATCGGGTGCTTGACCTGGCAGTGCAGAGGAACCCCTGTGAGTGAGGTGAAGATGTCCCCGTACTCCTCCACGACCTTATCCATTTGTTGTTGTGATGCGGAGCCCCAATAGAGGAATTCAGCTGATGTTCTTCTTCCTGAAATGGAGATCATGGAAAACAAATTTTCTGTTTTGGAAATGACACATTGTTTTTGCGGTAACCAAAGAGATAGCGGCGGGAGGTGGTACCTGCAGTATCATGCAACTTATTACACAAAGACTCTTACACTGACACTAGACCACAAGTATGGTTGTTATAATGTGCTCAGAAGCATCAATGGGGAACAATACCTGCCACCTGTCCCAGTGAAGGGCTTGTTCTCTGATAAAAGAGGCGACATTGGTGTTATAAATAGTCGGAATCTGATCATGGTGAAGCCACCCAATGGTGTACGGATGTGGGTGAGCTGTGGTCGGCAAGCCCAACCGCTTCACGGCGTCTGCTGAAATGAGGTTCTTTTGGCTCCCATTGTCGACAATGAACTGTACAGGGGAGCCCTTTACCCACATCTGGGAGTGGAAGAGACGTTCCTCCTCCTCTGGATCTTCTGGTTCCTCCTTCTGGACCTTTGTAGTGGCAACAATGGCGTTGGGCTCCGCATCAATAATCTGTTTCCCTTTTTCATTCCCCTTTTCAGGTTCTGATTCGGAGTTGGAGCATGCATTTGACTCAGAAGCCCTCATCTCGGCCACCAGCGACTGCTTGGCCCGACACTCACTTGTGTTGTGAGTGGAGCTCTTATGGAACTCACACCACTTTCTCGTGTCCTTCTTTGGATTTGTGGTGTTGTTATTTGCTTATGGCTTTGACAGGTTGTCTTGAGCCACCATGCCTTGGCTTTGTCCTTTTTTTTATGGTTTGGGAGCACCTTTCCCTTGCTTTTGATTCGCAGATCCAAAGTCTCGCTTCTTCTGTTTGAATTTCTACTCAATCTTGGCAGCATACTGGTATGTTGTACTAAGAGAGGAGATGTTGAGGAACTCCATTTCCTCCTGAATGTATCTGTGCAGACAACTATGATACTTTAGCACCAGATGTTTCTCTGAATCTTTGATACCCAAATTTGTGCGCAGGGTATGGAACATATTTGTTAGCTCATGCACATCTTGATCCCTTTGTTGTCGTAGCGTGGTCCATTGTATGTACTTGTCCTCATAGCTCCCCATGGGATAGTATTGTTCCTTGATGGCATCTCGGAAAGAATTCTAGGTGGGTACAGCCAAGAACAAAGAGGGTTTTGTCTTGTCCTTTTTCTCACAGTAGGTTTCCCACTAGTCCTTGACATGTGGGGTAGCTTTGAGGAGTGCAAAAATAATCTTCTCTCGGTCCGAAAAGTCATGAACCCAGAAATATAATTCTAATAGATTCAACCATATATCTATGGCATATGCATCTATTTGACCCTCAAATATGGGAATGTCAAAATTTACTTGTACCTTAAAGAGAGTCGCACCTCCAGAGTGGCTGCTGGATGAAGATGTGATGCCGATGGGTAGCCGTTGAAGGATCTGGACAAAGTTATCCATCATCACGTTCCTTTGTTTTTTGAGGGCCTCCTCTAGAAATATTTTGATAGGATCTCCTAGTTCCTAATATTTCTTTTCATCCCCCATGGGCGTCCATCAGGGTTTGCGAGGTTGATCTTGCAAAGGTTCCACCAGATCGAGCCCTAACTTCTTATACGCCAACCTCATTGGAGACATGCAAAGAAGGATCGAGAAAAAGTAGACTTCTTTGTTACCACTAATCTAGATTTATGCAGGAATGTAATAGAATAAAAATATAACCATAAATACAAATATGCAGTGGAAATAAAACTTCATTTCATTAATATCAAAGAATTAAAATTTGCTTACAGACAAAATGGAAATAAATTAGCTAGGGCACTGGTAGCTATCTCTAAGAAGAGATGTGGCAGATACAGGCCTCTGAACTGCGTTACAATGAGGCTTGAGGGCCTATTTATTATTTAGAAACAATGGAAAACCCTAAAGATCCAAAACCCTAACCTTAGGAGATGAAGCGCCAAAACTATGGGCCCCGTTTGGGTAAATTGGTGTTTCAACTTCCCGGGGGCATAACTTTGGCATACGATCTCCGTTTGAAGCAAACCATACCTTGTTAGAAATATCTATCCAAGGAATACAAGTTTTGAGTGAGAAAAATAGGTCCATGGACCCATGTTGCTCTTCGTGTTCCCAAAAAACGTCATTTAGGGCCTCAAAACAACTCCAGAAGTTCAGGACCCAAAAATCTGCTAAAAATAGTAAGTTGTGCCGAAACTGAAAAAATGAAAGAGACAATGGTGGGGCTCCAAGTGGAATAGGTGGGTGACCACCAATATCCACCTAGATCATTTTGTGAGGCTGATCTCATAAAGGTTCAACCAGATCGAGCCCTAACTCCTTATACCCCGACCTTGTTGGAGACATGAAAAGAAGGATCGATAAAGAGAAGACTGATCTGATACCATTGATCCAGAATTATGCAGGAACATAATAAAATACATAAATACACATAAACTCAGAGATGCAACAGAAATAAGACTTCATTTCATTAATATCACATAACCAAAATATGCTTACAGACATAATGGAAATAAACTAGCTAGGGCACTGGTAGCGTATCTATGAGAAGATATGTGGTGGATACAAGCCTCATAAATGTGTTACAATGAGGCTAAAAGGCCTATTTATTATTTAGAATCAAGTGAAAACCCTAAAAATCCAAAAACCTAACCCTAGGAGATGAAATGCCAAACTATGGGCCCAGTTGGGGTAAATTGGTACATCAATTTCCCGAGGTTGTAAATTTGGCATACGATCTTCGTTTGATGCACATGATACCTCGTTAGAAAGATATATCCAAGGAATAAAACTGCTAACAAATAATTTCAAGTCAAAGAATCTCATTCACCAAATGTGATTTTCCAAAAAAACGTTGTTTAGGCCCTCAAAATGGCTCCAAAAGTTCCGGACCTGAAAAACTGCCAAAAATGGTAAATTGTGCTACAATTAAGGAAACTAAAAAACTAAAATAAAAAATGGTGTGTGTCCAATTGGAATAGGTGGGTGGCCACCAATATCCACTTGGATCACGAAACTAGCACGAGCTAATGGCCAGGATCTAGAAAATTGGCAGAAGAGTGTCGCCAAGGGAAGGAGTATCATATTAGATTGAGTACGAGGCCATATTGTCTCTAATATCCACGAGAAGGAAAATCCATATGAAATGTGGCAAACATTGACCAAACTTTTCCAGAATAGTAGTGACCACAGGAAGTTGGCACTAAAGGATAAGCTTCAATAAATTAAAATGTAGAAGGGCGACACAATACCACAGTACCTAGGCATGTTCACACAATGTCGTGATACTAAGGAGTGTTGGTGCTACGATTTTTGAAGATGATCTGGTAACCATATCACTTCTAGGCCTTCCCAAGAGCTGTAACTACTACCAAAATTTGGTTAATGGGAGGGAGAAGCTACCAAATTGGAAAAGATTATGGTCACATTTGGTACAGAAGGATTTCAGGTGAAACACCAAAGACGAGACCTCATCCGAAGTTGAGGACGATGAGAACTGTGCCTTGGATGGATAGGAAAAGAAAGGGAAATGGAAGAAATCCCAATCCAAAGGAGATTATAGTTAGGCGGGAAAGAAGAAGGACTTTTTGAATATTAATTTTTTTCACTTTCATGAGCTAGGACACAATGCCATGAAGTGTCTGCACAAGAAGTTTGTCAAGAAGCCTTCAGGAGAAGTGGTAGGTGAATCTATTTATTCACAATTCAAGCTAGATTTCACCCTCATTTCATGCATGGTGACATCGGTGGTGGGTAGTGTGTGGTATATAGATAGTGGAGCTTCATTCCATATGAATGGAAACAAATAATATTTCTGGAAACAAATAATGTTTCAAAAAATTGGAGCAGAAGGACCTCTAAATGCGCATCGATATGGGAGATGATGGAAGGTATAGCGTGATTGATATCAGTACAGTTAATTTTTAGAGGGGGTCTGGTTCTCCTCTCACATTTAAATATTTCATGTATGTTCCAGGTCTGCAGAAGGATTTAGTTTTAGTTTAAATGTTGGTAGATCATGGCTACGATGTGATATTTAACAAAGGAAAGGATTTCCTGTGATACATCGCCACGGGAAAAGTGAAGCGTATCGAGGTTCAAGTGAAGAACCTATAAAAATTGGATGTAGAATTATGTGTTTTTTTGAGCATGAAAGTAGATAAAGTGCAAAGCTGAGACATTAGTGAATTATGGAATAGGTGACTTGGCCATTTGAACCATGGAGCTTTTAAGACCATGCGAAAAATTTCTACAGGACTTCCCAAGGGTGCACTAGAGAGGAGAGATACATTTAAAGAGTGTACATTGGGGAAGTAAACCAGAGCCACCTTTCATGATAAGGAAAATAGAGTGCAAGAAGTCCTTGAAAGAGTTCGTTCAAATGTGTGTGGACCTTTCTTGACAACCTCCACGACCAAGCACATGTATTATGTTATATTTGTAGATGATTTCTCGCGTAAGTGTTGGATGTTCTTCATGCAAAAGAAAGACCATACATTCTCAAAATTTTATGAATTAAAAGCACTTGTTGAGAAACACAATGGCAAGAAAGTGAAGGCTCTCATGAGCAATAACGGTAGTGAATATGTTTCGAATGAGTTCAAGAAATTTTGTACAAAAGAAGGCATTCGACGAGAGATAGTAGCACCCCATAACCTAGAGAAAATTTGGGGTTGCTGAAAGGAAGAACATAAGTATTGTGGGAGCTGCATGGGTGATCTAAAATGATTGCTAGTTATTGATGTGCTAGTATCATTTCCATATTTACATAAACATTGTCTTGGTTTGCTTATACATTAAAATTTCATTCCCGAGGATGTCATGGTCAAATTAATTAAACATGGTGAAATTATGTGTTTTCATGAAGTCAAAAGAATGTAAACTAATTTTTGAACAACAAAAAATAAAGACACATCAATACACAGATACATAGCTCAATACACAGGTTTTTGTTGAAGGAGTTCACCCCTCCTGGGCTACGTCTCCTTGGTCCAACTTCATAGTGTGGGCCATTTTATTAGCTTCAATTGTGAAAAATTCTTGTTTACTTACTCACGTTGCCTCTGCAACCTGCTCCAATGGATCTAAAACATAAAAATATACCATAAATGACTCTTCCTGAGCTCATTTTGGTCAAAAATTGCATGGGTTATGACAAAAACAAATTCTACTAGGATTTCTCCACTAAAACTGGAGTTTTGTTAGCTAAAATTCTAAATTTGGAATTATGCCTTAAAAGGCATCACCACTATCTCTGCCGCTAGATTAATCTAGGATTATCTTAGTGTTAAGTCGTGCTTATCTTAACGATAAGAGGACTTTAATATAGTTTTAGTGCTAAGCGCAATTTATAATAAAGCATGGATTAGTTTAACAATAATCCAGATATTAACATTAATCACGCACTAAGTAAGATTAACAATCCCACCATTCCATTTGTCGCCCCTCTTGGTATTCAGCGAACGGTTTCATGGGAGGGGGTTGGCCCCCTCCAGCCCCCAACTGTAGTGCTGTGTTAAATCAAATATATGTGGACATCCTCTATAGTTAAGAAACATTGGATAGAGGAGTTGGTAAATGGCACGGGCGGTAGGCGGAAGGTTAGGGGTTCGAGCCTGACCTCTCACAATATATATTTCCAAACGTGACATAGCCGACCCCGCCAGATTTTTCACTGCCAACATATATAACCTTGCTCCAATGATAGTTAATACCATCTCCAAACTTGGCTAGGATCCGCCTTAGATAACTGTCTTTCCAATTATAGTTTCCTCCAACCCATTAGTAGTATCGCCTCCATACTTAGTTAGGTTCGATGTCATATAGTTCAAAACCATAGGTTTGTAAAAATTTGTAATATATATAATTTTAAAATGGTTTGTAATATATAATATCACATAGAACACATACATTCGAACCTTCTAAATAAAATTAATTCCAACCTACCATGCCATGGTATGCCATGGCGGGGGGGGGGGGGGGCACATGGCATGCCATGTGGCCCTTCCCCATTGGCTGTAATTCCACCACCATAAAATAGTGCCAAGATAATAAAATTCAACCTTAGACTTGGGATAAAAAAAATTCTCTTCCTAGTCAACATTGGTGAATCTGGTGGTGCCACTTGGTTGTAATATTCCTAAATTAGCATGTAGCTAATTGGAATATTAAAATCTAATTTTTCTTTCTTTTTTGTTGAATAAGTGGGTAGGGAGACCCATAAATCTCTTTATTAGGAATAAAACCAATTCTCATGTGAAAATGGATCATATTTTTAGCTTAATAAAGCACCCTTAGGTGTGAAAAGGGTCTAAAGCATGTGGAATGGGTCAACCTTGACCAAATAAACAACGTTGTCATGGAGGAATGGCATTCAATGAGGGACATCGCAATTTTAGATGGAGACACATTGCATGGAAGTAGTGTCATTAATGGATGGGGCTTAGGGTTTGGAAGCTCATTTCTTATAAAATAAAAAGGATGGAAGCCATATTATTCATTTTTTGATATGTTTGTGTTTTGATTATATGGTTTGTTTAGACATATAAGCTTTCTTCATCTGTTTAGCTAAGATTGCAGTGATATTTAGCACAGGGTGTTCCTGATCGGGAATCCCACCTCTATCCTTGAGAGGCCTCAAAGGAAGAGATTTTGCACTATATTTATACATTTAGGTTTTAGGCCAAGCTTCAGTCTTGTGGTACAATGCAGTTTCTGTTGAGATATGTGCTGAGTTGCAGGGTGCAACAGTGGAAGATTGTATTGGGTGTTTTCTGAGCTAGTTTTGCAGTGGAGGAAGGATTCCTTCCATTGGGAAGCCAAGAAAGGAGCCCCTTGGGCTTATTTGACATATTTGGCATCAAGCCAAGATGATTTTATCCCCTACAGCACAGTTCTAGTCCAGATTTGCGTTATTTTAGTGAGTTTTTGCAGTGGGCAACCCAAAAAGGGCAGAAACTCCAAAGTTAAAATTTGGCCAAATCAATTCTGGGGTTTTCTGGGTTTTTTGAGTAGAATCCATGGTTAAAATTATAGATCATTCAGAGCACTCTAATAGCCTTCCACACATGGTTCTTCTCCTCTGAAGTAGTAGTTTCCAACAACAGCAGTTCCTCAGCAGTAGTAGTTTGCTTTCCATTGAAGGGATTAGCCCTTCATTGAGAGAGTCCTTTTGGAGGAGTTCTGTCAGATCTACATTAGATTCAACCACCTCCTTCTATGTGCTTCAGTTGCAGTGCATCTTCAGCCCTGGGGCTTTAGATCAACCATTCATATTTAGTGTATTTTAGGAAACCCATCCTGGTTTGTCTTGGAAAAGTGTTGAGGAGCATAGATCTCCATTTTTTGCCCTGTATGAGCATGATATTATCAGATCCATATATCTATATATATGTTCCAGCTGCAGTATTAGTCACTAAAATTGCGTTGTGCTTGCTTTAATACTTTTTGTAGCACTGTATTACATGTTTTGGGTGCATTTTGGCATTGGAGGCTTCTTTTGCCTATCTTGAGGGGCTTGATCCCCAAGATATTGTACTTATTTATTGCTGCTATACATAATACCATGGATCTATCATTTGGCTTACATGTAATGTGTTAATACTTGCTGCTATTTCCATTATTATGAGCTATATTCTTGCTTTTCCCATTTGGGAATATTCAGTGGTATCAGAGCACAATGTTAGCTCAGCCTGTGAATACATTGCATCTATGCTATCAAAACAAGAAGAAGCTTCTCACAGAAAAGAGAAGGCTGACATAAGAGACAAAGGCAAGTATCCATTATTTGGAGAAATGGAGGGAAAGAATTTTTCAGAACTTCTTCTCCAAACTATGTATGAGATTAAAAGAGAAATTAAGGGAATGAGAAGGGAAATACATGAAGGTCCCTCAAGAAGACTGGTACATGATGAAAGCTCAAGTACTTCATATTATGGGTGTGAGAGTTCAGCCACACAATCAGATCTACAACATGGTACCATGACTACATTCTTGGCAAGAGAAGAATAAAGAGGAGAAACACCAAAGGAGGAGACTTTTGGTGACTATCTCCAAGAATATGAATCTCAGTCTAGAAGATTCAAGGAGCATCTAAGCTTCCAAGGGTTTTTTCAAATCAAAGAAGATAGAAGACCCAGTAACTACAATAGAAGAAGAGGGTGCATGCAAGACACTTTGGGTAGATTCTTTCGACCTACTTTTTATGGGCCACCCAAGAGCACAACCAAGGCTTGGGTAAAGAAGCTAGACACATATTTCTAGCTACATCAAGTTTCATAAGAGGAAGCAATTAGAGTAGCAACATTGCATATTTAAAGTAAGGCTTATGCCTGGTGGTTATTTGAATCTTCTTCATTGAATAATGCAAATATGTCTACTTATGAAAATTTCACTAGGAGGTTAGTGAAAATATTTGATTTAAAACAATCTGAAACTTCCTTGGGAGAGCAAACCAAGCCCAAGAAATCAGAACCTTTGCATGAGTTGGAAGGATCCATGAAGCCAACTCTATTTTAGAACATTGCTGAGGGGGTTAAAGATCTGCAACATGATTTTCCAAGGGCAAAGGCCCCACTTCAGCAAGAACTTTCTTCTCAAGAAGAAGACATGAGGATTCATTTTTCAAAAGGAGATCAAGTCAAAGGACCTCTTAATTATGAGTTAGTCTCCATTGATTAGGAGAAGGAAGAGGAAGAGCTAGAAAGATCCTCTAGTGATGTGACAACAGGAGGAGATATACTTCTATTTGGAGATGGAGATGAAGTAATTTCTTCAACTAGAGGAGCTCTTGCATCTTTGCAAGAAGTTCCAAAGGATCTTACATATGAAGAACATGAGCATCATGTGTGTATGTTGATAGGCAATGAGACAAAACAATGGAGGAAGTGTGTTCCAACATTGAATGTCATCTTGGGGACACACATTAAGATAGATCATTCCTTTGTGATCAAGACTTTTGACACCAATGAGATGTTGGGTGTACATAGATTTATTACAATTGAAGAGACACCTTAGACTGTGATATCTTGCAGAAGGTAGGAGGAAATGAGAAGGAGGGCCAGCACCAAATGATTGGGAACGTATACACCCATCCTTTTCAAGAGGTTTATGTACAGACGCAGGAGGATGATTTGCGCAATGAGAGAAGGGACAAATAAATCCACTCACATTTATAGCCTACTCTAGGCCTTGATGTTTCATTACATGGAGGAATTCCACCAGGGAGGCCCCCTAATTGGGAGAGGATCAAAGAGTTATCTCAACATGTTTCACCACTCATAGATCTAGGAGGAGTGGTAACAGTGGGAGGTCATTGTATAGCGCTGAGAGTCTTGGGTAGACTCAAGGAGGAGGGAGACATTCTCCCAACATCATCATTACCCACTCTCATTTCAGTTTTTGTGCTGTGGGAGGAGCAACATGGGAAGGATAGAAGCATTCCAATATGTACCTTTGGCATGGGAGATGTCAAAGAGGACATCCATATGACAAATGTTCTTTGTGATAGATCATCAGCGCTGTCACTATGGAGGATATATCCATATTGGAAATCCTAGCTATTGGTAGATTATTCCAAGGATATTTTCACATGCATGATACTTGATGACCAGCTACATGAAGAGGGACATTCAATCCAAGATGAATTCATCTATTATCATGGAAGGATCTTCTTATCTAGAGCCTCCAAGATCAAGGATAAGTTGTTCCAAAGAGCACATGAATATTTTATTTTCAGCCATACTTATTCCATGAGAGCCTACAACACTATCATGGAGAGCTACACTTGGGAAAGCTTTGAAGAGGAACTATATCAACATTTGAAAAGATGCATGGATGATGTGGAGGTGGGAGAGACACATAACTTAGTGAAGGAGTTATCACAACCACCTCTTTCCTCTTTTGGAATGAGAGGGGAACTATCTATGGACCACTCCATTTGTATGAGCATAAATTTTGGTAAGGAACATGCTTATGTACATGATGTTTCATTTGATGATTATTTGCATTCCTTTACCATGTATATGCAGGCCATTTCTCCAAGGAGGAGCATTCTTCCATATAAACCTCATGGCCAACTTTGGGCCATAAAAATTTATGAACATGGCCACTCCCTTGGAGGATATAGGGAGATGTTGTATCACTGTGGGTGCACTCCAAAAGCACAAAACATTTCTCACCTTTTCAGCCATTGTGAGAAGACTTGGGCAGCCAGTAAGTGGTGGGGAAACCACTTACCATATCACTATCTGATGCAGTCAAGAGATATACTGCACTGGTTCCACATGTGGGACTATGATCCACCTCCATTATTGCATTTGATTATTTATGTATCACTAGTTTTGATCCCATATGTTGATGATGTTCTTATTATTGTTGGGGACATGATTGGAGGGATGACACATTGGTTAGATGTGTGCATTGGGAATAAAAATTCCCACATTTCTTCATGCTTCAAGGGGAGCATGGGAGATTATATGTTTGCTACATTATATCACTTGTTTCCTTATGAAGGGAGCCATATGATTGACTTATGTCTTTGGGAGGAGCCTCTCACATGGGAGGAGTTTTTCTATGAATTACCATTCTGGAGGGTGATTCATTTTATATGGGTGATAGCTTGGAGGATGGAGCTTCACATGGGGATGAAGGTCCCCTATATTTTACATACCTATCCTTGCATTTTCTTAAGGACAAGCAACATTTTGGAGGGGAGGATTGTAATATTCCTAAATTAGCATGCAGCTAATTGGAAAATTAAAATCTAATTTTTCTTTCTTGTTTGCTGAATAAGTGGGTAGGGAGACCCATAAATCTCTTTGTTAGGAATAAAACCACTTCTCATGTGAAAGTGGATCATCTTTTCAGCTTAATAAAGAACCCTTAGGTGTGAAAAGGGGATAAATCATGTGGAATGGGTCAACCTTGACCAAATCAACAATGTTGTCATGGAAGAGTGGCATTCATTGAGGGACAATGCAGTTTTAGATGGAGACACATTCCATGGAAGTAGTGTCATTAATGGATGGTGATTAGGGTTTGGAAGCTCATTTCTTATAAAAGGAAGAGGGTGGTAGCCATATTATTCATGTTATGATATTTTTTTGTTTTTATTATATGGTATTTTTAGACATATAAGCTTTATTCAGCTGTTTAGCTATGATTTCAGTGCTATTTAGCACAGGGTGTTCCTGATCGGGAATCCCACATCTATCCTTGAGAGGCCTAATAGGAAGAATGTTTGCACTATATTTCCACATTTAGGTTTTAGGCCAAGCTTTAGTCTTGTGGTACAATGCGGTTTCTATTGAGATATGTGCTAAGTTGCAGGGTGCAGCAGTGGAAGATTGCATTAGGTGTTTTCTGAGCTAGTTTTGCAGTGGAGGAAGGATTCCTTCCATTGGGAGGCTAGTAAAGGAGCCCCTTAGGATTATTTGACATATTTGGCATCAGGCCAAGATTATTTTATCCTCTAAAGCACAATTCTAGCCCAGATCTGCGTTATTTTAGTGAGTTGTTGCAGTGGGAAACCGAAAAAGGGCCGAAAATCCAAAGTTAAAATTTGGCCAAACCATTTATGGGTTTTTCTGGGTTTTTTAGTATAATCCATGGTTAAAATACTAGATCATTCTGAGTACTTGAAAAACCTTCCACACATGGTTCTTCTCCTCAAAAGTAGTTGTTTCGAGCAGCAACAGTTTCCTCAGCAACAATAGATTTCTTTCCATTGAAGGGATCAACCCTTCATTGAGAGAGTCATTTTGGAGGAGTTCTTTTAGATCTAAATCAGATTCGGAAACCTCCTTCTATGTGCTTTAGTTGCAGTGCATCTTCAGCCCTAGGGCTTTAGATCCACCATTCATATTTAGTGTATTTACAGAAACCCATCCTGGGTTGTCTTGGAAAAGTGTTGAGGAGCATAGATCTCCATTTTTGGCCCTGTATGAGCATGATCTTATCAGATCCATTTATATATATGTTCCAGCTGCAGTATTAGTCACTAAAACTATATTTTTCTTGCTTCATTACTTTGTGTAGCAGTGTATTACATGTTTTGGGTGCATTTTGGCATTGGAGGCTTCTTTTTCCTATCTTGAGGGGCTTGATCCCCAACATCTTGTACTTATTTATTGTTGTTATACATAATACCATGGATCTATCATTTGGCTCACATGTAATGTGTTAATACTTGCTGCTCTTTCCATTATTATGAGCTATATTCCTACTTTTCCCATTTAGGAATATTACATTGGCACAGTACCATTACCTGTTTCTGGAGGATATTCCCTGTGACGCTGACTGGACTTGCTAGATCATCCATGTACCTATTCTGCTCATATTTTTTGCCTCTTTGACAAAATGAACAACAAATGATAACAAAATCATAAGAACTTGGATTTTGATGAAATGTGTTGCGTCGGAATCCTGGTAACAAACTCTATCCAGTCGTTTAGGTCTGAATCATTTCTAAGAAGTTTGATTTTTTAGCTAAATAGTGATCTCCTGATCACTCTTCCCCACTAGAATACTTTTGGACCCAAAAATATATTATCAATTGTTCAAAAAGTGGGTACAACTCCCTCACTCTTCCAATCTCGAACCATTTGGCCTTTGAAGGATTTTGACCCTTGAGTCCAACTTTAAGGTATTCAACCTTCCCTCTTCTTTAAGTTCTGATTCTTCTGTCAAGTATGAGATCTTGTTGAAGTTCAGCTGAAAATGATCTCCTTGATCATCAATCAAATGAGACTCAAACAATCTCAAATTCTAAAAATTAACGACATAATAAATTTTCATATAAGGAGGAAAATCTAGCTTGAATGCATTTGTACCAATATTTTCCAGAATTTTAAATTGACCATAACGGATTGGTTTGATATTTTTACCTTCCCCTTGCAATATTTCTTTGCTTATGTACAACCAAACTTCATCACCAACTTGGAATTTGAGATCAACACGATGTTTGTCATGCCTTGCCTTGTAGCTGCTTTGACACATTTCAAGTTTCTCTTGCACTGTGCAATGTACCAATTGAATTTTCTCAGTGAAATTTATTTCTTTATCTATGTCACTATGACCATCCATAGAGACTGTTAACACTGAAAAATAGTAAAACAGAAGATGGCATTATTTAATGTTAAGCAAAAGGGTTTACAGGGATGGAATACATTACAGAATCTAGAAAGTATTTAAAAATCTCTAAGGTATGATTAAAATCAATTTTGAACAAGTCCTAAATGATCTTTGCGCGCATAATCCTTCGTGAAGAGCACCTTTGCATGCTTTTTTGCCTGATATGTGCACAATTCTGGGAGTGGCGAAATGTCACTATCCGCGACCACAAAAAGAAAAGGACAAGTGATTCCTCACTTGAAGCTACCTAAGGATAGCCACCAATGCCTCCTTAAACACCAAGTGAGCACACAAGGGAATATTTGGAGTACACAAAGGAATCATAGCCCTCTCTTGGGTCACCATCAAAAATGTACCAAAAGAGGGAAGGGAGGATTTGAAATCTCCTAAATAAGGCCACCATGAGATGAAGAAATGGTGAACACATTTTTATGCTAGCCAAAATTGCCCAAACAATACCAACAGTGTGTGATCCAGAGCTGAAGATAGAGGGGACTCAATTATTGGCCATCCAAAAAGTTCCGTCCAACACAGTAGAGAGAGAGGGAGACTGCACCGAGGCAAGATTGGGATAAAAACATCCTTTCATCGGGACTTAGAACCCATGTGCTAGGGACCCTTTGGCAAGAGGCTAAAGTTTGACTCTTATTACTACCAAAGCTCAATAAGAGGGGCCTAGAGCCATCGTTCATATTATTGTTTTCGTTTGAATATTTTTAGAGCTCATGTTTATTTTTTTTAGTTTTTAGTTTATATATGCATGCTATTTCTCTATCTAGTATGCTTATGATTATAGCTTGTTCCATTAACTTGCTTGACTCCACTTATTTTTTTGCCTATTAACAATAACTTAAGTGGGTAGACCACACCCCTTAAGTTGGTGTGATTTCATACATACGTGCACCAAACATAGTCCAACAGGATTGGTGACTCTACTAACATTTATTACCAAGTTTATGTGGTTGTGCCTTTTTACAGAGACCTCTGTCTGTGCTGTGGAGTGGAGCTGAATTTCCCCTGATTTCTCTTGTAGTCCTTAGTTCATCCCAAGTGATAGATTAAAGTAGAACAACTCCAAAAATTTATTTTCTAGGACTTTGCGTGCTTTTTCCTCCCACAGACGTGCCGAGGGCGCGCATTCAGAGCTGACCCACGTGCATACAATGCGTTGTTCCAGCCCTTTGCGCGCAAAGTACAGAATGAGAATTTTCTCCCATGTTTCTATCTTTTCTTGCTTGTAAAGTGCTTGGCAGCCCCTAATACACTTGCTAGCACTGGTTGTGGTACCCCACATCTTTTTAAAGCTCACTCTTAGCTGCTTTTTGTAGGCTTAGTGTCAGTTTTACTTCAAGTTGATTTTTGTAAAGTTCACACATAGTTTAAGTAGGGGGGAAAATAACTTGCATTCCGAAAAAAAATCATGTTTTGAAAATTTTGGTACTTACACACCTAGATAGCTAGCTAAATTAAGTGGCCTAAG
This sequence comes from Pinus albicaulis, assembly GCA_034641835.2. NCBI lineage: Eukaryota > Viridiplantae > Streptophyta > Pinopsida > Pinales > Pinaceae > Pinus > Pinus albicaulis. The sequence continues at coordinate 101,872,843 of CM076575.1, forward strand.
ACTACGCATGCGTAGCTAGTTTCTTTTTTCTAGTGTAAAAGTTATTAGTTTAGTTGAATTTTTGTACTAGGTTTTCTGGGACTAGGATTGAATTGTTTATAGAAGAGCAAGTAATATTTGCTACCTTTGCACCCTCTGGTGATCCTAGGTAAGCATATGAATGCTCCCTATTCACAATTCACCATCTCCCTATAGTTGGTCACATAGATTAACTAGAAAAAATAGAAAGCGGCCCATTATGCACACATGTTTTTCTTTTGAGCCAGGAACAATACAACATAGTTTAAATAGGGGATTTTGAAAAGGATCATAGAATATCCACACGTTCCAAATATGTGCTTGTCCACTTTGTGCTCACACACATTCACTCACTAAGTGAAGCAAAGACACCTAAAACTAACTTAACCAAACTCACTAAATTCTGCCCATAGGGTCCACAAAAGAATTTATAGCTTAAGTTAGGATCAAGGGGGTAGGTATCTAATAAGCCGCCTTGATCATGATTCATCTTGAAACATAGAATTTGTCTATTTAGGGAGCTTCAAATCCACCTATCATCCCACGGCAAAGAAAACCCAAGTGTGACAGAGACCCATTTCAGAGGGGGTTAGGCTTAGGTGCAGTGTGAGCAGGTATCAGTCAGGGCTACCTGACTTGGCTGATACTCGATACTGTTAGCTGACATATTAAGAAGCCTAAGACTTGAACGCTCATGTGGGATGGTGGTTCTTAGTGGCTAAAAACTAGGGAATCCTTTCCCTATAGGTGACGGTGCAGGCAAGCACCAAACCCTCTACCCTTACCTTGGTGGATTTTCTTCGGCTGACTGGGGGCATCGCCAGCACTTACGGGACGTTGTGCCAACACTCGCAAGAAATATTCTCAAGGTCCAGTTACATTTGAGTGTGTGAGGATGAATAGGTCTTCTATGATTTTGAGTATCATATGCAAACAATCAAAAACCTCTTTTTTGATTGCTTGATCACATAGATTAACTTAAATGGAAATTTCTCTTATTTTTCTCTTTGTTTTATGTATGTGACAAGAAGTTTGCTTTGATCATAGATTCTATCCTCTCAAATTTTTCCAAAACCAAACCTGGTCGACACCAGAATGGACCCAATGGGACTACGTTGATCTAGGCATCTTTTGGACCTCCCCCCATTACCGGGAGGGGTTCCAGGTATTTTTCCATTTAGGCATCAAAGACGGAACATTGCCACCATTATTGGTTGGTCCTTTATTGGGGCATCCTTAGTTGGGAACCCTAGTTGGTATCCCAACACCACACCACAAACCACTCCTCCTACGACCCCTAGAGGGCAGAGGAGTGTGTTCCATTCAGGAAGCCAGCTAAATACACAGCAGGGTATGTCGCAGACTAACCCTCTTCCTAACCAGAACTTTGTGTTTTAACACAGTGCAATGACATCAAACCCCCAGTCACCTTTCTTAGCTTTGTTGAATCTACCCGATTTAACCAAGCTCAAGAATGACCCTATCGTGCACAATCCTACATGGCCTCCCATGCCCATGAAGCTCCCTTCAGATATTCCAAAGTTTGAGGGAAAGTAAGCAGAAGACCCAGGTAATCATGTCATGAACTTCCACCTATGGTGCTCATCAAACAATATCATTGACGACACTATTCAATTGAGATTATTCCAATGCACTCTAACAAGAGTAGCTGCGAAGTGGTACATGGAGCAACTCTCAGCTTCACATGAAACCTTTTGCGCCCTTGCCACCGCATTCCTAACATATTTTTAGTTACCCATTCACCATGATTCCGGAATGGAATTACTGACTCATTTTAGAGAAACCCCTGTCGTCCATATCTCGGATCATCTCCATGAATGGAGGCAGCATTGCAATTTATGTAAAGATAAACTCGATGATCAGGTTCTCTTAGATTTGTTCCTGAAAACTCTTACTACAGAGATTTCAAAATATGTGGCGCAACAGAGACCCACATCTGAAGAGGAAACTATTAGTAAAGCCTAATAGCTTGAGCTAATTTATACGTAGTCAGGATACATTTATAACATCCCGAATAATTCCTCGTGCCTACAAGCTTATCAAGAATTTCCAGGCGTGTTAAACTCTAATAATTGGGTAATTGACCCAAGGTTACCTAGGGAGCAGTATTCAAAACCCCGGTTACACATACAGTTCTACCCAGAATGTACCTCAACCCAGTTTTCAAAGTCATCATATGCCTAAGAAAAGTTTGACCTATAGGGCGCCAGTGTATCACTAGGGAGGACCTTATCCTCTAGCTTAGGGGAATCAATACGCAGAAAGAAACATTGACGAAAGAGCTCCCCTCCAACAGTCAGGTACAAACCAGGGACCATGTTAGGCTCAGTCCCCAGCACAAGACCCACCTATGTAGACCAATGCACAGGTGAACTTTGTGCAGCAGTCCCAAAACTAACCACACCAATACAACCAGGAGCACTACCCTCCTAACGTGGTGAAGAAAAAATACAAAAACCAGCCAAAAAGGAACCGTGGACAGGGGCGCAACAACTAGCAGTGCCCAGCGCGATCCCAGGCTGGAGGCAACTCCAACTGGAATCAGAGCCAGGGGCCGAGCAATGCCCAACAACAGAGCAAAAGGCCACCTCTTCGAACAAACCATTCTTGTTTGATATGTGGTGAGTATGGCCACTATACTCACCACTATCTCGATCTCCCTGAGCTGAAGAAGCTATAGAGTAACCAAGGACAAGGAGGATCTTCCCAGCAACCATCTGTGATGCAATAACCTTTCCCCCATCAAGGGATAGTAAGCACTCAACAGCAAAATACATAGGACTCCAGGAAAAGCAACCATGAAATCTACATGACTGGAAAAGAGTTGTTTTTCCAAACATGAAATCGCAATTACGACACCCCACAGGATGCCAATACGTCAGGGGAAACTACTAGTGCACCGACTGCACCTTTGACCATTTCAAATATGCCTATAGAACCATTGCCAAAAATGGCGAAGGGACCCAATAGGCGAGTAGGAAACTACTACAAAGCGGCCCATAATTATAGTATTGTGGAAGATTTAGCACAATCTCCCACTGCTATGTCAGCTTTGGAAGTATTACAGTCATGCCCAAAACAACGGAAAGCCCTACTTTCCATGTTAGGTGCTATCTACCCTGCCGATACATGCCTAATGGATTTTGACTTAGACAAAACCACCCCTAGGCTTCCTTCGATGCTCTCCTTCCAGATACCAGTGTCGGTCTAGAATATCACAATTCACTTATGTGTCATAGACGAGGGTGCATCCACATGCATCATGTCCAAAAATGTTTGGCAGAAGTTAGGTTCTCCCGAAATAAAATCCATAGTCATTACGCTTAGAGCATATGACGGTTGTCCATCAACCCCCGTCGGCCTCTACCAAAACATCCTAGTCTGCCTAGTTGGAAAGATGGTCCACATAGACATTGAAGTCTTGGATGCTCACCTGGACTACAATATACTCCTTGGATGGAGTTATATGTATGCCATGTCTGCCATAGCCTCCTCCATATTTCGCATCATGGTGTTCCCCCACGAGGACCACATAATTACTGTAGACCAACTAACGCATAGCAAGAAATGACCCCTAACAAACACTGATGTAATTATACCCTATGTAGACACATCCTTTGATGCTCTATCATGGTACCAAGAATATGGCCCCAGCCAGTTCAAACCGTCATCCGTTCTAGGGTCATTCCTAGGAGATCCTCCCATAATCCCTGAGTCATCGCCCGATGTCACAGGGTATCCGGTGTGCATGATGTCCACATCAAGCGCCGAAGCTAGTCAGGACACAAACACAAGTAGTAATGGCACTGAGTCATTGGCCACGACAACCTCTCTAGCCTATGCCACCTCCTAAACCCCTTTCCTCTACCCCCCAGCTAGTTTCGTCTCCCAGAAAGTTTTGGCAACACTAGTATTACCCAACATATAATTGGAAATTCTAGTTTGGTACCTCGTTCCCCCTGCAGGAACAAGAGCCACCCATGTTACTACCACAAGATTGAAGCCCCTCAGTCCCTAGGAGGCCCCAATCATCCAAGAAACAGTCAAAACTACCCTTGCAAAGGAAATTTCCATTGCAAAACTAGTGATTACGGCTAAGAAAACCAAGAAAAGAGGAAAGAAGATGGTGACCCCCGCCGTTCAATGGTAATCACTAGTCTACACCATATGCGACGTAATAGGTCACCCTACCCATATCCGTCCAGAGCTGTATGAATTAAAACGACTCCTTGGATCTGAGATAGACATCGCGACATCGCATTCCTGTAAAAAGGAACCTACCACCAAAGGTAAAGGCAAAACATTGCGTACCAATCACTCATGCGCTCTCTGTAGCAGCTATCGGCACTATACCGACCATTTCCCATATATCCCACGATATAGGAACGCCTTACATGTCATCGAGAGATCCTATCAAGAGGATCCCCCCACCCAATCTATCGGGGATGAACCTCATATCATCCTATACCTACAGGAAGAGTGGCGATCACACTCTACTCAAATGGTGTGTGCATCGGTTCAACAACAAAAAATCAGGCAGAATATGATGTCGTCATCGGACTTATGTGCGATTCCCTCCATCAGGGCATACGCCATATGCATGTCTACCTCGATTCCCAATTAGTAGTGTCGCAGTTAAAACAAACATTTGAGACGAGAGATACACATCTGTTTATAAATATTTATGTGCAAAAATATTAAGCAGACAATTTGACTATATCACATTCACACATGTACCAAGGAGTCAAAACCAAACAACTAATCACATAGCTAAACATATCCTAAACTGAAATGCATCTCGAATAAAACATCATACACAAAAAACCAAAAATATAGATATTCACCAGCATAACATCATACATAAACCAAAACAAGTGACACAACATGTAGAGCTGCAAAAAATATCTCTCATATATCCACCCTAGATTATACTTGTACATAGGGAAAGCACCCATTATGAGGATGCTTCCCTTATTTTTGACGACTATTGTATCTTTGGGCTGGAAGTTGGGCTAGCGAGACTATTTTTTGTATTCAGACACATACATTGTGACATATATATATATATATATATATATATATATATATATATATATATATATATATGTGTCACAATGTATGTGTCTGAGTACAAAAAATAGTCTCGCTAGCCCAACTTCCAGCCCAAAGATACAATAGTCGTCAAAAATAATGGAAGCATCCTCATAATGGGTGCTTTCCCTATGTACAAGTATAATCTAGGGTGGTTCCCCCTCAGGAGGTGCACCTGGACCCACAACCGCTCCCGGTGCCACCACTGGAGCTGTCGTCGCAACTGATATCGCAACGTGACGTAGAAGGGGCCGATACTCCCTCTCACGGGCCATCACGGTCTCTAACTATTCCTCCTCGAAATCATCCATAAATCCTCAAGCAGGAACCCCTTGGGTCAAGCAGTCCACTCGACCCCAGGGATCCTCAAGAGCTAACACCTGAGAAGTTAGCTCCTCGATACGAGCCTCTCCCGTATCCACACGTGCTACTGCTACATCAGCACGAGCCTGCTTAGCCGTAGCCTCCATAGCGGCTGAGATGCTACCCTCTCTTAAAGGGCCAACACCACCACCAGGTCCCTCAGTAGCACCTCCCTCCAAGCCACCATACACCAACTAGGGACACGGGAACCTGGTTGCTCATCCTCTTGATTTATCATGCGCGTCGATTACTGTAGACGGTTTGATCGAGTCTTTGGCCCAAGGTCACCTACGCAGCAGTAATATGTCTTTGGGGAGTTACCAGGCGCATCATCTATTGCAGATAGTTTGATACGGGTCTTTAACGGCACCCATGATACTCAGAGAGTTACCAGATAGGTAGATTCTGTAGACAGCTTGATCAGGTCTTCGACCCTAAATCTCCTAGGCAGCACTAAAACCCAGGTAGGTAGATTCCGTAGATGGCTTGATCGGGTATTTGACCCAAGATCACCTAGGCAGAAATAGTACCATGCACATCAATAATACAGACGGTTTGATTAGGTATTTTTCCCAAGATCACCTAGGCAGCAGTAGTACCATGCATGTCGATTCTGCAGATGGTTCGATCACGTATTTGGCCCAAGGACACCTAGGCATAAGTAATCAAATACCCTGGATACTCATATGATTCTACTCAGAATGTATCACAACATAGCTATTATGAAAGTCACCCTGGCACTCATACACCAACTAGGGACAAGGGAACCGATATCCCCCATTCCCCGCACAGAATGGACCACTGGAATAACGTAATGCACCGATCAATCTAGTGCAACCTTTCCTATACTCACCAGCAGCCATACAACCAGGAGAATTATGACAATCCTCCCAATGCTACAAAAATAAGCCGAGGAAAAAATATAAGGGAAGATACTGGACTGGGGGCAGTAACCAACAACGACCTCCCCGATCTCAGTTTGGGGGCAACCCCAACTGAAATAAAAACTAGGAGCCAAGTAACAACTCCCAAGGGAAAACTAGAGCTTAGAGTATCTGATCACCAGACTGAAAGTAGCACTATGATCAACACTCCATAACACCCAAAGGTGATGCCACACATTCGCACCCCCGAAAAAATTAATTTTTTAGCACTGGCAGGTATGCCCTCTCGCATCTTCTTTTTAAAGCTCATGACTTTCAATAATATTTGATAAAGAAGATGCTTTCACTTGAGGTAGTTGTTTTTGAAGGAAAAGCTTGCAAACCATCCACAACGTCATCTCCTGAAAGTTTTAGAGCAGGTATCATTCTACCCCTAGCATGATAGAGTCCCAGTAAAATCTGCATATCCTAACATCATTTCTCCATCAAAAATTAACCATAGGGTCCTCATATCCAACCTTTTTTATAATCAACTCACCTTGCATATGATAAACATCCTCATTGGTTGGTAAAGCCTCCCCTCCATGGCGCTCGTCACCCACAGTAGACCATATATCACAGAAAAAGTGATGCCATGGCCATACCACTTTAGTTTGGGAAGCACCTCATGCCCATCCATCCACCATGCATAAGTTCAAGTTTACCATACAAGCTAAAAACCCCTTCTCAGAAGATCAGGTTGTACAAGCAAATCAAAAGCGTATTACCGCGCCTCGCATTTGGCCCACCATGCCTCCACCATCATAATCCCATCTGTGATACTTTTTCATCTGCTTCATCAACCCTGCACATAAGACCAACCAATAGGAACCCCCATCCTTAGCAAAACACCTTCCTCAAAACATCATTAAGCGAACACTTTAATTTTTGGGGTACCCATATCTGTGTTTTGTACAAACCAAACCCCATTATTTTATTCTTTTGGTAAGTGTACAAAGACCCCGAACGGTGCACTACGTCCTTCACCCTCCCATCCATATTTTTCTCCTATGGAAGCAGTCCCTTAACACCCTTGGTCGGAGTATTACACCCCCATGCACAAGCCACCATGAAATTCATAGCCAGTTTATACCCGCACCAGAAGTCCTACCGACTCCAGGGATTTCCCCATCAGAAATAACTATGACTGCCACCAACGCTACTTATTATACTCTGATCTTGGGCCATTGAATCGCCATCATTAGTTTTCAGTCACCCCTCGCCAACATGCCTATGTTAAACCCATCACATCCAGGTTCCTGACCCCTCATGTCGGCGATCCCTTAGCCGGTTGAGGCTTCCTTTTTGTTGACTTTGACACCTATTCTCCAAAAATGAAGTGGTACCTTGGATTACCCCTCTCCATTAAAGGGGCATCCTCGGGTGGCACTATGGGAGACATCATTGCCCATAGATGTCATCGATCCTCCTGATGTTCGAATATAATAAAAGCTTTCATGTCAAGATGGTATCGTACCTTACAACCATTTCACTTTGATCAAATTCGTTGAAGACCCGTGCCTCCATAAGCATCTCTTTCAATAATTATTACATGGGAAGGTCCTAGCTAACACCTATGCATAAAATGTTCAGCTATATGCCATACCAAGTTTACACATATGGGTACCATATTCCACCTATTTTCAATGAAAAAACGCCCCTGAGGGAATCTGTAGTCTTTGTCAGCAACCACCAGATCACTACCACATCAATGATATCAACATAACATATATCTGTCAAAATAGATTTGTTTAACTAGCCACAGCATCACGAGCATGGGACATGCCTGCCTCGTAGAAAATTTGTATATGTATTGTATTATATTTTCTTACAGGGGTCCCTTAGGACACAGTCATTCTTGGAACTGATGCAGGGTGTTTTCAATTCCAAGCTTCACGCATGTCTCTCTCTCTCTCTCTACGCATGATATACAGAAAATAAACTATAATTTATTTCGACTATATAGTTCTTCCTAGACCTCACACATTAGGTGGCAACTGTTAACACTGAAAATCGTACAGTAGAAGATGATATTATTTAATTTCAAGTAGAAGGGTTGACAGGGTTGGAAGACATTATAGAATCTGGAAAGTATTTAAAAATCTCTAAGGTCAGAGGAAAATCAAATTTGAACAAGTCCTAAATGCTCTTTGTGCACATAATCCTTTGTGAAGAGTGGCTTTGCACGCTTTTTTTCCTGATATGCACGCAATCCTAGGAGTGGAAAAATGTCACTATCCAGGACCACTCAAAGCAAAGGAAAAGTGATTCCTCACTTGAATCCACCTAAGGACAACCACCAATGCCTCCTTAGACACCAAGTGAGCACACAATGGAATATTTGGAGCACACAAAGGAATCATATCCCTCTCCTAGGTCACCATCCATAATGTACCAAGAGAGGGAAGGGAGGATTTTAAATCTCCTATATAAGGCCACCATGACATGAAGAAATGGTGAACACATTGTTATGCTGGCCAAAATTGCCCAAGAAATACCAGCAGTGTGTGATCCGGAGCTAAAGATAGAGGGGACTCAATTGTTGGGCATCCAACAAGTTCAGTCCAACACAGTAGAGAGAGAGGGAGATTGCACTGAGGCAAGCTTGGGATAAAAAAATCCTTGCATCGGGACTTAGAACCCATGCTATAGGGGCCCTTTGGCAAGAGGGTAAAGTTTCACTCTTATTACTACCAACGCTCAATAAGAGGGGCCTAGAGCCACCGTTTGTATTATTGTTGTTGTTTGACTCTTTTCAGAGCTCGTGTTTATTTGTTTTAGTTTTTTAGTTTAGTTTTAGTTTATATATGCATGCTATTTATCTATCTAGTATGCTTATGATTCTAGGTTGTTCCACTAACTTTCTTGATTCCACTTCTTTTTCTGCCTATTACCAATAACTTAAGTGGGTAGACCACACCCCTTAAGTTGGTGTGATTTCGTACATTCGTGCACCAAACACACTCCAACATCGACATCTTTCTCAAATATGAATTCTAATGGCGATCTTGGCAAGTAACCAAAACATGCCTCACATGGCAATGTATTTGTGGAAGAATGTTTTTCCCAGTTGTATGCATGTTGAATGTAGTGTAGTTGTTCATCCCACAACTTGGGATGCTCGTTGCAATAGCCTCGTAGAAGATGAATGACAGTTATATTTACCACCTTGGTTTGACCATCTGTTTGTGGATGAAATGTTGTACTATTATTCAACTTTTTATCCACCATGTCCCATAATTTTGACCAAAAATTCCCAACAAACCGGGAATCCCGATCACTTACAATAGAAGTAGGAAGAACAAAATGGATCCATACATTTTGAAAGAAAATATTAGTGGTTTGTTTAGTTGTAATATTTTTCTTACATGCCATCAAAATACACATTTTTCTGAACCTATCTACAACAACATACAGATAATCATTGCCTTTCCTTGACATAGGAAGGCCTCCTACAAAATACATTGAGATGCTCTCCCAAGGATGTGAAGGAACCGGAAGTGGTGTGTACAAACCAAGATTCCTATTTCTAGGCTTACTTGTTGCAAATAAGTAACATCCTCTAATAAAACATGAAACACTTTCATTCATGCTTGGCCAATAACAAGACCTTTGAATATGTGCTATTTTCTTGCCTACACCGAAATGTCCTGCAATCAATGATGTGTGCGCCTCCCTTATGATATTGTTTCTTTCTCCCTGTGGAATACATAACTTGCCCAAGTGATACAAAAAAAAATTGTGCACATGATAATGTAACTCTTCACTTTTGTTTCCCTTACTCAAGCTCTCATACACATCTTGAAAATCATTATCATTTACATACTGTTCAATGTAAATTTCATGCATAATAGAATTGTGCTTGAGAATAATAGCTAAATATACAATAGACCTAGAAAGCATATCAACTACCTTATTGTAGATTCCTTTTTTATACCTAATAACCAAGTGAAATTGTTGTAGAAAACCCATCCATCTGAAATGTCTTGACTACTGCAACTTTGACTGTGATTGTAAGTATTGCAATAGTTGATCGTCAGTATGAATAATGGTCTCTTTTCCCATCAAGTAGTGTTTCCATTTATTTAAAATTTGTACCAATGCATATAACTCCTTATCATATGTATGATATTTAGCTACAACTCCATTAAAAATTTCAGAATGAAATGAGATAGGTTTACCATGCTGCATGAGCACTATTCCCATAACATAATCACTTGCATCGGTTTGGATCTCAAATGGCTGTCTAAGATTTGGAAGTGCTAGAACCAGTATTGAACTTATATTTTTCTTAAAAGCATTAAATTATTTCTACTGCAAATCTCCCCAATGGAAGACTTTCTTCACACTTGTCAATGCATGTAACAAAGCTGCAATGGAAGAAAATTTAGCAATAAATTTCCTCCAATACTGTGTTGCCCCTAAAAAGCCTCTTACCTTAGTAACTGTATTGGGCTTGGTCCAATTCAAAATGACCTCAAATTTGGAAGGATCAATCTTCAACTCACATCCTCCAACAATGTGTCCCAAGTACACCAATGAAGGCTTACCAAACTTGCACTTTGACATATTAAGAAACATTTTCTCTTTTCTCAAAACATCAAGTACCTTGTTCACATGCATGACATGTTCTTCTCTTGATTTGCTTAATATGAGTATGTCATCTAAGTAAACAATGATAAATTCATCTAGAAATGGTCTAAGTACATCTTTCATTACCCTCATGAAAGTAGATGGTGCATTTTTCAAGCTAAATGGCATAACTAACCACTCATACAGTCCTTGTCTAGTTTTGAAAGAATTTTTACAAATGTCTTCCTTAGCTATCCTAACTTGATGATAACCAATTATCATGTCTAACTTAGTGAAATAATTTTCATGTTTCAATTGATCTAGAAAATCATGAATACGTGGGAGTGGGTAGCGATTCTTTACCATGTTTTGTTTTAGTGCATGGAAATCGATACACATGCGCCAAGTCCTACCCATAATTGGATCCAAAATAATTGGTGAACCACATGGCGAAGAAAACGGGCGTATAATACCTTTATTCAACAACTCTTGGATTTGATTCTTGATTTCCAAACTCTCCATAATTGACATGTGATACATACCAATGTTTGAAAGTGGAACATCCTGCTGCAGTTGAATCTCATCCTGAATTCCCCTCTTGGGTGGTAACCCCTTTGGTTCTTGAAACATCTCGCCATGCCGACTTACCACATCAAACAAATCAGATTTCAATTTTTCATCACATCCTTCAAAATATTCATAGTCAACATCATCCTTTTTCTTGATCATGAGAAGCACAAAAATTTTACTTGCATTAACTAGCCTCTTTAGCAATATACTCCACTCCATATTTTAGCAATTGATATTTGTTCTCATGCTAGTAAAATACCGCTTTCCTATCATACAAATATGGACTACCTAAAATAATTCCAGAAATGTCAAGTGGAACCACATCTATCTCGACTTCATCGATAAATTTTGCAGTGATAGAAAATCTAAAAATACATTTCCTTATAACCTGTAATTTGGAATTGTTAACTATCCAACCCAAAGGGTATGACTTATGATGAGGTATGGTTTCAAGGTTTATTTTTTTGACTAAGTATTATGAAATTAGGTTTTCTTGTGACCCCGTATGAAATAATGCATCAATATTTGTATGATTGGAAATCACTCTAACATTGAACAACTCTATCCTTGTGTCTTCATTTGGAGTGTTATTGTGACTGTTTGAGGAACTAGAACTTGCTATGGATTCCTTCCCTTTGTTAACCATGAATTTTATCTTGGTCTCATCTCCTAAATTGGATCCTTGATCTTGTGTGGTAGTGGCAGCCGTCTTTTGTTTCCCTTTGTTATTTGCTTTCTATGGCCTTAATTCAGGATGTAATTTCCAACAGTGGGCTTCATCATGCCCCTCTTTGGAACAATGTTTGAATCTTTATTTCTCCCCTTCTTTCTTAACACTTGCATTCTTATTTCCCTCCCATTTTCCTCCCTTCTCTTTTCCCTTACCCTTGAATGGATTTTTCTTACTACCTTCTTCAGAAATGTTCTTTCCCCTTGCTTCAAGATGCATGGCTTGCACACATAATTCATCTAAGTTGCTTGGGTTAAACATAAGAATAATATGTTTCAAATAGGAATGTAACCCTCCAATATATTTCAAGAGTGTTTCTTGTGAATTCAGGTTTACTCCTAACAAAAAATCCCTCTCCCTAAACTCCTGAGTGTACTCTTGGAAAATTTGGCCTTTGAGCTGCCTAAAGTTTGCCAAACCATAATTGCTTTTTGCATATAGGCTACTGGATAAAATTGTCTTTTAATGGAAGAAATAAACTCAACCCAAGTCATGGAAATTTTACCGTGGATTCATATTTCCTCTCGAGTCTTTGCCTCCCACCAAACTAGTGCTTCTCCTTCTAGCCTTAATGAAGCCAACTAGATCTTGATATTGTCCTCTTGTAGATTCTGAATTCTGCAATATACTTCTAATTGATGAATCCAATTTTCTAGCTTCTCAGCATTAACCTCTCCATTGTACATGGGAAGTTCAAACTTAATGTCCAACTTGAGTAATGGGGTATTTCCTTTTGGGATCTTGGAATGAGTATGGGTGTGATTTTTGGTGGTGGGTGTGGAAGATGAAGATGCTGATGAAGATGATGAGGATGAGGATGGTGGAGATGGAGGTGGCTTTCCTCTGCTACCTTTTCATGATGGTGGTTTACCTCCACTACCTTTGAACTCATCTCTTCCTCTTTCTTACTGTTTTAAGGTCCTCCTCCTTGAGGATGCTTTGAACCTTCTCCAACTCTCATTTCCATGAGATCTTCAACCAAATGTTTCATCATTATTTCCATATTATTGAAAGTTCCTTTAACATCCTCTTCATTATAATTTTTGTTGGGGTCTTGTGATTTGGCAGATTGGCATGCCAAGCGACAAGGCAACATGCAAACCAAGCTTTAGAGCTCTAGGATCTAGCCCTCCTAGTCTTAGAGAGGGATCTCTCAATATGTTTATAAGGATGTGTCTTGAAAGGTTTAGAAGTTGATTTTAGGCTAGTTATGAAGTGAAGGGTTGTTTGTTTTTATTGGTTGGAAAAATAGGTTTCATGCAATATAAATAGAGCATGGGAATCTACAAGCCATTGGGCAATGGAGTCATGTGAAAGTCAAAATAGTTTTGATTGAGAAGGAAGGGCAACCAGAGGGAAAATCTAACTTGGTCAGGGATCTATTGAATAATATAGGTGAAATGGGATGAACATTTTGGACTAAGAGTGAAAAGAAAACTAAACCCTTTCACAATGACTTAAAGGATTCAAGGAGTGATCTATTTCCTCTAGTAAGCTCACTGTTATGGACTTAATCAATAAACACTCAAATAAAAGGAGAAATGCAGACTAAAACTATCTTAATGAATTATAGGATTCGGGGGATGCCCTATTTCCTCCTATAAGTCCACTGTTGAGAGCTTAATCAACAAAGACATACAATTGCATTCAAAGAAAAGGGAATTCCTTAGACATCTAGGATTGCAATTATAGGGACCTTCAACACAATAGTTACAGTAAGAAACAGAGGGTATTATTGAAACAAACCTCTCTGTCAAACTGCAAGCATTAATAATTAAAGGGAGATTTCAGATACAATATTCAGTGGCAAAGAAAGAGGGAACGCCTAAACAGTCTTTAGCACAACTGAATTAATCATTTTTGAAATAAAACAAACTTAATATTCAAGAGAGCTACTATACTACCTTTTCATGTTCAGTAGCAGAAAACATATAAACAATGAAGGACAAACATGTCAGAGGTGCTTCTACGATACATTTCTCTGCCTAAAATTTTTATTCTACTGTAAGTCAAAGCATAATGGAACAAAGTGATAAACGAGGAATAAAATTGACAATAAGAGATTACTTCACCAAAACTAGGCTCAGGGATCCAATGGTCCAGCCTCCTTCATTCAACAGAGAAAACAAAGATTTCAACACTCCTTCAAAACACCAATGCTTCTTCAAAGTAGCAATATAAGTATTACTTTTGAAATCACCAAATGCCAACCATTTACAATGAGACTTCAAAGAGTCTTTATAGAAAAAATGAGGAAAAGTAGGTAAAGAAGGTTTTAATGATCATTGGAGATTGGAGAGGGCATTCGAATGCTCCATCCCGTGTCATAAAAAATAACATTAAATTCTAGACAGATTTAGTAACCTTGTTGCTTGTTGGGACTATTTTAATATGACAAAAAACACCCTACAGGATGTCCTTTAGGAGAAAACACTGCCTGCAGCAGTACTATCATTTCCTAGTGTAAGTTAAGTGCAAGCATGAGTTTTGAGGCCCCCCATATTTCCAAATAACTTCTCTGACAGTTTGTGGTATTTTTCTTTGATGTGGTAACTGCTGGGATGTTTTCTGTGCATGGAGGTAGGTTGTATGTGTCAGTCAATGTTCTACACCAATAACTACTCTGCCCCTCTGTACTTTAGCCTGTTTTAGTTTTGTTATGATTTTCTTTTGCTGATCTGCTTGAATTGTATATGCCTTCTATTTCCAAGAATTTCTCTATTCTTCTGTGTATTCCTTCTTCAATGTGATTTGTCCTTGATAATTCCTTTGACCTTCGATCCTTTTTTTTGGTCCCTTACTGCCTCTAGAGCCATGGAGGATCATCATCCTGAACCTTTTTGTCACCTGTCTGTGACTGTAGGAAAACTTCTAACAGAGCTACTCCTTTAAACTTGCAAACACACAAAAATTCGTTATGAAATCCTACGGGCTTGGTTTAGACTGCTTGCAGAGGCTCTGGGGGTGGAGGAGCAGTGAGGAAGAATGTGGATGCAGCGGAAAAATGGAAGAAACCCTGGCAGAGCAACTTACCAGATGCAAATGGAGGTTTGGGCGTGAAGGTAAATAGGAGCCATTGGATTAGGACAATCAACGCTCGAGATTACTTGGTGAAATATTTCGGGAGCAAGTTAGGTGGAGAATGAATGGGGGTGAGATTAAATCAGGACCGTCTGATCTCAGAGATCTACAGTGGGATTAAAAACGAAGGCAAAGTTGCGAGGGGCAGCAATATGGTGGAAAACGGGAAATGGTTTTCACAAAATAAAATGGGGGGAGGTGGTTTTGAGTGAATGGAATGTGATTCCATACACCAGGCGACATGTGGATTTTTAAAACCACCTATTTCACAAAATTTTGAAACGCTAATCCTCTGGCCTAAATTTTTTTCGTTATGGGGTGTCAGCCGTTGGATCATGGGCGGTAGATCCGACGGTGCGGAAAGAACGTGATATCAAGTGAGATGCGTGGGCGGAAGGTGCAGTGGGACCCCTGGTGACACTGGCCGCTAGATCTATGGATCCGACGGTTAAGATTAAAGCTCGGGGGAGGATGAGAAAATGGAGAAATATGAAGGGAAACAAGGTTCTGCGGGAAAAAGGTAAGGTCTTAGGGAAAAGGGCGTGGACGTGGTCCCATGGATAAAAATGGTGACCGGGTGTAAAAAAGAAAAGGGCTGAGGACTTATGCGCCTGGTCACAGCGTATGGTCTTATGATGGGGAAAGGGGCCATGCTAAAATCCAAAAGGAGCTTAGTGCCTTAGTGAAAAAGTGGGTTTTAGGCCAAAAATGAAGGCCTTTTAAGAGGATTTGTGGGTTCCAATAGGGTTGAATAAGAGGTTTAAAAGTAAAATGAAGGGAGGGAATGAATCAAGAAAGGATTTATGAGGGATGAGAGGGTGAAAAGAGGCCTTCTAAAAGGGTACAAAGATTGCTTTTCAAGAATGGGAAATGGCAGAATAAGAAGGAAAAAATTGGATGAAAGCAGCCTTAGGAAGCAGTTCTTTGGATGATCCATAGGATTTATATGAGGTTCATGATGAGGATTATAGTGAAACAGGAGTGAATATTATTTCAGAGGATAAAGAGTCATCATAAGACTTCAAAGATGATGGATTTTCAAAGGAAATAGACCTCTTGAAGGCTCGACAACAAATTTAGCCACCACTAGGTATATCAGAATTTATAGGTGGCTAACAGTGGCTCCACTTGGGGAGGAAAAATTTCCCTTTAGGTGTCCAGAACCTAAGTAATCTCTAGATTTAACAGATCAGTGCCTTTCCATTGGGAAAAATTCTTTTCTTTCTTGCTGGTACTTTTTTCAATTTGGAAGTTCCTTTAGTGATCTGCAACATGAAAATTCTTTGAAACAAACATCTCTACCTACCCCAAGCTACTTGTCCTAACATTTTATTCCTTTGAGTGCACTTGGATTGGCATCTCTTTACATATTATTTTGAAAACAGAAAAATAAACCTATCTAATGCTATCGTTATTTCTTCCAAGAGTCTAGATTAAACAGTTGGACTCTTAATTCTCTACCTAAACTAATATCTGCCAGGATTAAACTGTCTGGCATATTTTCATTCTCTATAATTCTAAAACAGAAATTGAAACACAGCCAAACCAGGATTAGATTGTCTGATTTGCTATGGGTCCATGGCATAAAGACAAGTTGCACAAGGACTGAAATTTGCAGAAATTTAAAACCAAAATTTTGAAGGCTGAAGATCTGAAATTTAGAACGTTCTTCCTTTTCATTGTGACTCGGATTTTGAGCTTTTTAGAGTCACCCCTTTTTCTTCAGCTCTGGTTTTGATCTTGTTAGAGCTATTTTATTTTCCTTTGCTGGTTCAAGTTTTAAGCAGGTTAGAACCAGTTCTCTTCTTCTCTTTGGCTCAAGTTTTGAGAGAATTTGAGCCATATCTTCTTATGATTCTAGGTTCAGATTTTCAGCATGTTTGAACCTCTCTTTCCTCTATCCTAATATTTTCTACTGATAAGCCAAGATTAAATAGTTTGGCATATCTTCTCCACTATCCTATCAACAGTAAATTGAAATCTTCCCAATCGTGATTAGGTTGTAAGATTGGACAGTAGTGCTCCTTAAAGTAGTGGCATTTGGGCTTGCACACTTTCATATTTTCCTTTCTTTTTGGTACGGGGCTATACCTTTCTTGTTTTATTTCTGCCCTCTTTTCTATTTTTCTATTGTTTTTGTATTTTTCCTTCCATTTTTCTTTATGAAAATGGTATGTACAATGCATAAAAACTCTGAAACTAAGACTCTTGATATAAATAGTGTTTAAGCATCCTGCCATTGACAAGACCTCCTAACACTTCTTCACCATTTAGTTCTTGCAGAAAAAATGCATTATGCTCTCTTATGGAATGAATAATGTAGGGCCCTTTCCATAGATTTTCAAACTTACCATGTTTTCCTTTATCTTCGCTCCTTGAATCCCATTTGAGAACCACATTTACAAATTGGAATTCATTTTCTTTAGTCCCTTTGTCAAATAACCTTTTGATGTTTTCTTGGACTTTTTGAGTTCTCTGATAAACTTCCTCTCTGGTCTGTTGCAAATGGATGGTCTGATTGATCCTTATCTGCATATCATTTTCTTCAGCTTAGACTTCCTGAAGGAGTTTCATGACTGGAACTCCTAAAGATGTTGGGAAGACAACATTCATGCCATAGACCAGCTGATAGGGGGACATTTTGATTGACTTTTTGGTGGTTAACCTATCAGCCCACAAGGCATGAACAAGCTTACCATGCCATGCTTTCTGATTCTGCTGCAACAAATTTTTGATGATGTTGATCAGGCTCTTGTTGGAGGATTCAGCATGTCCATTTCCTTAGGGGTAATAGGTAGTGGAGTGGCCCAAGTTGATCTGATATTTATGGCAGAAATCAACCATCCTCTTGGATTTAAAGGCAGCAACATTATCTGTGATTATTTTTCTAGGATAGCCAAATCTAGAAAATATGTTGGTCTCAAGGAACTTAATAATGACAGAGTTAGTAGCATTCCTAGTGGGTATGGCCTCTATCCATTTGGTAAAATAATCAGTGGCTGTGAGGATCCATTTGTGCTGGGCTAAGGAGGATGGATGGATTTCCCCTATGAAGTCCAAACCCCACTGTTGAAAGGGTGCTTCAACACTAATAGGTTTCAAGGGTAAGGGAAAGAGCTTTCTTCTACCATCAAAGATTTGGCACTTGTGGCAAGACATCAATAGTTTATGGGTGTCTGGGAAAAGGGTGGGCCAATAGTAACCGGATCTGAGGATCTTTTTTGCCATGGTCTTCCAATTTATATGCCCTCCACATTCTCCTTCATGCATTTCATGCATGTTTTTTCCTGCATCAACCTCAAGTAAACATTTTAGTAGTATCCCAACAACATTTTTCCAATATAAAACTCCATCTATTATACAATAATTTAAAGCCTTCTGTTTGACAAATTTGGCCTTTGTTTTTTACAATGAAGGAGGAGAATTTAAAAAAAGCAATACATAAATGATGTCAGCATACCATGGAGAATTCATGAATATTTTTTTAGTAAATGGTGTTGGGAATTCTTCTATCTCTTCCAAGGCATCAACCATATTCATATCTAGTGCTTTGAAATTAGACTCGGCCATGAGTTTTGCTAATCCTTGTCCCTTGATGAGTTTAGTAGGCCTGATTTCTAAGTCATATTTTAGAATAGTGGCAATCCATTTTCCCCTTTTACCATCGGGGTCCTGACTTAGAATGTCTTTGACCACGGTGTGTGGCACAAAGGCAATGATATGTGAATGTAAAATGTACACCCTAAAGTACTTTAATGCTTTTACCAGTGCCAAGGCTTTCTTTTCCATGATATTATATTTGAGTGGGGCATCTCTTAAGGCTTTACTGAAGAAGGATACAGGTTGTTCTTGCCCCAAGCTATTCTTTTGCAACAATACTGTAGCTATTGTATGTTCAGATGCAAAGGAAAAAATATAGAAATATTTGGTGAAATTAGGACTGATAAGGACTGGTGCTTGAGTAAGGGCTTGCTTTACCAGCTTAAATGATTGTTTAGCTTGCATTGTCCATTTAACACCTACTTCTTTCTTGAGAATGTTAGTGATGTTTCTTAATATCTCAGCAAGGTTGGGGATGAACCTCCTCAAAAAATTTATCTTTCCAATGAAAGACTGTAATTCTTTAAGGTTTCTGGGGTGGCTGATATTCAATATGCCATCAATTATTTTAGGATCTATTTTGATCCCTTCTTCATAGATTATATGAACAAGAAGCTTTCCTTCCTAGAGGCCAAAGAGTGTCTTTTTTGGATTTAAAGACAAGCCAAATCTTCTGCATTTCTCAAAAAATTTCCTTAAATGTTCCAAATGTTCTTCATCAGTTTTGGAGAAGACAGAGATATAATCAAGGTAAATGATTATAAAATAGCCTATGTCTTCTGAGAAATCTATTTCCATGGCCCTCTGGAAGGTGGCCCCTGCATTCATCAAACCAAATGGCATTTTGACATACATGAATGTCCCCCAAGGTGTGGTAAAAGTTGTCTTATGCTGATCACTTGGTAGGAATAACACTTGATTATAACCCAAGAACCCATCCAACAATGATATTATTTTTTACCCAACTACCCTCTGGAGAATGTGGTCCATTTTCGGCAAGGGGTAGTTATCTTTTAGGGAGGCTCTATTTAGGTTCCTGAAATCAATACATAGCCTAATCTCCCCTGTCTTCTTCCAGATAGACACTAGATTGGAAACCCAGTCTGAGTATCTAAGAGGAAAAGTGATCCCTGCATCATACGTCTTCCTAATCTCTTTTTCTACTACAGGCACTAAAACAGGGTTTATCCTCCTTAATTTCTATCTGAAAGGTTTCTGATTTTCCTTAAGAGGGATCTTGTGCTGAATGATGCTGGTGTCATATGATTTCAAATATTTATAGTCCCAGGAAAAAACATCTATAAACTCTTTGAAGAGTGCTATGTATTGTTGTTTGATATGGGCAGGAAGGGTGCTAGAGAGCTTAATCATTTTAGGCTCAGTTGGGCTGCCTATGTTGTGCTCTTCCACGTTAGTTTCCATGGGTTCTGTTTTCGGTTCCTTAGCCACATCATTGAAATCAAAAAGTTGTTCTAATGGGGCTAGGGCTTTGGGTATGGTATCACCTTTAAATTCTAGAACTTCGAGGTCCCTTTGGTTTGGATCATCAGATAACTTTGCTTTGAAAAGATGATCAAACTGATTTATATCAGTAGGAGAAGAAGACTCTGTTTCAGGGATTAGTTCTCCATTTAAAATTTATTTTTCATGGCTGAAACTTGGTGATGTTGTGGAAAACTCATTTTTTGACTGCAGTAAATCCTCTATATGTTTATCATTGTTAAAAACCTGCCAATGATATTCGTTATTAGGCAATGCTGGCCTGTTTTTCACCTTTATAATGAACTATTCATCGATTTGTGGTATCTAGAAACTACTAGCAACAAAAGAAAGTTAGTTTTCCAGGTGATTTTGGGCTCTTGGTATGAACATGAGTTCATATTTTTCAAAAAAATTCAGGAGATCTAAAATAGTGTTTCTATATTCTCTGAGTCTGGGGTTTTTGGTTGCATATTCCCCTTTGATTTGTCTGATGATTAACTCAGAGTGTCCCTGGACTGATATCTTTTTGGCCTTTAAATATTTAAGTATTTGGAGGCTAAGGAGAAGGGCTTCATATTCTGCAATGTTGTTGGTGCATGAAAAATATAATTTGCAGGCATGCCCTTTGTTTATGTTGTGTATCAATACACCAGCCCCTGCACTATTTTTGCTGCAAAAGCCATCAAAGCTCATTCTCCAAAGTGTTTTTGTTTCATTCTCATATATTTTGTGTTGCTCAGAGCTGTTGGGAGTTGAGATATCTAGAGGTTGAGAGGAAGACAATTCTAAATGCTCTGGTGCACTAACTTCCTGCTCGTTTTCTTTCTTTTTTTGGGTGACTTCATCTTCATTGTATAAAATAAAGGAATCTAGATCTGAATGGGTGGAATAAACAGGAGTGTTGTGAGGTTTGTCCTTGCTACTCACCATGTATTTCATGAGGGTTTCCCTATATAATCTTCTGGTTTGACCAAACACTGGTATGGTGGCATAAGACATATCCATTTGAAGGGTGCCCTGAATTTTAGCTCCCCATGATCTAGACAAAAGCATACCATATTTTGGGGGAATCTCAGCTACTACTACATCCATTATAAGGTTCTTGGCAGGAATTTGAGAAAAGTTAACACACAAATATTTAATTAACCCCAAGCATTTGACCCTTCTGGAATCAAAGGAATACAAGTCTTTATATGGTCTAGTAATCTCTAAGCCTAAGCTTTCCATTATTACCTTGGGCATAAGGTTGTGTGATGCTCCTGAATCTAGCATGGCATTGTGCAAGATCTTGTCATGTATGTTTAGACTGACATAGAAGGGAGGCACAACCCCTTCTTGGTATTTTCCTTCAATTTTAGGACCAAACAACAGCTCTGGCTTGTCATCTGTTAAGTTCAAAGTATTAGTTTCAACATTTATATTCAGAGCTTTTAGCACCTGGTTTTTGTACACTTCCCAGGTCACTAATTCAGCCAGAGGTATGTTAATTTTGATCTTTTCAATCTCTCCCTCAAGGCTGAAAGGAACCATTGATTTTTTCATATTTACATCTATTTTTTCAATTAAATTTCTTTCAGCAATTTTGACTTGTTGAGTTTTATTAGGATTTTCAATCTGAGCTGTTTTAGTAGGGCCACTAGCAGAGGTACTAGGGAAATTTTCTTCAAACCCTTGTTGGCTATTTTTGTCTTTGTTTGAATCATCTCTTTTGGCTATTGTGATGGTTTTGTTTGCTGTCTTTTTAGGCTGATTTTCTGTATTTCTCCTAACAATAGAGCTAGTGTTTTTGTCATTTGGTCTATCTATGTTCCCTTTGCTTCTTAGATCATAGTTTTTGTGTACCTCCATGATTGCATTCTCAAACCCTAATCTATAGTCTTCAGACTCCTCATATGTATCTTCTTTTGGTTCTAAGGAGAATAAACCTTGTTCTTCCACAGTGAGGAAAACATCATCCCCACTGTCTCATCCAATTAAGTTTACATGGTTTTCTCCCAACCCTTCAATCTCCTTTTCTTCCTCTTGATCTACGTAGTTTTGTTGGAAGGGAGGTCTAATTTGTTGGTCATTATCTCTTTGCTTTTCTTGATTGTTTTCTCTTCTAAAATTCTGATTTCTATTTCAATTTTGGAGGTTGTTTTGGTGTTCTCTTGGTGGCACTCTATCATTCAATTTTATTTTTTCAAGCATTCTCTCCATTACCTTCACTAGGTTGTCAATTTTGGTATCATAGGATGAGGTTGAGGGTCCATTATCATCTTTATAAGTTACCCTCTTCTCTGATCTTAACCTAGCTCTTTTCTCAATTAAGTTTGCTTCTACACTCACAGCTCCCTTCTGCATGTCTTCTAGAGTTAAATAATCTCTCTCCCTTAGTTGATAGGCCATATCAACATCGAAACCTTTAGGATATTTCACTAAGGCCATGCCTTGGGGAGGTTTCATGTGAGGTGGAAGAGAATTGTAGACACTGTTAAACCTGGTGGAGTAATCATGAACACTCTCTCCTGGATTCCTTTTAAGACTCTTGTACTCTGCTAATATTTGGAGAGGGTTGCTTTTGATCTCCCATTTGTTTATGAATGTTTGATGTAAAGAGGGAAGGTCATTGATGCTATTAGGAGTTAAGCCTTTAAACCACTTCTTTACTTCTCCTCCTAAACTTTGAGCAAAGATTCTCATCTTTATGGTCTCATCTTCTATTTCCATATAATCAAAAGCATATTCCATCCTATCTACATGTCATTGAGTTGTGGTAGATTCTTTTCTAGTGAAATGGGGAATTTTAGACTGATAGTCATTTGGCAAGGGAACCATAGGTTGTGGTAACACTAATGAGGTGTACCATGCTGCCATGGCTGGAAAGAAAGGTGGATTTATAGTGGATGGATTGACAAGAGGGAAAGTGGGCTGAAATGGAGTGTTTTGGGTAGTGGTGGTATGGATTGGAGTGGAAGAAACACTTGGGCCAGAAAACTGGTTTTGAGAAGATTGGTTATGAAAAAGGCTAAAGTGGTGAAGAAGCTGTGAATCAGGAGGAGTAGAAGGTGAAGCTTCTCCACTAAACCTCTGTTGCAAACCTGCACTTTCAAGATCAGTTTGGTTTAAATCACTTTGAGATCTGGTTCTAAAGATGTTTTTAGTATGATGTAAGTCAAAGTGTAAATCCTCCAAGACAACGAGGTCTTCAGGGAGAGATTTTTTTCTTGGGATGCTCCTATCAGCAGCTAAATTTCCAGCTCTAGAAGTCTCCCACAAAATTCTCTCTGGATTGTCAAATATTGTAGGAGGATAAGGGTCTGGATGGGATCTAGTGTTGATCCTATGTGAAGCCAGACTGCTTTTCAAAAATTGAGAGAGACTGAAGTTTGTAGGGACTGTTTTGAAAGTTTTGCCTCTCAAAATGTCTTATCTAATATGGGACTAGGCTTTTCAATTTATCCAAGGCTGGTTAACACATTCCTAAATAAATCTGGATACCTAGAGGGGTAATAGGCCTACTGGGGCTAATGGAGTCGCTAGGTGGAAAATTTAGCTTTTTTGAAGGTAAAATGTTTTATGGTTCCACCACCATGTTTATTTTGAAACCAATCTGAAATATTTTTGGATTTTGTACATTTTTATGGTTATGAGAATGTCCTAAATTTGATCTTAACACTTAGATAGGGTGCTTAAATAAAAATAGTCTACTTTATGGCTCACTAAATGATTTTATTAGAGATTTGTAGGACTAAAGAATGCACAAGAGTTAGCTAGACTCTCATATACTCAGTATGTCCCACCATGATTTCCATTATGTTGGGGTCCTATGATTTGGCAGATTGGCATGCCAAGTGACAAGGAAGCATGCAAACCAAGCTTTAGAGCTCTAGGATCTAGCCCTCCTAGTCTCAGAGAGGGATCTCTCAATATGTTTATAAGGATGTGTCTTGAAAGGTTTAGAAGTTGATTTTAGGCTAGTTATAAAGTGCAGGGTTGTTTGTTTTGTTTGGTTGGACAAATATGTTTCATGCAGTATAGATAGAGCATGGGAATATACAAGCCATTGGGAAATGGAGTCATGTGAAAGTCAAAATAGTTATGATTAAGAAGGAAGGGCAACCAGAGGGCAAATCTAACTTGGTCAGGGATCTGTTGAATAATATAGGTGAAATGGGATTAACATTAAGGACTAAGAGTGAAAAGCAAACTAAACCCTTTCACAATGACTTAAAGGATTTGGGGAATGCCCTATTTACTCCAGTAAGCTCACTGTTATGGACTTAATCAATAAACACTCAAAGAAAAGGATAAATGCAGACTAAAACTATCTTAATGAATTATAGGATTCGGGGAATGCCCTATTTCCTCCTATAAGTCCATTGTTGAGATCTTAATCAAAAAATATATACAATTGCATTCAAAGAAGAGGGAATGCCTTAGACATATAGGATTGCAATTATAGGGACCTTCAACACAATAATTACAGTAAGAAATAGAGGGTATGATTGAAACAGACCTCTCTGTCAAACTGCAAGCATTAATAATTAAAGGGATATTTCAGATACAACATTCAGTGGCAAAGAAAGAGGGAACGCCTAAACAGTATTTAGCACAACTGAATTAACCATTTCTGAAATAAAACAAAATTAATATTAAAGAGAGCTACTATACTACCTTGTCATGTTCAGTAGCAGAAAACATATAAAAAGTGAAGGATAAACAGGTCAGAGGTGCTTCTAAGATACATTTCTCTGCCTAAATTTTTTATCCTACTGTAAGTCAAAGCATAATGGAAAAAAGTGATAAACGAGGAATAACATTGACAATAAGAGATTACTTCACCAAAACCAGGCTCAGAAATCCAATGGTCCAACCTCCTTCATTCAATAGAGAAAATAGAGATTTCAACACTCCTTCAGAACACCAATGCTTCTTCAAAGCAGCAATCTATGTATTACTTTTGAAATCACCAAATGCCAACCTTTTACAATGATACTTCAAAGAGTCCTTATAGAAAAAATGAGGAAAAGTAGGTAAAGAAGGTTTTAATGATCATCAGAGATTGGAGAGAGCATTCAAATGCTCCATCCTGTGTCATAAAAAATAACATTAAATTCTAGACAGATTTAGTAACCTTGTTGCTTGTTGGGACTATTTTAATATGACAGAAAACACCCTATAGGATGTCCTTTAGGAGAAAACACTGCCTGCAGCACTACTGTCATTTCCTAGTGTAATTTAAGTGCAAGCATGGGTTTTGAGGCCCCTCATACTTCCAAATAACTGCTTTGATAGTTTATGGTATTTTAATTTGATGTGGTAACTACTCGCATGTTTTTTGTGCATGGAGGTAGGTTGTATGTGTCAGTCAAAGTTCTGTGCCAATAACTGCTCTGCCCCTTTGTACTTTAGCATGTTTTAGTTTTGTTATGATTTTATCTTGCTGATCTGCTTGAACTGTCTATGCCTGCTATTTCCAAGAATTTCTCTATTCTTCTGTGTATTCCTTCTTCAATGTGCTTTGTCCTTGATAATTCCTTTGACCTTCAATCCTTTGTTTTGGTCCCTTACTGCCTCTAGAGCCATGGAGGATTGTCATCCCGAACCTTTTTTTCACCTGTCTGTGACTGTAGGAAAACTTCTAACAGAGCTACTCCTTTAAACCTGCAAACACAAAAAAATTTGTTATGAAATCCTGCGGGCTTGGTTTAGATTGCTTGCAGAGGCTTTAGGGGTGGAGGAGTAGTGAGGAAGAATGTGGATGCAGTGGAAAAATGGAAGAAACCCTGGCAGAGCAACCGACCAGGTGAAAATGGAGGTTTGGGCATGACGGGGAACAGGAGCCGTTGGATTAGGACAATCAATGCTCGAGATTACTTGGTGAAATATTTCGGGAGCAAGTTAGGTGGAGAATGAATGGGGGCGAGATTAAATCAGGACCGTCCAATCTCAGAGATCGACGGTTGGGATTAAAAACGAAGGCGACGTTGCGAGGGGCAGTGGTATGGCAGAAAATCAGGAATGGTTTTCACAAAATAAAATGGGGGGAGGCGGTTTTGAGCGAATAGAATGCGATTCCATACACCGGGCAACACGTGGATTCTTAAAACCGCCTATTTCGCAAAATTTTGAAACGCTAATCCTCTGGCCTAAAAAATTTGCGATATGGGGTGTCAGTCATTGGATCATGGGCGGTAGATCCAATGGTGCAGAAAGAACACGATAGCAGGTGAGATGCGCGGGCGGAAGGTGCGGTGGGACCCCTGGTGACGCTGGCCCTTTGTCGTGGAGTGGGGTGGTTGAAAGGCGGATGAGAAAAGTCGGATTAGATCCTGGCCGCTAGATCTGTGGATCTGACGGTTAAGATTAAAGCTTGGGGGAGGATGAGAAAATGGAGAAATACGAAGGGAAACGAGGTTCTGCCAGAAAAAGGTAAGGGCTTAGGGAAAAGGGTGCAGACGTGGTCCCATGGATAAAAACGGTGACCGGGTGTAAAAAAGAAAAGGGATGAGGACTTATGCGCCTAGTCGCGACGTATGGTCTTATAATGGGGAAAGGGGCCAGGCTAAAATCCAAAAGGAGCTTAGTGCCTTAGTGAAAAAGTGTGTTTTAGGCCAAAAATTAAGGCCTTTTAAGAGGATTTGTGGGTTCCGATAGGGTTGAATAAGAGGTTTAAAAGTAAAATGAAGGGAGGGAATGAATCAAGAAATGATTTATGAGGGATGAGGGGGTGAAAAGAGGCCTTCAAAAAGGGTACAAAGACTGCTTTTCAAGAAGGGGAAATGGCAGAATAAGAAGGAAAAAATTGGATGAAAGCAACCTTAGGAAGCAGTTCTTTGGATGATCCACAGAATTTCTATGAGGTTCGTGATGAGGATTATAGTGAAACACTGAAGATTAATTCAGAGGATAAAGAGTCATCATAAGACTTCAAAGATGATGGATTTTCAAAGGAAATATATCTCTTGAAGGCTTGACAACAAATTTAGCCACCACTAGGTATATCAGAATTTATAGGTGGCTAAAAATTTTCATGAGTTTCTTCATGGCCTGTAATTTTTATTTTGGATTCAAGCTCAATATTGTAGCTTGTACCTCTTCAATCACTTCATCCTCTTGTGCAATTTGAGCATCTTTTATCTCAACTGATGGAGATGGAATTTGAGGTGCTTCAGGTGCTGCCATGAGTGGTACATTAGGTGAGGGTGATGATTTCTCAACTCTCTTCCTTCTTGTCCTAATTTTTGGACTTTCTACCAATAGCTTCCCTTCTCCCCTCTGCAACTTCAACCTTGTAAGCATCACAAAAATTGCAACTATTAAAACCCTTCAGGAAAAACAAGAAATCAACCTTGTGCTATGATACCAACTTGATCTAAAATGATTACTCATTATTGATGTGTTAATACTATTTCCATATTTACATAAACATTGTCTTGGTTTGCTTATACATTAAGAGTTCATTCATGAGGATGTCATGGTCAAATTCATTAAACATGGTAAAATTATGTGTTTTTCATGAATTTTGTTATCACCCAAAAAATTTAAAAAAATCATTTTGACAAGGTTACAAAATTTCATGGATCAAAATTGGATTTTAGGAGTCAATTTAGGTTTGATCAAGGGAAGGTTTTAGATTTTTTATAGTTTAAGGCTCACCCTAAGGTTCAAATAAAGCCTTCTTTAAAGTTATTTCATGTCAAACATTCATCATTTTCCATTTGTATTTAATTTCCCAAATTTTTTGTGCCAAAAATACCTAATAAGCCAATAATCCTTGTTTTCGTAGCGCATCCAGTGTAAAAAAGGTAGAAAGCGCTACGAAACTACTGAAAGTTATGAAGCAAAAACTCTGTTTTCGGGTTTTGATTAGTCAACTTAAAAGGAAGTTTCTGAGTAAAAAAAAAGGTAATTTAAGAAACTGAGAGAGATTATTTTCAAAAACATACCAAATCAAAATAACCTCTCTCCATTTTCTCACAGGTGTTATCCGTCAGGAGATACAAGGCTTTCTTTTAGGCCCTATTTTCAGAAAATAGAGTTTTCCTGTTTTACAAACGTTTTTCAAAGGCTGTTTTAGGACAACAGGAGATGTTTTTCAAAACACCAAGAGAGGTTTTTATTCAAGAAATAATTTCCTACAAAAACCTCCTTCAGTTTCGAAAAATACAACATTTATTAGGAGATATAGGCTATGTCCCAAGACCTATTTTTCAGGAAAAAATAGGAGAAATCTATAAGAAATGCCTCAAGAAAGCTAGAATGATTGTTTTTTTACAGTTGATATGGTTTTTTAAATGATGGAGACAGGTGTATTTGGATTTTTGGGCATAATTAAAGTTTACACTTTGAAATTTTTTGACAAAACTGCATATTCAGTAGTTTCGTAGCGCATTCAGTGTAAAAAAGCAGAAAAGCGCTACGAAACTATTGTATATGCTTTTCTTACTCATTTTGATCAGTTTTTAAAGGGTTGAAGAATTAATAAAGGATTGAAATTGCTATGGAGGATGTATTAAAGGGTAATTAAAATAATATTGGAGGAAATAAAGAAAAAATTTGAAGAATAAAGGTTGAAATAGCAGTGCTACAAAAGCACTACGAAACTGTTGTGTTTTCGTAGCGCAATATATTATAGCCTTTTCAACAAGTTTTTGTAGCGGTTTGGATAGCTGGAGGCTAGGGAAGAGTGATGGGACATGCTAAAATAATCTTCAACAACCAAGGACCACGAAATGAATATTAAATGATGGTCAAAATGTTCAAGGAAGGAAAAGAATCTTATGCCTAAAAAACAGGGTATGGTTTCCTGCTTTTGTGGAGGACAACAAAGTGGTCAATGAAGAACTGAATATCATGATCCAAATTCGACCATGTCATGATATAATTTTCAATGATGTAATTTCAAGTAGATAAGGTTGTTA
Organism: Pinus albicaulis; assembly: GCA_034641835.2. Lineage (NCBI taxonomy): Eukaryota > Viridiplantae > Streptophyta > Pinopsida > Pinales > Pinaceae > Pinus > Pinus albicaulis. The sequence continues at coordinate 101,902,200 of CM076575.1, forward strand.
GGATATGGTTGTTAAATATAGTAATAAGGAGTTTGAGTCCTTTTTGAAATAGGACTGTCAAGTAGGATAGGTGTCTTTTTGTAATAAATTTCATGTCTTATGGTTATGCAAGGTGTCAGTAGTTATAAATTCGATGTATCTAGCCTAAAGGGAGATTATCTGATGTTTTAAGAGGTCTATTAAAGGCAAATAGGTCGAATTTGTAAAGGGTTGGAAGATTTTTGGCAAAATTGCAGCTTATGGTAATGGACTGTTTAAGCTAATATAGAGATTTATTACTTGAACAACTTGAGATTCTGAAGGAGTTTTTAGTGGTTTCTTATTCTATTTTTTCCTCTTATGTATCTCACTTGCAGTGTTTTTCACTTATATTTCTCATAATTCATCTGTAAGATGCTCTGACTTCCTTTATATGTGAATTGATTGTGTATACTCATGTTTTATTTGTGTGTGTCCTACTTCTAGAAACTCTGAACAACCTCAACTTCCATGTCAAGTAAATCACTGAATCACTGAAAGTTTTGAATCCATAAGAAAATTCCTACATACTGATATTATTTTCAATCTACACTCATCAGGTAGGAAAATGTCATTTGAGCAGACTACTTTTGCAAAGCTTTGGATTTACTGATATATACAGAAGCAATACAACTTTCTTGACCTGAGATTCTTAGTGTATTTCAATGAGATCATGTCCTATCTTTGAAATTTTCTTTTCTTCCATAGAATTAATGATTATTACTTAGAATTCATGGTTTTTCATGCTCTGAATTCCTTTAAGTATTGAGCTATGGTGAATCTCTTTTAATATTCTCCTTCTAATATCTTGATGTCTCATTACTTAGAACTCAGGTATCACATGCTCTGACTTCCTTTGAACCTCAAGTTATTTGGATTTTCTTGAATGTGTTACTTTTTCATTGAAATATATACAAGCCTCAACTTTCACAAGGAGAGCCATTGTTATATTTATCCCTGTCACTGACTCCATAAGCCCAATGGTAGCAAGCCTTTATATTTTCAACCTGCAAACATACAAAACCAAGACACAAACAATAGAGTTAGCCATCTATCTATATATTTATTCCATATCATTAAACCCTTGAGAGAGCCCTCTCAGATTGAGGAGGCTAAGCCTCAATCACAAGATTGGTTTGAAATAGTTACACTGATATTGTCTGTTTAGTAGCCAATCAGGTATGATTTTGGTGATATAAAATTCAAAAGCATGTAAACTAATTGCTGAACATCAACAAATAAAGACACAAAAATACACAAATACAGAGCTCAATACACGGGTTTTTGTTGAAGGATTTCACCCCTCCTGAGGCTATGTCTCCTTGGTCCAGATTCATAGTTTGGGCCTTTGTATTAGCTTCAACTGTGCAAAATGCTTGTTTACAGACTCCTGTTGCCTTTGCAACTTGCTGGAAAAATGGCTCTAGAACATCAAAATCTACTAGAAATGACTCTTCCTAAGCTTAGTTTGGTAAAAAATTACATGAGTTATGATAGAAAAAAATTATCCTAGGATTTCTCCACTAAAAATGGAGTTCGACTAGCTAAAATTCTAAATTTGGAAGTTTTGCCTTAAAAGGCGCCACCACTATCTCCGCCACCAGATTAATCTGGGATTATCTTAGTGTTAAGTCGCACTTATCTTAATGATAAGTGGACTTTAATAAAATTTTAGTGCTAAGTGAAATTTACAATAAAGCACGGATTAGTTTAACAATAATCCGGATCATTAACATTAATCATGCACTAAGTAAGATTAATAATCCTGTCATTCCATTTGTCGGAGTTGTTGGCCTTCGGCGAATGGTTTCATGGGAAGGTGTAGAAATTATATAAAATATGCATGTATATATCCATATTCTCATGATATAACAATATTTATCTTCTTGCTAAATACATAATCCTTCCACTGTTAATCTTTTGTGGAAATTAAAATCAATTGCAAACAAATGAAGCAATAAAAAAAATCACACATAACACAGTTGTTTAACGGGAAATCCTGAAGATGAAAACCACAACTATCATATATTATGTATCATGGAGATCATGTAACAATCTCATACAAAGCTTAGTACATCAAGCTCTCAATACAATCAATCGTCACAGACTAATCAGAAGAAATCTGCAAATCCATGCACTGATTTATTGCCACCTACTAGCCTGCCTCCACTGCGCAATCCCTGCTGAAGAAGACCCTTGAATGAATTCGAATTACCCTTGCCTTGACTGCGCAATCCTCATTGGCAACTCCAATGTGTGTGTGGTGCAGTCTATGCATCACTATAGTCACAACAGATAGTCCATCTTTCCCTTTCACATATCTCTCCACTGTGTCTCCACTAGAACTGCCATGCACTGTAGTTAACTGTTGTATTTTTCAGTTGATTAATGAGTTATTATTTGTGAATTAATTAAATAATTAATTCACTCCACTCTCACTAGTGTATCATTCATTTAGACTAGATACAAATAGCTCAACTGAGTTTAACTCCATTAACTGAGTTAAACTAGATAACAAATCCATGAACTTCTCTTCCAAATCTGTCATAAATTTTCCACTTCAGTTCTAACTGAGTCCTCCATGCATGAACCACCAGTAAACCCTAGGAATTGTGTAATTCCTTCATCCCACTGATTTGACAAATCTGTGCACTGAAATTAAGTGCTCCAAGAGAATAAGTTGATGTTTATTGTTGGATTATTATTAAGATCTAATAATAATCAACACTTCTATTTTTAGATCAATGATCTATATATAGACTTCGCCCAATATTATAAAAATATAATTTCATATATTTTTCCAATTTGACCAACCATCCAAAAATAGCATCCTGCAAATTTTGAAATATGATCACCATGTCTAAAAATAGACATAGTCTAAAAATATACTTGCGCCTAAAAATAGCCTGCAGGCCCTCTTAGTGAAGGCAACTCATTTTCACTAAGCTCATCATCTTGTTGAATCTCAACACTCCCTCTCAAAAAGATAGGGATTATCCTTCACCCCGATGCTACCTCTATGGTATTCAAATTTTCTCCTGGTGAGCACCTTCGTCATAATATTTGCATCCTGATCTTCTATAGGAATGTAATGAAGCAACATTATCTTCCGCTGCACACAATATCTGATATGATGATACTGGATATCAATATGTTTAGATCTATCATGAAACACAGGATTAATCAAGAGTTTAATGCAACTCTGATTATCACAATGTATCACTGTAGGATCTAAATGTGAACCGAACAAACCGACCAGGATCTTCCTCATCCAGATAGCCTCATATGTAGCTTGAATTGCTGCCATGTATTATGCTTCCGCTGAAATGAGTTCCATAGATCTTTGTTTCCTGCTGTACCAAGAAAATACCATAGATCCGATACTGAAAATCCCTCCTGATGTGATCTTTCTGTCTGTTGGGCTGCCTGCCCAATCTGCATCTGTGAAGCCATGCAACTTCACCTCATTCATCTATTTGTACTATAAGCCATACTCAGATGTGCCCCTGATATATCTAAGAAAATGCTTGCCTGCCTTCCAAAATAGCATGGTAGGCTTAACCATCGCTTGTGAAAGCTGGTTCACCACATAGCATATGTTCGGTCTTGTATTAACTAAATACATGAGCGAACCCACCAACTATCAATAAACAGTGGCATCCACTACCTCTGCCGATGTAGCATCCTCTTTCCTCCAATTTCCTGGAATATGAGTGTCGATAGGCTTGCAGCCTTACATGTGAAACTTCTCTAGTATCTCCCAGGCATACTTACCTTGATACACAAACATTTCACCTTCCCATTGCCATATTTCCAATCCAAGGAAATAATGAAGGAGGCCCAAATCCTTCATCTCAAACTCCTTTGAAAGATATGCCTTGCATGAGTGTATCAACTGCTCATCATCCTTTAGTATTAAATCATCAACATAAAAAACAATGATTAAAAGCTTACCCTCCACCACAATTTGGTATAGGTTTGCATCTGCCTCACTCTTGGTGAAGCCAAGTCCAGTGAAATAGCTGTCAATCCGTGTGTACCAAGCACGATGTGCTTGCTTCAACCCATACAACGCTCTTTTGAGCCTGCACACATGCAACTCGCTAATAAAGATTTCAAATCCTTTAGCCTGCTCAATGTACACCTCTTCCTCAATGATCCCATTAAGGAACGTAGTCTTCACATCCATCTGATGAATGTGCCAACCCATCTACACTAAGAGAGCAAGGATGGTCCTTATGGAAGAATATCGTGCGACAGGTGCAAAGGTTTCTTCATAATTAATCCCCTCGATCTGTGAGAAGCCCCTGGCAACAAATCTTGCCTTATACTTCTCGATGCTCCCATCAGCAACTTGCTTTACCTTGTATATCCATCTTGATCCTACAACTAATTTACCCACCAGCCTTGGAACAATCTCCCAAGCACTGTTTCTGACAATGGAGTGATACTCCTCCACCATGGCATCTACCCATGTGGGCTCTTGAACTGCTTCTTCAAAATAAATGGCTCTTTCACGATACATTTGCTCATAAGAGCCATGTATCCAGTAAATCGGTCAAGTGACTGTCTCTGTCTGCGCTGTGATGTAGGGACTCCTACATTCTGTGGCGCATCAAGCTTCAGTCTCTCAACTTTTGTGGTACGTTTTCTGCCTTATCTGATGTTTGGTTCTACATGAGTGGACTCCTCCACTCCATGAATCTCCTCCTGTGGCTGATCCACATCTAGAGGCTCATCTTTGGGAACAAGAAGTTTCTGCTCTGCATGAAAGTGTAGCTCCCTCTCAAGCGACAACTTCATGGCTTTCACCTCATTGGATTTTATATCCCGTCGCATCACAGTCATCCAATTGTATGGCAGATACACACGATAATTATGGGGTGTTTCTTTGTACCCCACAAATATCCCAACTTCTGTAGTCGGCTCCAGCTTCTTTTTGGCATCCTTTGTCACATGAATGTAAACAGATGAGCCAAAAATCTTCAAATGAGAAATATTAGGCTTCTTACTAGTAAAATATTCTTTAGGTGTACTCATGCCAAGTACTCTACGAGAACAACAGTTTTGCACATAAACCACAGTGTTGAATGCTTCCGCCCACAAGTGAATCAGTAGGCCCTAGTCATGCAGCATCGCTCATGCAACACCCACAATCATTCTATTCTTCCTCTCCATGACCCCATTCTGCTATGGGTTATGAGGTGCTATGAGTTCTCTTCGAATTCCTTCTTTGCTATAGAAGTATTTGAATTTTCCCAAGATGTATTCACCACCATTATCGCTCTGTAGAGATTTCACTTGCTTCCCCAATTCCTTCTCCACCAATGCTTTAAACTCACAGAACTTTGATAATGTTTTTCTCTTCTTCTGCATGAAGAAGATCCAGCATCTACGATAATAGTCATCAACAAATATAGCAATACCTGTGTTTTTCTGTTGAAGCAACCGAGAAAGGTCCACACACATCTGTGTGAATTCTCTCAAGGATCACAGAAGCACGGTTCTCCTTCTCATGAAAGGTGGTCTTCACAAACTTACCCATACATCACTTGCACTGATATGACTACACAAGAGTACCCTTGGGAAGTCCATTAGAAATATGCTGTAAAATATTCAAAGTGGCATGGTGAAGATGGCCCAATCTCCTATGCCATAATTCACCATCAGCCCAGCTCACCACTTCTTTTGCTTTTCCCACCATTGCAACGTAGCCATCTACCTCCAGCTTGTAGAGATTCTTAACTCGAATCCCTATCCTCTTGGTTTGAACCATTGTTTTATGTCACAGGAAAGATTTTCCATCGCTAAAAACAACATCATAACCTTTGTCTTCCAACATTGCAACCGAGACCAAGTTCTTCTTCAGACCTAGAACATGCATAACATCTTTCAACAAGAATGGATTACTGGATTCCCTCTCAAAGATAATGGTCCCAATGCTGGTCGCACTGTATCGACCATTGTCATCCATCTCTATATGCATTTGAAGGTCCTTCTCCTCCAAGTCACTAAACAACTCCTTGTCTCCCATCATATGGAAAGACACACCACTATCAAGATACTACACCGATCCCATATAGCTTGAAACTAAGAATGTGATCAAAGAGAAATCAAGTTCAAATTGTGAGGCTAAGGCCTCTCTAGTTGCAGCTCCAACAACCTTATTTTTCTTCTTCTTCTATGGGCAGTTAGTGGTGAAATTCCCATGTTCGTGACAGTGAAAACACTTTACCTTGGACAAATCCTGCTTCTTGCCTTTAGCTTCAGATTTTGAAGGAAATTTCTTCCCCTTCCATTTCCTTACTTTGGTAGCCAAAGTGAAATTCTCTTCATCATCATTCTTCGATGATGAGCCATGCCTAGTACCTCGCCTTATCTCCTCATGCAAAAGATCCGACCAAAGTCACTCCCATCCTGGCAATTTCTCTCATCCATTGACAGAGCCTTCGTAGGTATGCCAACTCTTCGGAAGCCCAAGGAGAGCCAAGCTCACCAAGTCTTCATCACCAACATTAATCCTCACACTTCCCAGTTCATCCCTACAGTGGAAAAACTTCGTGAGATATTTTGGAATACTGTGCCCTTCTCCATTTTTATTTTTCTGAGCTTATCTTTCAGCGCCAACTTCCTCTGGCCGCTGTTGCTTTGGAAAAAATATGTCAAAGCCTTCCAAATTAAAAATGGAGTGGCTTTCCCTTGAAGGATGGACACAATATGGTCCTTCACACTTCCAACATAATTCTTTTTGTTTTTTCTATATTTTTTTTCCATGCGTCAAGTAATGCAGCATCGCTATATCCCTGCTTAGGAACATCGCTATCGATGAAATCCTTTAGTCCATTATCCTCTAGAACCGCCTCCATCCTATCCTTCCAGGCTATGTAGTTCGAGTTCCCATCAAGGGCATACTCCAATCGCAATCCATTGAAAGACATTTCAATGTATACTCAATTGTCACACCAAGAATTTTTTGCAGCAAATTCGAATAGTCCACCAGCACAAACTCAACAATTCTTCACAATTGCAATCTTCAAGAATTAACACTGCTCCGATACCATGTAGAAATTATATACAAGATGCATGTATACATACAGATTCTCCTGATCTAACAATATTTATCTTATTGCTAAATACATAATCCTTCCATTGTTAATCTTTGACTGAAATTAAAATCAATTGCAAACACATGATGCAATAAAAACAATCACACATAACACAGTTGTTTAACGGGAAACCCTGAAGCTGAAAAACTCAACTATCATATATTATGTATCATGGAGATCATGTAACAATATCATACAAAGCTTAGTACATCAAGCTCTCAATAAAATCAATCGTCACACACTAATCAGAAGAAATCTACAAATCCATGCACCGATTTCTTGCCACCTTCTAGCTTGCCTCCACTGCGCAATCCCTGCTAAAGAAGACCACTGAATGAATTCGAATTACCCTTGCCTTGACTGCAAAATCCTCATTGGAAACTCCAATGTGTGTGGTGCAATCAATGCATCACTATAGTCACAACAGATATTCCATCTTTCCCTTTCACCTATCTCTCCATTGGGTCTCCACTGGAACTACCATGCACTGTAGTTAACTGTTGTATTGTTCAGTTTATTAATGAGTTATTATTTTTTAATTAATTAACTAATTAATTCACTCCACTCTCACTAGTTTATCATTCAGTTAGACTAGATACAACTAGCTCAACTGAGTTTAACTCCATTAACTGAGTTAAACTAAATAACAACTCCATGAACTACTCTTCCAACTCTGTCATAACTTTGCCACTTCAGTTCTAACTGAGTCCTCCATGCATGAACCACTAGTAAACCCTAGGAATTGCGTAATTCCTTCAGCCCACTGATTTTCCAAATCTGTGCACTGAAATTAAGTGCTCCAAGAGAATAAGTTGATGTTTATTGTTGGATTATTATTAAGAGCTAATAATAATCGACACTTCTATTTTTAGATCGACGATCTATAAATAGACTTCGCCCAATATTCTAAAAATAGAATTTAATCTATTTTTCCAACTTGACCAACCATCCACAAATAGCATCTTGCAACTTCTGAAATATGATCACCATGTCTAAAAATAGACATAGTCTAAAAATAGACTTGCACCTAAAAATAGCCCGCGGGCCCACTTAGTGAAGGCGACTCATTTTCACTAAGCTCATCATCTTGTTGAATCTCAAGAGAGGGGCTGGCCCCCTCCAGCCCCCAAATGCAATGCCATGTTAAATCAAACATATGCAGACATCCTCTATAGTTAAGAAACATTAGATATAGGAGTTTGGAAATGGCGTGGGCGGTAGGCGGAAGGTCAGGGGTTCGAGCGCGATCTCCCGCAATATATTTTTTCAAAATGTGACATAGTCAATCCTGCCATATTTGTCACTGCCAGCATATATAACCTCGCTCGAATGATAGTTAACACCATCTCCAAACTTGGCTACGATTCGCCTTAGATAACTTCCTTGCTAATTATAGTGTCCTCCAACATATTAGTAGTATCGCCTCCATACTTAGTTAGGTCGGATGTCATATAGTTCAAAACCATAGGTTTGTAAAAATTTGTAATATATATAATATCACAATGGTTTGTAATATATAATATCACATAGACCACATACATTCAAACCTTGGAAATACAATAAATTCCAACCTACCATGCCATGGTATGCCATGGGGGGGGGGCACGTGGCATGCCATGTGGCCCTTCCACATTGGTTGTAATTCCACCACCATAAAATAATGCCAAGATAATAAAATTCAATATTATATTTAGGATAAAGAAATTTCTCTTCCTAGTCAACATTGGTGAATTTGGTGGTGCCACTTGGCACAATGTCATTGGTTGTTTTTGGAGGATATTCCCAGTGAAGCTAAATGGACTTGCCACATCATCCCTGTACCTCTTCTGCTCATTTTTTTTTCTTGTTTGACAAAATGAACAACAGATGATAACTCAATCATATGAGCTCATATTTTGACAAAATGAGTTGTGTCGGAATCTCGGTGATGAAATATACCCAGTCGTTCAGGTCTGAAGTATTTATGAGAACTTTGAATCTTTAGCTAAATACTGATCTCCTGATCAACAAGTGATGTTGCATGATCAAGGCCTACCATTGCACTTGTGGGTTGAAGCATGCAACACATGGGTATATGTGCAAAACAAGAGTCCTCATCGGATTCTCAAGATGAGTACACCAGAAGAATTTTTTTTAGGGAATAAACTAGATGTGGCACACTTCAGGATGGAAGGAATCAAACCAGGGAAGCTGCCAGATTATTGCATGATTCTAGAGAGAATGTGGGAGAACCAACATCACAACACATGAAGAGGAGGTCACTAGATCGGTACACTGGTTAGATGGCTCTGATGAGTGAGCTAGTTGAGACAGAACCATCCTCATTTGAGGAAGCAGTTCAACAACCAATGTGGGTTGATTCATGTTACCAGGATTAATCCCTCTTGCGGACAAGAGTGATCTCCCTAGTACTCGAACGAATAACTAGAAATAAATATCCATTTGAAGAACTCTTTCTCCAGATTATTTTTATTTAAGATCATATAACAGTAAAGTAGAGAGGACATACTCCTACCTTGAATTCCAAAATTCTGATGTAGCCCTTTGTCCTGTTGCTCCAAAGTAGTTCTTCAATGATGAGTAGAACCTGAAATCAAATAAAGACAAATAATCAAAGAATTTGCAGTATATAATAATAAAAAAGTACTAATATAACTTAGTTATCAAGGAATCTAAGTATTGACATTATTCCCATGAATACAGAAACAAGACAATGAGAAAAATATATCCATATGTATTATCATTGATTAGTAAGAGCAATCTTACAATCGGATGCCTCGATGTTGTATAGATTCCTCCCAGGGTCTGAGAAATCATTCTCCTTTAGTATGATAAGCCTTCCTCTCTATAATAACCAACATGAAGTTATGGGCACAAAGGTGTGATCTTCAATGTGTCAACAACCACTTACTAGTATAGAAAGTATGCACTCTATGAACTCTCTTTAGCTTAGAAACTATATAGACCAGTTTCTATTATTCATAATATACTATCCACTAATCCCTGAACCTGAAACTTGAGCTCAATTTATAGGGAGATTGAGGTAGTTTCAATTCCATAAAGAGAGGGATGGATTCCTCCCATGAAGGGATTTGAGTTCATTGGACCAAGGGATAACTCCATAAGTGGAGGGATAAAGCTCAAACTGGCGCGACTCTAGAGGCTTCTAGTTGGGACAATATTTGAGCAACTAGGCTTCTAGAAGTTACATTTTATTTTTTACTTTATTTTCACAGGGGGGAAGGTTTTAGTGGCAAATAGAGTGGCGATCATCATGACTAATGGAAGGATCATCAACACATGCACAGGGAAAAGCTAGTAAAACTGCGCAGATATACCTTTAAGGGTTTTACAGAGCTTTTCTCCAATTTCCAAGGTTTTATTCAGGAACATAAGTGTTTTTTTACATCTAAGGGAACATGATATGGATGGTGATAGACCCACACAACAATCAAATTTCATGGTGAAAAAATTACATGTAACATATTTCCCCCTAAAGTGAAAATTTTGAGAGTTTTTTTGAAGAGTGAAGTGCTTTATCATTCCAAGGATTGGATTGGAGACGCCAGTTGAAAACCTGTAAAAACATTCAATGCAAATATATATCATCACTGAGGTAGGAATTCCCATACTCATATCAAAGCTAACTAAATGTTCTATTATAGATGAAGTTTCACGATTACATTAAAATTAGAAACAGTATGGGTGCATCCATTTGTCATAAGTAGTCTAATATATTATGAATAAAAACTCCTCGCATCCTGAATGGTGGAAACTAGATCCAGGGTCTTGATTTTTTCTTCTCGAACTAGTACGAATCTATCCATGTGATTGATTGTGTCGAAATCGAACATGGTAGAAACCACTTGATTACTGGTCAATGATGAGAACCGTTAACAAGTGTGAGAAAAACCACCAATAATGACAATGGACCTAAAATTACTTCAATACAATATATGAATTCTGAATGATAGATTTGCAGTCAAACACTCATAGAATCGTTCGATCGAAGGTCAATGATGAAAACCTATCGTCGAAGGCGAAAAACCTGCCATTAGGGCATGCAGATCCCAAGGTACTGATAGGATTCTAGATCAACTTTATAGATAATGAGTTGATGTCGATAGAAAGTGACTTGTCACAGGAAAGCCTATGACACAAAACCATTAGATCAAGTTTTGAAGAAATGTTTTTCAAGGATTGGCTCAGAGATGGTCAACGTGAATGGAGACAAATGTTTGCAATCAATGGTTTATTGAAATTTCTCTTGAACACATAACGACACTATAAATGTATTGGCAGTATTTGACCTAAAGATAATACCCAGAAACTGGTTGAATACTTTCAATGTGGTTCGATTAACTGTTATACAAAGGATTTCCCAACCCAGTTACAAGTGTGAAAAAGTTTCATGTTCAAGAGTGACATGATGCTTTCTAAGGCAAGGACGATAAATGGATTCTTTTTCTCTCCTTTTCCCCCACCATTACTGGAAAGTACCTCTTTATTTTTGTCAAGTTTGAGGAGGATAACATTTTATTGTTTTTGTAAGCTCATCCTTCAGATGAGTCCATATTAGTATTAAAATTGAACCCTAAGAATGAGTGGTTCGGTCCTATTATGATCGACAGGTCCTTTATTGTTTAGTTTTAATGAGTCCAGTATAGGAATAAATCGACATTTTTTAGTTTTAAGGAGTCAGAAGAAAAACATAAGTAAACTCCATGGTTTTTATTTTTCATAAATTTAGTCCCTCAAGCCCGAGAAAGAATAAAATAATGCAGGAAGAACTCTATTGACCACAATTAGTCAACGTATACCTTTTTCGTAATTAGTCCAATTTAGTCCGGAAAAGGAGCAAACTTATACTGAATGGATGACTGTTCATTTACTTTAACAAGTTCGAAAAGTCAAGTACTTGACGATATTTTCATATTTTGAGTGTCTAAAAAGGGCCTAAAAGAGGACTCCAGGGTTTCGCTTTTTCGTATTTTTACAGAGCCCAAAAAAGTGATAAAAGTATACTCGATGTCAAAATAATTATTTTCACCAAAATCTTATATCCCGCACAAAAACTCGAACGATTACAAATATCTTCTCTTTAAAAAATAGAAATATTTTGATTTGACTTTTTAAAAGTAAAAATAAATAAAATAATAATATTTTATTCATTTAAAACTACAAAAAGAAGTTAAAACATGTCATTTTCACCTTTTGTTTTTCAGAACAGAGCAGAGAGAGATTTTGGCCAAAAAATTATGGAGCTGATATCAGAAGAACTAATGGATCATTTCGAGAACCGTCAAAACCAGGTAATCCACGCCATCATTGTCTTTGTTTTCATCCATTTAATTTCTTATTTTAAGTGTTCATGGAATTTTTTAAAATGAAATTATGTTTTAAAATCCGCCCTTGGGGGTGTGCGAGTTTTCTATGCGAAACCGTGCACCCCGACGATTTTTTTAAAAGAAAAAACATCGGTCTGCCGCTAGTTTTGCATATGATGCATGCAGAAAAAAAGAACTGTGTAAAAAAAGAGCCTGCACAGGTGTAATGAGTTTTAAAAAACCTAATTTTGTCCATAATGAATGGTTCAAGTTTCCTCCAACTGATTTCTAATGTTTAATAAGTTGATTTGTAGGTACTTAATCATGTTGGAATGGCAGGAATGAGAACATGAACTCGTGGAAAACAAAGACATGGATGATCCAGAAACCATGCATGCATTAAAAATTCTGGCACAAGTTGAGCTCCTGACTTGGCTTGTGAATGCATGGAACATGCAAGATCAATGCTTCATAATTGGGGACCATCGTCTTGTGATCGAGCCCGCAGAGATATACTTCCTTATTGGGCAGCCTCGTAGAGGGAGAAAAATTTCGTTATTTGGGACTAGACCAGGAAGTCTTCCCACTGCTAGCTACAAGGCTCAGTATTGTAGCAATAATTCAGAGCTAAAGGAAAGTCGCATAGACATCAAAAATATTGTATGACTAGAAATCAAAATCATAGCATTCATAGTTACCAAGTTATGCGGGAGTGTATATCCTCGTGTGGCTACCAAATTATAGATGCAGACTATAGTTGAGTGTTTTAGAGGGACAGTATTCAACTGGAGTGATGGAGTGTTGGCTAATATGAAGGGCCAACTGAATAGAGCTAAAAATGGGAAGTTGAAAAACTTTTGGTATGGTGCCATTCATATCTCTTTTTCTCTAGATAGGATCCCACTCCTTGCACCTCAACAGACTCCGGTAGATCCTGTAAGTCCTTAGGAACCTCGTATGGTGCAATGGGTAGAATTTATGGTTCTCCATAGTGGCGAAGGTGGTGCAGTGGTTCGGTTCACTTTGAATTATTTCTCGTGGCTCAAGAATCAGATCTTCACGTTTGAAAATTTTCCTTATGCAAGGATGGATTATAGAGGTGATCCTGAAACATCTTTTCCACTAGGGGCACAGTGGGATGAGATAGGTTAGTGAATAATTTTGAAGTTTTTAATCTAATTTTTATTTGATTTTTTATCGTCCAATACTGACAAAATTTTTAGATGCAGATGTCGGTCCAACATGACCAGCAACACTTTGTCGCTTTGACAGGCGAGAGGCACAACCCATAGTAGCCCTATAGGATGATGCAACAGAGATCCTTGCAGATATGGAGCACAACCTTGAGAGGTTGAGTATTGATATTCTTGAGACAGGAACCGATGATATACCTCTCAGGCTCTAGAGGCATGTGACTGGTATCCCAGGTCCAGTCAGGATATTTCTACGCAAAGTGGCACGTGCCATAGTTTTGTATCATGATCATCATCATGGATAGCTATTGGTCAATGTATATTGACATTTTTGTTTTTTGTATCATTATCTCTTAGATCATAAGGTGTTTGAAACTATGATCACAAACGATGTAATATTTTTTAAAACAAACTTATCTATCCTAATGATATTACTACCTTTGTTCTCTGATTATCTTGTTTAACATGGATTGGATGTTGTTTTGATTTAATTTTTTAATGTTGCAGATGTCTATTTAAAACTCGATTAGCTAATGCATCAACAAAAGTGTTTAAATTTCTTTAAATGTGTTCATATTCGATATAATCAAATTGTATTTCCAAGAGACGAACCTTCAAAAATAATATTAACAAAACTGGATTTTTGTAGCATAAACTCTGTTTAGATGTAATACAATGAGTTGTGAATCTAACGTAACGATAAAACGTCAAATACCAAATGTGATGGAATCATATAATAACTCAATAACTGTGCTATATTCTACAATATTGTTCATTGTTTGACCAAGGCATTTCCCATGACCGAAACCGCAGAAGAGATGTTTCATGTGCTACGACAGGCGTTGTCAGCAAAACCAATGTAAGTTTGAAGGGATGTCGACATCTGCAATATCAAGAGTAATCAAGATAAACAACGAAAGTAGTAACAACAAAAATAATTAATCTAGGCACACTTGTCTAATCTAAGGCACACTATTCTGAAATGTAACTAATGTACGAGGGAGATCTTCACATGAAAAGTCATGCATAATATCTCTTGAGATAAATACCATTTTTGGGCTTATCTTAAGAGACCCCATCATAATCAATTAATTCATAGGCTCCTTTTGCAAGCACACACTTTAAAATATAGGGAGCATGTCACATCAATTCGAATTTACCAACACCTAGATTATCATTATCTTGATCATATACTAAAACTAGGTCACCTTATGAATGAATGCAAGGGTTAAAACTTTGATCATATTAAGCTTTAACACGTTTCTTCTAAGATTCAGAATCTAATGCAATGGTGTGACGAGTCTCATCTAATTGTGCTAAGTATATCTTCAGAGGTAGTTGGTAACAACTCAATGGATAATTTGAGTGATGTTATTTCACATTCAATGGGTAGCACAACTTCTAAACCATAAAAAAGTTGAAAAAGAGTGAACCCTATAACATTTTTTGCAGAGTTACGATATGCCCATAATGCCAAAAAAAACATGGTATGTCAATTATATTTATGAGTTCCAACAATATGTTTAATCATGGTGGTTAAAACCTTGTTGACGGCCTCAACTTGAACATTATCCTGTGGGTAATATGGTGTAAAATTATTATGGTGTAGGCCAAGTTGATCAAAAA
Source organism: Pinus albicaulis (assembly GCA_034641835.2). Classification (NCBI taxonomy): domain Eukaryota; kingdom Viridiplantae; phylum Streptophyta; class Pinopsida; order Pinales; family Pinaceae; genus Pinus; species Pinus albicaulis. The sequence continues at coordinate 101,917,470 of CM076575.1, forward strand.
TTTCGATCATCATAATATTTCAAAAATGGCTCCCATGGTCCATAATGATAGCTTGAGGGACACCAAACTGAGCAATCACAAGATTGAATATAAAAGTAGCTGCAGTTTTTCCATCAGCCACGAATGTAGGCATTGGGTTGACCCATTTAGTAAAGTAATCTACATCGAGAATAATATACCCATGCCCCACGGCCGAGTGAGTGTAATATTCCAAAAATTTAGCCTTCATCTAAATGGAATATTATAGTTGGTTTTATCACTAGGTAGGTGAATAAATGGGTAGGGAGGCCCATTAACCTCTTTAGAGGGAATAATAACACTCCTAATGTGAAAGGAGGAAGAATAAGCAACTGATTTGAGACTAGGTGAACAGGGATTAGATCATGTTGATTCAGTCAACTTTGACCAAGTCAACAACGCTGTCTAGATACATTGAACCTCCTTGATGTACAACGCAGTTTGAGTGGAGGAAAACTTGCATGAGCTTGGTGGCAAATATGAATGGGACCCAATGTGGAGAGGTTCACTTGCTATATATGGAAAGGATAGGAGAATTTTTTAATCATGATATGAGATTATTATTTTGATATTGGTCTATTTAGACGTGGCTTCCTCTTGTTGTTTAGCAGGGTTGCAGTGTTGTTTAGCGCCGGGTGTTCCCGAGCAGGAATCCCACCTCTTCCCTTGAGAGGCCTCTTGGGAGAGTTTTGTGAGGTTTGATAACACCACTTCCGGGTCTGTTTCTCAGTAGAGGGAGCCTTCCTTCTCTTGCGAGATCAGTTAGGAAGATTTCTGGGCTCATTTCGCATCTTGGTAGTTGGCCAAACTATTCCTCATATCCTAAAGTGTAGTACCTTGCAGTAACTGCATCATTTTTCATAGAGATATAGCAATAGGATTTAAGCCCTTGTTTTTGAGCTAGTTTCCTAGGGAAAGGGCCAACCCTTCTCTAGAAAAGCTAGAGGAAGGGATTCTCATCCCTCTATTGTATTATTCTGCTATATTTATGTAATTTTGTAGTAATATTTCTTTATTCTAGAGCTGAATATTCAGATCTTCTCTTTTTGTACTCAATCTTTCAAGAAACCCTTGCCGGGTTATCTTTATAATGTATTAAGGAGGCGAGATCTTTATTTTCTTAGCATATTGTTCAATAAATTTCTAGATCTATGATTTTCTATCCTATTGTTGCATAAACCCTTAGAAAATAATGCTATCATTTACTTCAGAAATTCTGCATAGCTTAAGTCATGGGATTTGGTTATTTTTAAGCTGATTTGAGGCCGAGAGGTCTGTTTAACTTATCAAAAGAGATTTGTTTCTATTCCTGTTTTGTATGTGAGCGGCTAAATATATATTCTAAGGGAAAAAATCATTATTTATTTATGTTAAAACGTAAATCTATGGAAATAATGTTTTTAGGGTCAAATTGTTGCATTTTCCCCACTTGGGAGGATGTAGAAGAGCTCCTTTTTGTTGGCGTTACATTCATTTGATGGAAATTTTTTTCTCAACACATTTTATGATTTAATTTCTCCCTTCTATTCCAGTATTGTGCTTATCCACTGCTTCATTCCCATTTTGGGATATTACAGTGGTATCAGAGCATAATCTTGGCTCAGCATGTGGAATCTCAACCATTATGCTATCAAGAGAAGAAGGAGAATAGAAAATGTAAATAAAAGAGAAGAATTCATTATGTGGAGGAAAGAATTAGGAGAGGCTCTCAAAGCTTCTTCCAAAATATATATAGAGCATTCAAGGAGAACTGAAGAAAATGAGAAAGGAGATGGAATCTCCAGAGGAGTTTGGATCTAGAGCCAAATCTAGATTTGCACATGGTGAGTGTGAGCATGCAGCTGCACACCATGATGCACAACATTGTCAAATTCCCAGAGCTACTATGAAAAAGAGGAAAGAAGAGGAAATTCCTAGGAGGGAAACTCTTAGTGATTTCCTACAAGAATATGAATCTCAAACTGAGAAGTTTAGAGATCATATCACTTTCCCAGAGTTTTGAAAAATCAAGGTGGAGAGGAGCAAGCAGCATGACAGGAGTATATTTCTCCTATATACTTTTGATGGATCACCAACATGTTCAGCTAGAGCTTGGGTGGAGGAGTTACAGACCTATTTGCAGCAGCACCAAATTTCTGAAGATGAAGCCATCAAGGTTGCAGCACTGCATTTTGAAGGTAAGGCTCATGCTTGGTGGATTATTGAGTCTTTTTCATTAAGAAATGCAAATACTTATTCTTATGCAAATTTCACTAAGAGAATAGTGGAAAGGTTTGATGAAAAACATTTTGAAACATCATTGGTGGAGCCAAACAAACCAAAACAAACAAAACTTTTGCATAGGTTGGAAGAACATATAAACTCAAATCCATTTCAGAAAACTGTTGGAAAATCTCACATCTTGCATAACACCTTGATAGAGGCAAGATCTATGTCTCGTATCTTTGGACAAGAGGGAATGCAGGTTCCTTTTTCAAAAGAGGATCCTCTTAATGAGCAGGTGACTCCCATTCATATTGAAGAGGAAGAAAAGGATGGGGGCAACAACGTTGTCACATCTAGAGCATATCCAGTACCTCATGTAGAGGAAGGAGGAGAACATGCTCCAACAGAAGGATTTCTTGTATCATTGCAATAAGTTCCCCAGGATCTCACATATGGAGGTCAAGGCACAATCAATGGACATCATGATTGTGGAGCATTGAAGATGGAAGGAGAAGGCAGGGAGGAAAGTCAGCATCACTTGATGAGGAGCACACACCCCTATGTATTTCAGAAAGCTAATGCAAGGAAGAGGCAAATTGATTTGCGTTGTAAGGGAAATGGCAAGGTTTCCCAACCATATGTACAATCTACTCTTGACATTGATGTCTCACTACATGGAGGCATTCCACCCGGAAGGCCGCCAGATCTAGAGTTAGTGAGAGACATCTTGACATTTGGTTCAACCCTCTTGGATTCCAAAGAGGTAAAGACTTTGGAGGAGTCTAGTACATCACAGAGAGTTTGGGATAGAATCAAGGAGGAGGGAGACACTCTCCCATTTTTAGCACCACCCACTCTCACTATATGTACTGCACTGACAGAAGATGCAACAATGATGGAGGATGGCACCTTCATGGTGCAAGAGAGTTGCTCCATGGATTTGGAGAAACATGTTAGGGTCTCGTGATTTGGCAGATTGGCAGACCAAATGACAGGGTAACATGGAACCAAGATTTGGAGTCCGAGGACCTAGCCTTCCTGGACTCAGAGAGGGATCTCTCTATTGGGTGCAAAGGATGTGTTCTTTTTTCTCTAGGGTTTTGATTTTAGGCTAGTTATTAGGTGTAGAGTTTGTTGATTTGTTTTGGATGGGTAAGATGGTTAAATGTAATAATAGGAGTGAGAGGATGTCAAATCCATTGGGCTATGGAGTCAATTGAAAGTCAAGAGTGTCTAAATGATGAAACAGAGTGTGTTGCAGGGCCGATTTAGCAGGGTGAAAGGATCCTTAAAGTGATGTATGATGATGTAATGAACATTAAGTTTTGGAAAAGACTAAGTGGTCTTACACATATATAATTTGAAGCATAACTCATGAGGTAGGGCAAACCATTGATCTCATTAAACAATATTGAAACTAATAAACATATAAGATGAACATTCCAGTGAAACATAGAAGCATTAGAACTCCTAACCTTAGAAATTCACCTTTAGATTTTGGGAAAACATACAATATTTAAACAAATAACTTAATTTATGAAGAGGGAACTCCTAAACATCATATTTCAAGCTCTTGGGAACTCTGAAATAAGTTGAAAATCATGGACAAAGGGCAAGATCAAACGAGACCTCTTTGACTTAACCTAATCAATCAATATTCCATAGAAATGCTTCAAAGATAGGGTTTTGAAAACTTCAAATAAGCAGGGCATACCATAAATCTTACTTGTAAGCTAACTTACTAACCATGCATGAAAAAAAAACAATTTTTGGTGGACCTAAGGAGCAGTAAAGAATTCCTTAAGATGGCCAAAAGAGAAAACATAAAGGCTATAACAAACAGGAGGACTGAGGTGCCTCAATGAACATGTGTCAACCTATACTTTTCTGTTTAATAGTAGCTAAGAAGCATGAAACATAATGATAACAAAGAAAACAATAGACAAATTATGAAAACATCACCATTAACCAAACTATGGAATCCTGCAAACAAACTTCTCCATCATCCAAGCAAACAAGCCATTCATCCACCTCACAAAACCAATTTATTCTCCAAGCTCATGAAACCATGTATATTGCTCTTCAAGCTCATCAAATGCCAAAAAAATACATAGGGGACTCATGCTCTATTTATGGAGCAAATGAGAACTAAAACCCTAAATGTGGTAGGAAAATGTCAAATATAGGCATAAATGTCATTTATGGCCAAGAGACCATACAAGGCCCAAGGCACATAATATCCCATGAAATAAATGCGAAAATAAATATTTGCACCTAATTATAGCTTAATTTTCCTTAAAAACTCAAAAATAACTATTTTCCATAAATGAGTGTGTTTTGTTGACTTTTGGTCCAAAACACACTAGGCAGCCTTTGTGCGTAGCGCCACTTCAACAGAAAATAGGGTCTCTTGCAGCTGAGTTTTAGACCCTTTCCCGACACCGGATTTGGCTCCGTGATAGCCCGTTGGAAATCTTGGTGAGTCTGATTTCCATAAATTATTGATTTGTGCTGAGTGGATTTCATTTTCCTATCCAAAAATTAAATCTCACAAAAATGCTCTGTGCACAGCGCCTGGTCTGAGAATCAGGCATAAATGTCAAATGTTTTATGTTTTTTGACCTTTTGAGGGGGTAAAAATTCTCCAAATGAACTAAAAATTGGTGAGCGGACTTTAGGTGATGTGAGAAATCTAAAAATGCAAACTTTGAGAGCTGAAGATACACCAATTTTGTGTCTAGTTCCTAGGGTGCTCTCCTAGGGGCCAAAATTTGGAAAAAACAAAAAGTTGTCCAATTTGCCTCAAAATTTGTGGAGAGGTCCCTCAAGAGGTATTGGACACATTTTGAGAAGCGTCAGCCAAAATTCCAAGTTTTTCCAGAACTTTGGCTCTTTTTAGGTCTTCAAGCTCAATGAGGGCCTTCCTCAGTTTGGCACATGTAAGCATGTTCTTCCTTGCATAATGTTTTGCCATTTTCTTTTGTAAGGCAAGGCCTCTCTTCACCTCCTTGAAATGCTTGTGCTCCTATTTGTAATAGTGGATGACATGTTGTGCCATCTAAAACTCTCTTTCCCATTCCTGAAGTTGAGCATCTTTCTCTAAGAGAAGCGATTTTGTGTTCATCTCCTTGTCCTCAGTGTCATTTCCTAAATCAATGAATTGAGGCCCTTGAGAAGTTTTCTTGATCCTTTTGCTTCTTCTCACCTTGACTTGTTGCTCACCCTTGTCCATGTTTTCCTTTCCTTTGTATTTTTTCTTGATAGTTGGAGGAGAGATGGCCCTTTTCCTTTTTGAGGCAGAAAACACATCTCTTTTGCCTCTATGGTAGGTGCATGCGAGAGGAGTGATGAGGGTAATTTGATCCTTGATGAAGTCACAAACCCTTTAATATTTTTCATGGCTTTCATGAGTGACCTCATAATCCATTGGGTCACTGTTTTCTTGACCTTCAACCTCATCCACATCCTTGCTTTCCTCACTAATATCTTGGCTCTCAAATTGACCACTATCCTCCTCACTTCCCTCAATTTGGCTTTGTAATTCACTGAGGCTTTCTTCCCTATCATTTTCTGCATTTTCATTTTGGATTTCTTGGTTATTAGGAGGTTGATTAGTGTCATGACAGTCATGACAACTGTCATGACTTTTTTCTTGCTTGTCACTGACTGTCTCATTTGTATCATTGTCTTGGTTAATTCCTTGATCTTCAAATTCTGTTTCAGCCTCATCATCGATCTGCTCTTGATCTTCATTCTTTTCATCCTCTCCCTATGTATCTTGATTATCACCTTATTCATCTATTTCATCACTTTTTTCACTGTGATTGGTTTCATTGTCATGTTCAAGACCATTATCATCTTTGCTATCATATTTCTCATCATCAACACTCTTTCCTACATCTGACATTGGCTTATGAGTGTCCTTACTGTCATTTTCTTGTTCCTCTCCATCATTGTATTTCCCTTCAGGGCTGCCATGTTTAGCCTCTTCATCTATGTCACCATCACTTTATTCATCATTTGGCTCTATTTATGCCTCATTTCTTTCTTCAATTCCTTCATCATCTTCTTGATTGAGCTCTGTGTTTGTGTCATTGTTTTCTTCCCTTATATCACTTTCATTTCCTTATTCATTTTTGTTGTCTTAACCTTCTTCACTTTTTTCTAGGCTGTCATCACTACTGCTATCATTATCGTTTTCCTCATTATTGCTGCTGTCCTCATATGTTTCTTCAGCACTATTGTCTCCTTCTTTGTTTCCTTCATGTACCTCATTTTCTATCTCATCTTCTTCATTGTCATCTATTTTCCTCTCATTAGGGCTACTGTCAACTCTTTCACTTGATGCATTAGGAGAAGGGATAGGAGGTGAATTTATTTGTGGAGAAGGCATATGTGGAGATGAAGGAGGAATGGAGGTAGGTGAAAGTGAAGTGGAGGGAAAATTCTGCAAAATGAAGGCTTGGGGATTGGAAAACACATCATGAGAGATAAAAACCTCCCAAGGGATCCCTTGTTGCTCCAGCAGGTGTAAGGCAATCATTTTGATCAAGGAATGGTGAAAAAGGCTCTGCATTTGGTGGGCCTAACTCCTCTTTTTAACCACTGAATCCATTTTTTCAATGCTCCGGTACAATTAGTATGGTAAGTTCAGTAACTTAACCCTCGTGAAGTGCATTAGAAGCCTTTTGTGATAAGTGTAAACCTCGGAGTACCTCCCCTCACAGGTGAAGTACTTGATAATTTGCCTCATCAACAGGGAATACCTATCTAACAAGTGGGAGAAGGGGAAGACAGCCTTGCAACCTTGCTGATAGCTAGGTTTGAGGTAGGGCTCATAATAGCTCAAGTCCAATTTCTTTTATTTAAACCATCTCTCACCAACATCTGGAATTCCTGTGGCTTGAGAAATGGATTTAGATGAGAGTTAAAAGTTCACTCCTGCTAGGTTGACTTGGTGATTTTGCAAACTGAGGATGAAAAACCTAGTTAGATCTGAATGGCTTTGGACTAGCTTGACCTTCTCACAAAATTGATAACATCCAAAATCTTGAAAATAGGTGAGTATCATTGAAGAGGAGGTGACATGAATGGTGTCCAAGGGTTCAAACCTATTAACCCTTCCTCCCTTGTGCTTAGGCTTGGTAGGCCTTTGACTTTCATCACTACTAGTATGAATCTCCTCTTCAGACATGGTGACAGTTTTTTAGCACAGAAAGCCTCTTTTAAACTTGTTTGAGGGTCTCTTTAGGTCAAAGGATGGAAATGAGTGATGTAAGGGAAAAGTTGTGCAAATGAGGGCTAAGATACAGCTTCCAAGGAGTGTGTTCAACTTTTTCAAAGGTTGGTCTGCTGTTATGAGTGTATTTGCATATATAATAACCCTTTTCTTTGTTCAAACCCTAACTTAGGAGGCCAAAAATTTAATTTTAAGCAACCTAGAGTTTGATGACAGCAAGCCTCTACACATTCCCTTTGCTTATGAAAATGAGTGTTTGGAAGTTAAGGGATGGAAATACCAACCTTATTCTGACTTTTGCAGGAGCTTTGAAGAAGAAAATTTGAATTTTGGGTTCCTTTTAGCAATTTTAGGCAAAAGGTGGTTGTGTGCAGCGCCTGCCCGACAACACGTTTAGGTCAGGTCGGCCTCTCGGAGCGTAGCGCCAGGTCAGAGAAGGGCCAGTCGGGCCAGCAGGAGCATAGCGCCGGTCGGTTTAGTGGACAGTCGGATGGTTTCTTGGGCCTATGCGTAGCGCCGAGCTCTAGGTGTGCAGTGCAGTGTTAAATAACATTGTGGCCACCTCTCCTATGCATAGTGTCGAGAGCCAGGTGCGTATCGCCTATGGACTTCTTCAAATTTTGCTCAAAACACTCCAAAATCGCTTTCAAAATTTCTCTCTTGTCTGCAGGGGTAAATGAAGTGCGAGAGAGGTTGAGGAGACTTTATAGTTTTTCTTGAAAATAATTAGATGTCTAAAACCCACTTTTATAAGGTGCATTTCTCTTTGCCTTTTCTCACTATGTTTTTAGCCCCTTTTTGGTCCTGTAGGTGATATTTTGGCAAAACAAGTTTCTCTTCTATGCTGGGAACCATTTTGATGTATCTCTTGTGCTAACACAACCTTTCAATCAAGTCTAAACTAGTGCCTTTAAACCATTTTGAACAATGAACCTCTTTATGATGCTTATCACTTATACACAACAAATTTCGTCATATTTTGCTATTTCTTTCCTCTAATTTTCATTCTGCGTTGTTTTTCTGTGAAGTAGTAAGGAGGAAATCCCTTGGTGGGAGAGAAACCTTAGCAGAAAGTATAAATGACCCTTTTTAATATTTTAGGTGTGGTTATCACTATAAACATTCATTTGGCACTTATTCTCTTACCAATTATTCCTATAGATGGCCACCCTTGACAGTTTGTAGAAGTGTTATTTATGGTAAAATCCATCCTTTGTAGAATTTTCATTTGATAGGGTGACCCTTGTTGGGAGTTTCACTGCTCTGCTATAAGTCAGTGGCATATTTTTTCTTTAGACCATTTTGACAATGATGTAGGTCTAGTGAGAGGGGCAAGCTAGTTTAAATCCTTTTTGTGTCTTTCAGGGCCACTTCTGTGTATGTAGGTGCCAACACATTTTCTTCCTTTGATCACTGTTTCATTTGAACTTGGACAGATCCTTTTATTAGTAATGATCCATGTTTGTCAGAGTTTCCTCTTTTGGCATTTTCTCCCCTCATGCTTGCCTTCTTTGATAATTTTAAAACTGCTTCTGACTGTTTCTTTGAGAAATCAGACCTTAGAACTGATATTTTTCATCCTTTTTCTGACACTATTCATCCTCTTTCCTCCTTGGTTATAGTGGATTTAGTGCCTTTTGCCAAACCCTAGAAGGTAGTTTGAAAACCTGTTGAAACCATCTGCTATGATGAAGGAGGCTTCTTTGTCACCATGTGACCATCTTTGTCCATTTTGCCAAACTCCTAGGTTTTAGGGTTGCTTAGGGAAAGGTAGACAATGTTGTCTTCTAATTTCTCAAAAAATCCACAAAGCTCACTAAACATTTCGAAAGATTCTTCAATGAGTATTTGAAGGAGTCGAGGTGGCATTTGCCTTTGTAACCCTAGGACTGATTCCTTGTCTGGCCAACACTGTTGCAAGCCCTAGTTCCCATGAAACACATGCTTGTTTCTTTCTTCTTGTTTATGAATGGTCCCCTTTATGGTGATTTTTCTCTTTACCTTACCTATTGCTATCCTGATGGCCATTTGATCTTCTTGCATAAATGTGAGTAAAGGGCAACTGTCCCTTTGCAGATTCATGCCTTTAGGCCAAAGACTTCCTAGAATGATCTCTTTGGTTATTCTAGGACAAATTGACTTGTCCCCTTCTTTGTATGTATTTTCTTCATATAGTAACAACAAATTTTGTAGGGCACCAAATCCATCCTATGGCTTTGTGAAAACCCTAGGCGACCTAGTGGAGGCCTTCTTGGGCTTGGTTTTTGGATTGAGACCTAGAACTTAGGCTTAACAAGTGCAAGATAAAGTTTTTAGGATAGGCTGATGTATTGAAGATCTGAAATATCATGCACTTGATTTATCTAAATAGTCTTCAGAGATAGTTTGAGACTATCAGTGTTTGAGAGTTTCTTTGGGAGACACAACAAGGTTTTTTGATTGGTGGGTTAAGTAGTAGTGGGGGGCTTTTAGGAAAAACAGGATAGAAGATTTGGGCCACAGGTGCAAACATATAGATAGGGATAGTGACATAAGTCACTAATGGTTTTCTGGGACTGGTAGACAATGCTAGACATGGTGGAAAGATGAAATAGTGAAAAATTATCTTTAAGGATGATGAAGGCAGTGAGATTTCTAGAACTCACAATGTTCAAGAACTTTGTTTCTAGAAATCTAGGGAAAACATTTAGTCATCTATGCAGGAAAAAATTACTGATGACTAAAAAAACAGAGGGTACTTCCTTTGAGGAAGGAATCCTCCATACATTGGAGTAGATGGAGGCCACTAATGCTTACATTGGCCAATATTGGGAGATTCTTTTTGGATGGGAGCTTCTCATGGGAAGCCAACTTCAAAAGGTCACTACTTCTTTTTGAGCATGAGAAACTGCATGATGGGTATGGTAGAAATTTGGAGGATGAATTTGGCATGAGGGATGTCAAACGAAAAGACAACAGCATGTGGGGAGCTTCACATTGCAGATCATCAGCACCATCTCTTGGGAGGATTGATCCATATTGGAGGTCTCAACTCTTGGTAGAGTAATCCAAGGATCTTGTGCTTGCATGGTTCTTGATGACCCAGATGGATATGATAAATATATGATGGATTATTTGGTAATATATTCTTATGGCAGAGTCTTCTTGAGTAGAGCTTCTGAGCTCAAGAAGAAGCTGCTACATGCAGCACATGAGGACTTCCTTTCCATGCACCTTGATTCATATCTTTCCTTGGCAGAGGAGTTCATTTTGGAGGGCATCCAACATCATATATTTCAGCATATGGAGAGATTCATAGCTCATATGGTGATAGAGAGGATGTCACAACCACTTCCCTACTCTTTGGAGGTGAGGGAGAATCTCCGCTTGAGCCATTCCAGCTCAAGGTCCCAAGTACATGGTAGAGAAGGTATAATTTCGCATTATGTTTTGTACTTATTTACTTTATATGAGCAACATGTTGTACCAAGTGTTATTGCCTAAATCTACCTCAGGCTGAGAAAGGCAGAGTCTAGGGTAACATCAAACCACGCTTAACCTGGTAGCTAGCCCTACCAAATCGGGAGAGGGCTCTCTCCTGGTTAATCTCAGCAAAAATAATCAGTGAGGCTTGAGATGACTCAAATAAAGGCTGATTTTAGGCTAGGTATATATGTAAGAGAGTTTGATTTGATTTTAAGGGTGTTTTTTGGATCAAAGGGAAAGGCATATTTTGGGTCTGGGTAATGAGCAGTTTTGCAGGGATATGAATGGGGCAAGGTAAGAAACTGTTTTGATGTTTCAATTTTGAATGAAATGGATAGCTCAGACTGGTGAGGAGTTGAAGAGGGCAAGAGAATTTCAAGAATCCTCTTCAGTCAGTTGAAAACATAGAAAATTAAACAAAACTCAAGGTAGAGCACTGCAAATCTAATGAATTCCACCTTTATCCTTGTTTGTTTAACTTAAGAAGAAGTAAGAGGGAAGATGATACACATAAAGCACCAGTAAACATACATTAAAAAAGAGAAACACATCATCAAAACAAAGAGCCACATGAATCCCAAGGAGTGCTGCAAACCCTGGTCTATTCCTTTGCCAAAACTGCAGAGATGAAATGTACAATGAAGCTCAAAGCAATCCCAAGTGTCCAACCATGCAAATGACTGAAAAACTACAAGATATAGACAACACTACCTCAACCCCAGCCTCTAGGGGTTGAGCTCACAAGTCTAGGATCTGTTTCAACAAGATCTAAACTAAGAAATGGAAAATAGGCAATGGAACAGCTTGCCTCTATAAGATAGGAAACTGATTCATTCAGTTGCAATTCACCTTTTGATGGATGAATCTACTTCCATGAGTAAAAATTTGACAAAATTACATCAAAACCCATAAAATTACATCAAATTACATCAATATTTTTACATTTGGAAGTAATAAAGTCAAACTGGCCAAAAATAGGCAAAAAACAGAGTTACTGAGTCAAAACTGAGCAAAAATCCCCAATGCATCGCGCCTGATTTCTCTATGCGTCGTGCCAGTTTGGAGCTGATTTTCAAGGCCTTCCCATTGTCCAAATTGGCTCCAAGTGGGCTTGTTGGAAATTTATTCCTGTCTACTTACCAACACAAGTGGAATTTCTGAATTTGGCTTCCATTTTCCCCTCCAAAAATGAGTTGTCCCAACAATGCTTCCCGTGTGTCCAAAAAGGGGCAGAAAGGTCATTTTTAGGGTGTTTTTGACCCTTCTAGAAGCCAAAAAATTGTCAAAACATCTTGGCCATGGGTAGGCATGCATAAATTTTCATGAAAAATCCAAAAATATAAAGTTTTACCCAAGAGGAGCTCCCAATCATAAGCGTGCGCCAAGTGGCGCGACGCGTTGAGCTTAAAAATCTGCGTTTAGGCCAAAAAAATCAAAATTTGCAAAATGTGTCCCAAATTTCTTGAAATTTGGGTTGAGTGTCCTCCATCATGTAATATGCTAGGCCAAGGAAGCCTCGGCCAAAATCTGAAGTCTATATTTCCTTTTCCGACGCTTTAATGCCCTCTTCAATTTAGCCTTCAGGATCTTGATTCGTGCCTTGCAAACATGATTTCTTGCCCAATAATGATTCGCCATGTGCCTCAACATGTTATTTTGCTTGTTGGCCTTCTCCAACAACCTTTCATCTCCTTGGTGCATGCAATTCGGTTGTAGAGTCACTGTGTTTCCTTCATCTTGGTCACAAGAGGAATCTGTCTCCATGTTTGCCAAAGTCTATGTTGCCTTAGATGAGTATGAAGAATTTTTGGTTTTTGTTGCAAAATGTGTGATAGTATGTGAGGGAATATGAAGGGAGAGGATGAGGGGAGTTTTAGGAATATTTCTAATTGAAATTTTCCAATTAAAGAGTTTTAGGGGCAGCTTCTAGGCTTTTTGGGATAGCATTGGGGGTTGGGAAATTTGTAACTTGGATTTGGGATAATGGGAACTGGGATAGGGAATGAGTGATTTAGGGATATGAGGGAATAGGGAAATGGAACAAGAATAACAGTGATGAGGGAATACAAGGTGGGGAAGTAGGAGTGATAGGCACAAAACCAATCTCTAAACCCTAAGGAAACAATCCTTGCACAAGATAATAGGGTTTGAATTTTTGTTTAAATCCTCATAAATATCACAAAAACCATGTTCATTGGAAATGAAGAGGTTACTTCACTTACTTGGACAAATAGGAAACCGAGAAAATTGAAGTTTTGAATGAAATTGTGGTGAAAAGAGCTTGCAGATCTATGCGCCGCACCACAACCCAATGCGTCGCGCCACAAACCCAACGCGGCGCGCCATAAACCCAACGCGTCACGCCCTTTTGTAGGAGACTTTTGGAGGCCTTCCTAGTGTCCCAATTGGGCATGGGATAGCTCGTTGGAAATATTATTGAGTCTACTTTCCAACCCAACTGGAATTTTTTAATTTGTAGTTCATTTTCCTTGTCAAAAATCAAATCTCCCAAGACTGGTTAAAATGAGAAAAATGAGGCTGCCTCAAGGCAGAGTGTTGTTGCAATAAAATTTTCAAGGTCTTCCTCAACTCAAAATTGAGCTCATGATAGCTCATTGGAAATATATTTGTGTCTAGTTATCATTTGACTCATCAAGAGAGTCATTTCACCAAACAAGCTAGGATAAATCTTGATTTTCCCAAGGTCACTTCAGAGGTGCATCAATTCTCCTGAGGCAACTATATTTTTGACATTTCTCTAAAACCATGAAACCTGTGTAAAACATGAAGGATTTTTTTATTCCTTGGCCTATTGTGGACAAAAAAATCTCTCAGTTTTCCCAAATTCATCTTTTATGGCTTAGAAACATCATAGAAGTAAAACCTATCCCGATGTGTGGAACAAGGGATTTGTCGAAATGAAGAGAAATGAAGGGGATAAGGGGCTTCTAAATTATTGAGAAAATTTTGGGAAGTATGGAGGGATGTTAGGAAGTAGGGGAAAGTGGAATTTCAGAGATTGAGTGAGGGGAAGAGGTCCAAAAGGGAAAAACACAGGCCTAGCCTAGAAAATTGCCAAGTCGTAGCAAGAAACTAGGGTTTGTGCGAAAATGAGAAATTTGAGGGATATCAGTGATGGGAAGTGTTTAATAAGGTACATTAAGGATAGGGGAAGGTGTATGAACATCAGGATACAAGTTTTGCTGATGATTTGACCATCCAAGAGAAATTACTCAAACCCTAAGAGTGGTAAGTTGATCCTTACCTGCAGGGGCACAATGGAGCATGAACAACGTGGTAAAAGACCCATTGGAACCACATGATAATTAAATCCTTCTAATGAGGCACTCAGCTGAATGATGACATGGACTGAAATTTGGACAAATTTGACAGGAGTAAAAGCAAGCGCTAGACCTAATACCTAGTGACCAAATTTTGCTTGAAGACTCACTGAAATGACAAAATTTGACTTTGACACCTTGAAATCACTTTGTAAGAGCATGTTTGATCACTAGAGGAAGGCTACAAAGACTGAGTGCATTGGGCAATACCCAAGGAGGATTATCCCCTATTGCATATTATATGATGATGTACTTGAAGCCACTTGCAGCATTGAGATTGGCTATCTTATTGGTGGTTTGTGGGGGAAGCCACATTTTTGGTGTGCACCATTAACACCACATTGTACTTTCATGTTTCTATCTTATAGAATGATTGTGGCAGAAAACAAGTGGCTGGAAGAGCACTTTTTATTACTTGTTTTGATGCAGGCAAGGGATGCATTGTGCTGGTTCCATATATGGAACTATGATCCACTCTCTGGTTGTCATATGGCAGCTTGTTTTCATTGGTTTTTGCTTCCATGTATTGCTGATTTTCTTATGTTCATGGGTAGCTTTGTTTGGAGAGTGCTAGATGAGTTGGAGATGCCCATTGGGAGTATGATTCTCCCTATTTTACATGTTGTATGTTTTAGGAGAAACAATGGGAAAACCATGATTGCCACACCACACTTCTTGTCTTCACATGGGAGGAGCCATTTGAAGAACTTGCGTTCTTGGAGGAGGAATTTCATGGTTGATCTACTTTGTGGGGTAACTTGGGCCATTCTTGGAGGCCATGAAATTTCATCCCAAGATCAGAAACAACCCCATACCAACCATAAAGGGAGAGAGAAACCACTTGAATGGAAAAAAATAATCTCTCCATGCAGCCCCAACACATTACATACACCGGGGGTTGAGGATTCTTTTGATGAACTACCTAGAATGGCTCATTTTATTTGGATGATAGCATGGGTTTGGGAATCTCTCATTGGTCATGAGATCCCCTATGCTTGTCATAACTCCTATCTTGAGGAGGCATTGGATAGCAAGAAGGTTTCCACTTACACCTTCCACCTTTTCATGATGTGAGCCATTTGGTTTTGCATGCTTCGGAGGGAGTATTGGAGAACAGATTTATTGCAGATTGTTTTGAAGTAGTAGTGGGAACTATTGATGAGGATGCCACAAGAGGAGGAGGGGAGGAATTTTTCTTTCCTTATATAGTTTCTTGAGGAAAAGCGACATTTTAGAGGGGAGGACTATAATATTCCAAAAATTTAGCCTTCATCTAAATGGAATATTATAGTTGGTTTTATCACTAGGTAGGTGAATAAATGGGTGGGGAGGCCCATTAAACTCTTTAGAAGGAATAATAACACTCCTAATGTGAAAGGAGGAAGAATAAGCAACTAATTTGAGCACCCTTGGGTGTACATGGATTGATCACATTCAAATAACTCTGACCAAGTCAACAACGTTTCTAGATACGAACTCCTGATGTACAACACGGTTTGAGGGAGGAAAACTAAGGCATTTTCAGTGGCAAATATGAATGGGTGAACTTCAATGTGGAGAGGTTCACTTGCTATATATGGAGAGGATGGGAGCCTTTGTTATTCAGTTCATGAGATTATTATTTTGATATTGGTCTATTTAGACTTGGCTTCCTCTTGCTGTTTAGTAGGGTTGCAAAAGGTTTCAGCAGCTGGGTGTCCCCAGCAGAATCCCAATCTCTTCCTTGAGGCCTCTTGAGAGAGCGTTTTTTACCGTATTTGTTCACATCCAGTTTAGAGGCCAATCACCGCCTTCTAACCATGTCGTTATTTCAGAGATAATAGTGTCAAGCTCTGGTTGCAAAGTTGTAGTGGAGGTTTGATAACACCACTTTCGGGTCTGTTTCTCAGTAGAGGGAGCATTCCTTCTCTTGAGAGATCAACTAGGAAGATTTCTGGGCTCATTTAGCATCATGGAAGTTTTCCAAACTATTACTCATCTCCTACAATCCAGTCCCTTGCAACAACTGTTTCATTTTTCATAGAGCTGCAACAGCAGGGTTTAAGCCCTTGTTTTTTAGCTAGTTTCCTAGGGAAAGGGCCAACCCTTCTCCCGAAAAGCTAGAGGAAGGGATTCTCATACCTCTATTGTATTATTCAGCTATATTTATGTAATTTCCCAGTAATAATACATTATTTCAGAGCTGAATATTCAGATCTGCTCTTTTTTTACTCAAGCTTTCAAGAAACCCTTGTCAGGTATCTTTATAATGTATTAAGGAGGCCAGATCTTTATTTTCTTAGAATATTGTTCATTAAAGTTCTATATATATGGTTTTCTATCCTATTGTTGCAGAAACCCTCAGAAAATAATTCTATAATTTTCTTTAAAAATTCTGCATAGCTTAAGTCATGGGATTTGGCTATTTTTAAGTTGATTTAAGGCCGGGCGGTCTGTCTAACTTATCAAAAGAGATTTGTTTTTGTTCATATTTTGTATGTGAGGGCCTAAATATATATGTTAAATGAAACAAGAATTATTTATTCCTGTTAAAATGTAAATCTCTGGAAATAACGTTTTTAGGGTCAAATTGCTGCATTTTCCCCACTTGGGAGGATGTAGAAGAGCTCCTTTTTGCTGTCGTTACATTAATTTGATGGAAATGTGTTTCTCAACACATTTTATGATTTAATTTCTCCCTTCTATTCCATTATTGTGCTTATGCACTACTGCATTCCCATTTTGGGATATTATAGTGAGGGTTACATGTAACAAAATCGACACCCCATTTGGCAAAAGGACCAACAACAATGATTTGGTGAAGAGGAGTTGGAGGTGCACGCATCTTTCGATCAAAAATCTGGAAATTATGGCATTTTTTACTACGATAATACAATATTTTAATAAATATGGCCAAAAATAACAGGCATGCAATATCTTTTGGGCTATGGAGAACCGAGAAATATGACCACCACATGCTCCAAAGTGGCAATCATTAAAAACCCTTTCAGCCTCTTCGAGAGTTATAAACCGCCAAAACACAAAATCAGCACCACGAAGATAAAGAGTGTGCCCAACAATATTGTATTGATCGGATTGGTATCAAATTCTTAGTCGATTGAATCGTGAAAGCTTTGGGAAAAAGGTTTGGGTCTGATGATATATAATGATATCTCCATACAAGTGATATAAATTACTGATTAGAAATAGAGATTCATCCGCGATAGGATTCTTTTCCACTATTTTAGCTTCAATGTTGGGAAAGTCACACATAAGTTCAGAAAACACTAGTTATTTCTTAGACTTGGACTTCTCAAATTCGAAATCAAACTCTTCTAGAATAAAAATCCAAGATTATTTGCCCCCAAGCAATTTTTTTGTCAATATTTACATCATCAGGTTGCAATTAGATATCACTGTGGTTTTGCATAACAATATGTAATGATGAAAACGTTGGACAACTTGAACTGCCGCCAAGGCCAATTTCTCCACATGTGAATACTTGATTTCCGTTGGGTTGAGATTCCGACTTCGGTAATAGATCACATGTTCATTGTTAGATTCATCCTCCTAAACCAAAAATATTCCAATGGTGGAATTGGATGCAGCTAAGTATAAAGATTAATCCCAGTGGTGATTGGGCGGATGTAATAACGGTGCATGGGTCAACGCGTTTTTAAATGCATCAAAAGATTTATTAGAAATCTCATCCCAAATAAATGGAACTTATTGTTTCAACAACCAAGTAAAACCTTTTTTTAACTCTGCATAGTTTGGGATAAAACTACGCAAAAAATTTGCTTTCCCTTGCAAACTCTAGAGTTGGCAAAGAGTGGAAGTAGGAGGTAATTTAATGATAGCCTCAGCCTTCGATGGATTGACAAGAATGCCTTCTTTAGAAACAACGAATCCAAGTAAAAGTCCCGATTGTACACAAAAAACACATTTGTGTGGGTTCAAACGAATTTTGTAATGCCTAAATCTCATGAAAATAGCACGTAAGTGTTTTGGATGATCTTCTCTTTGCAAGGAATGAGTAGGTAAGTCGTCCAAGTAAGGTTGCACAATATCTTTGATATCGTGAAACGCATAAGAAATAGCTCTTTGAAAAGTTGCACCAACATTTTTCAGTCCAAAAGGTAATTTACAATATGAAAATTTTCCCCAAGGACATATAAACATTTTTTTAGGTTGATCGGCAGGGAGTATGTTGATTTGATTATAGCCAAAAAAAACCATCCATGAATGAGAAGATTTTGTTTCCGACACAATCATCAACAATTTGATTGATATAGGGTGTAGGATAGTTGTCTTAAGGACAATATTTGTTAATATCCCAATAATCGATGCATACTCTGATAATCCCTTGTTTTTTAATTATGGGAACTATATTAGATACCCAATCCATCAAAGGAATATGATAAACAAATCCAGCTCGTAGTAGTTTTTCAACTTCAGCTTTGATTGTTGCAGCTTTCCTCAGATGTATTGGACGTAATCTCTGTCTAATAGACTTAGCATCCAGGTATGCCTTGATTTCATGAATTACAATATTAGGATCGATACCTGGCATCTCTTCATAATACCAAACAAAAATGTCTCAAAATTCTTGAAATAGGGCTTTGTAAGTTTTAATTTCTTCAATCGAACAAGAAGCACCTATATGATTGTTTTCAATAATTCCTTGTTTAATTGATATGTCAATAGGAATAGTTGTAGAAATATTTCCCAAATTTATCTCAGAATCCAAATGTGTGATCGATGTGGAATTTTGAGGTTCCTTGACATAATCAATTGTAAAAATAGATGAAAAATTAGTTTCAAGTTTATCAAGATTAGGCAAAAAAGAAGATCGATGATGTAGATCGTCCCATGGTAATTCATCTAATGACAAAATTTCTCGAATACTTTCATCAATAGCGAATACATGTTGAAAGGGGTCCAGAAATGATGTCAAAGTTGAGCTTGATATAGAATATGATTATTATTTGGTCACATTCATTGGATCAATATAGGTTGATAGGGTGTCAGAATAAAATTTTACTGCCACATATGCCGATTCAAAGGGACTTAAAGGCATCTCTCCATTATAAGAATCCAATTATGATTCTGAAGGCATAGTCCATGTGTCATCAAATTGCCTTGTGCTTGATGTAATCATATTGATATTGGCAATTGTTAGCAGTACGTTAGGAGAGGGCATAGAAAAAGTTCCCATGAGAGTGGAATCCTTCATTAGTCCTACACCAACATCTTCGTATGTGATAACCGATTTTCCGACATGCTGAATACTATTTGTGACAACTGATCGATTTTAAAAATATTTCCTTTGTGAGGAAACATTATCATCTGAAAGAATGATGAAACAAAAATAGTCATTGTGTAAGACCAACTACGACCCAAAAGAAGGTTGTAATCAAGAGGGGCATCAACAAATTCCACCTCTAGGTTAACGGTTTTTCCTTCTACTTCTATAGCCAGATCCTAGAGTATTTCGTATGGATGAAATCCTCTTCCATAAAAGGCTTTAAGGATAGTCAGTGATTGGTTGGTGTTGGAGAACCAAGGGTTTTCCAATAATTTAACGACATTATACACATTGATGCCCCATTATCAATTACAATATGAAAAACTTGTCTAGATTTGACTAATGCTGGAATCTGAAAAGCCATTTGATGTGGGAGTTTAGGTGCAAAATTTTCGAGATCAAATACCATTAGGTTCGAGTCCCGAGGATCAATAACTTTGATGGCTAATAATAGTAATTTCCTGTGTTGGAAAATATTGCAGCACTTCTAAGGCTGACATTGTTGAAGGGTATATGGCCAAATCTTCAACAATGTTGTATTTCTGAGTAGCTCTCGCATGTGGATTGAAAGCCAATTTTCCAAGTACACCTTTAGCAGGCAGTTTAATCACTAAATCAGGATTAGGTTTCTCAATTTCAAGTGGTTTGGAAACTGAAGGAGTTGTTGTTGGTGTTTTAATAGATGATTCAGTCTCTTTACCAGTTACAGGACTCTTAGATCCATAGTCTTGAGATTGTGTCGCAACCATGACCTGAGACATCATTAAAATATCTTCTGACGAACTGGAAGAAGATTTGATCATTTTACTATCTTGAGATGGAAAAGGATCCTTCAAGACAACAGGTGTGGGTGAACCTTTAAAAAATTTGGATACCTCAGCTTGATGTGGATAATCTTTGGTATAGTGATCCTCATCATAGATAAGACAAGGATAACGAGGTTTTTGATTTTCGTCTGATGGTTTAGTTTTTTCCATTTTCTCTTTAGGACTTGTGTTTTGTTTATTTTTATTCTTTCCTTTCTTCTTATTATCGGATTTAGGTTTAGTCGTAGATGAATTTACAACGTGAATTTCGACAGAAGTTTCGAGGGAAGAATCTCCATTAGGTTAATCTAGTAGAGTTATTATGGGAGAAGTAGGTTTAGATAACTTATTATTACTCTTCGTAGTATTAACTGTACCAATTACACCGTCTGCAGAATGAGAACCAGAAGGAGTTGCAGTAATTTGAGCTGGGCACGGTAAGTCATAATTTTTTTCATATAGATTACCAGACAATGTGTATACAAGGTCTAAGTACTGTGCTTGAGCTATGACCTGTTCTTCTGTAACAAAACCTCCCTTCGCTACGTCTTCAGTGATATTTGGAAGTAATGATTTTATGAACCATTCTTCCATTATTTGATCCCAAATGAAAACCTTCACTAAACATTGTCTACATCTACATTCATGTATGTGATCTGAAATGTGTGTGGACATACTCTGTTTTAATGAAGTTAAAAGTTTTGTGCCATTGTCATAACGTACTGGAAACTGGAAGTTAGTTATGAAAGTTGTTGCTAAAGCATTGAAATTGTTGAAAGAGCCATGCGGTAATTCGATATATCACTTTGCAGCTAAGCCTATCAATGTTCTCTGAAAAAGTCTCAATCAAATGGAATCATCGATTAAGGAGTTGGATGCACACCAAAGATGATAAGTCATCACGTGATTTGAGAGGTGTTCTCCTGATTTTCCTTAAAACTTAGGTATATCATTGGGAAACTTATTTGGCATTGTCGACCAAAATGGAAGATAATAAATTTGATCATTCATGAGACAAGACAAATCCGGTAAGTCTAAATTTGCAATGAATGGTAACCGACGATTAGGATCCTGTTGAGCAAGATGATAACCTTGAGGAACAATACCAGTACCTAGAGGAGGATATCCAGGATAAAATGGAATAGCCTGAGCAGATGGGATTGGAATACCTCCAGGGTATCCAGGGTTAGCCATACCAAACTGAGGTTGAGCTAGTATTTGATATGTATAACTAGGGTATGGTTGAACTTGGTAAACCAGATTTTGTCCTGTTGATCCATATTGAAACTGCCCTTGAAATGGTTGATTCACAAATTGACCTACAAAAGGTTGGATTTTTTGAATAGTTGTTGCAACAGGTTTTCCTATAGAGGTTTGAATAGTAGATTAAATGGCATGTCCAGTTTGATGAGCAGTGACTTGAGGGATTAGATGTGGAATAGTTGAGGCAATCGTTTGAAGGGTTGTAGCAACGGGGACTTGAGAAACTCCAAGGATAGGTGTACTTGGTTGTTGAACAAAATTTTTCACAGCAGTTTGGATATGATTACTTGGAGTACTCAGACCGGATTGCTGACTACTAGGTATAGATACTTGAGGGGTAATTTGAAGTGCGGGCTGAACAAGCTTCTGAACTTGGGTATAACCAAATTTCTAGGCTGGTTGACTAGGTTGATTATAAGTTACTTGTATAGTAGGTTGGAATTGTTTTTTATTAAAATACGGGTTCCACACAGTATTAACGCCTGGGTAAGGAGCTCCCATTAAATTTTGTGGTGTATAAGGCTTACCATAACTAGTTTGAGGTATTGGAACGTAAGTTTGATAATTTGTTGGATAAGTTCTAGTAAAAGGTTGACCTCCTTGAAAGGATTGTTGCTCTTGATAAAAATGCTACCCTTGAGGAGGCTTCTATCCTTGAATAGGTTGTGGCCCTAGCATAGGGTACTGCCCTTGAATAGGTTGTGCCCTTGGCATAGGGTTGTGCCCTTGGCATAGGGTACTGCCCTTGAAGAGATTGTCCTTGAGGAGTATAGTGCCCACCAGGCAGTAAATTTCCACCTTAAGAACAAATTTGAGGAATATTTCTAGTCATCATATAGACTTATTCCATTGTCAAATTTTTGGTATTATATTCATTAAGACCAGTTTATTGTGTAATATTTTCAGAAGAGGGAGATGCTCCTGAGAAAGTACGAAAGAGCGACTGGTATCTAGCAGGAACTTGTAATATTTCCAAATGGGGAAGTAGCAATATATGAACGCAATAATGGAAATAGCAGTGATAAATCAACTCATAAAATGTAAGAGGAACATAAAGCCATCATATGAGTATTATAGCAGCAAATTTATACAAGATCTTGAGGAAATAGTCACTCAAGATAGGCAAAATCAGCCTCAAGAGAACATGTACATAAAATATAAGATCACTGCTACACAAAAAATGCCCAAGGCTATGAAAGTGTAGTTTTATTAGATATAACTACTGCTGGAGAATTTAAATACATGGATATGTCAATATATGGCTCATACAATGTTGGGAGTGAAGATATAGAATCCCAAAATCAATTTCAAGACAATCCGGAAAGGATTTCCTGAAATATGCAAAAAGTACAAAATGTCGGAGTGTAGCCCTAGGGCTGAATAGCAGCTGCAACTTAATAATTGGATGGATATGGCTGAATATGATGCATAAGATGAATATACCTCCTCTAATGGATCTTTCAAGTGAAAGGTTGATCCTAACACTGAAGATCTCACCCTCCAATCAAACACTGCAACCCCTCACTGCAAATACTCACTGAAATAATGCAGTAGAGGAGAGGTATTGCGCTGTAGGAGATATAAAATGGTTGGCTTGATGCAAAATATAGCTAAATCAGCTCCAAATTCTTCCTCATTGATCTCCCAAAGGGAAGAATTCTTTCTCCTCTTAAAAACAAGCTCCGGAAGTGGTGTTATCAACCCTCCACTACAACACCCTGCAACACAACCCAGTTCTAAATAGAAATGGCGTTGTAGCTGAAGGAGGTAGCTTGGCCTCAAGCCTAGATGTAGAGAAATGAAGTGAAAGATCCCTCAAGAGGCCTCTCAAGAAAGGAGATGTAATTCCTAAATAGGAAAACCTTGTGCTAAGTAGCACATCAATCTCAACTAAACAACTGAAGAATGCACAATATTCATGTAGACCACAAATCCAATAATCAATAACATATCTTGCTATGGCTTCCTTGCCTTCCTTATAAACAAGTGGAAGCCTTCCCATCATGGGTCCCACTCATTAGGGTTTCCTCCACCAAGGAATCTTCCTCCCACTATTAGTGCGCTGTCTCCATAGATGATCTCCACCATTCATTCCAACGCTATTGACTTGGTCAAACTTGACCTTCTCCACATGTATTTTCCCATGTTCACACATGAGGGTGAAAAATCTAGCTATTATTATGATCCCTTCTCACATCATGAGGGAATTTATTCCTATTTTATAAATGTATGGGCCTCCTTACCCATTTATTCATCTCCTAGGTGTCAAAAGAAAAAATCAATATTCCAATTAGCTGGAGGAAAATTTTGGAATATTACAGTCCTCCCCTCCCAAATGTTGCTTTTCCTCAAGCAACTGCAAGGATAGAACTGAGAAGTCTCCCCTCCTCCTCCTGTAGCATCCACATGTGATAAACTCCTCCAAGAAATAAGATGTTGTCTCATCAATAAATCTCCATATTGCCCCTCCCAAGCATGCAAGCTAGCTAAATAGCTATCATCATGAAGAAGTAAAATACTCAAGGAGGAAATAAGGTGTTTTATAGAGGTCCCTTTGAGGCATGGGATATGAAATGAGTTGGGAACCATCATTCCCATGTGGATCCTCCATCCCCAAGCTATCATCCATACAAAATGAGCCACCCTAAAAAATGGTAACTCATGAAAATCCTCCTCCACCTTTGGCTCCTGAAATGTAGGTGGGCTGAATAAATGAATATGGTAGAAAAAATAACCTACCCCACGCTGTCCCTCTCTCCATTTATTATAAGTGTAGAGTAGCTACTGATCCTGGGCTGCAATAATGTTGCCCTCAAGTGGCAAGAAGAAGACTGGATCTCCAAAGATCCTCTCTCCAATGTCATAAATCAAGCTGGCCCAAACCATCCCATATATTATGAATAGGACATGATCATCATATGGAATCCAAATGAGAAAAATACTGAAGGTTTTATGTAGTGCTAAAAGGTACCAACAGTTTCCCAAGTGTTCACAACACAGTTTTCCTAACTATTGCTTTAGAAAATAACATGGCAAGTTGTTCCTTGACAAATTGCTAGTTGTGTATGTCATCACATCTACTAATGAATAGTAAATGGCTTGGTATATCAAATGAGCATACATAGAATAATAAAACACTTTCCCAAGGCCACATAAAATATGGCTGTCTCCATCATATAATTTGGCCCAATATTGACCATGGAGCCTAATGAGAAGCTTTCCCTCTTGTGGAGCAATGCACTGTATAGAAATGGTAAGAGTAAGCAAATACCGTGTTAGATAATCAATAAGAGAAAAACCAAAACTCTTACCATGTACTGGAAGTAAGATGATACATATATCCATGAATAAGTCCACCATAGTGGTAAGACATACTCCCATGAAGATGAATGAACCATATGCTACATGAAGATCTTCCTTCTTATGCTTGGAAATCCAAGTGAAGAAGATCATATCTCTGTAATAAATATCTCCATCCAATACTGCATCACTCTCACCTCCTTCTTGTCCACCAAGTACATCATATGTGAATTTATCCTGTGGACACTCCATCAATAAACGCAAGCTCCCAAGTGCCAGCGTTGTTGTTCTTTGTAAATAGGCTCCTGCCAACTCATAGCTCCATTCTTTGACATGTCCATTGTCGAAGTCATCTCCCACAATGCTGTTATATATAGGAATTTCCTTCCAAAGTGGAAGTACCTCCTGATCATCCAAGGATAAGGAGTGGCCCCTTTGCACCATGATAGTGCCATCTCCTACTCCTGCAACATCATGCCAAACATGGGAGAGGATCAACCCATATCCTCTTAAGAAAACCCAAGGTAAAAACATCTCTTGCAGCTCCCTTATCTCTTCCTCATAGAAGCCATAGAGTAATATCATGATGGTTGAATTGTATAATTCCCCATACGACCAATTCTTCTGCTGCCATAACATATGGGTGTCATGCAATGCCTCCATCCCTATCATACCCTTTGAAGAAGAGTATGTCATATGATGGCCAAACTCTTTCAAGAGTAGCCAGCGTAGCCTTGCCTCTTTCTGCCCTGTGTCATAGATCTGCAATTATCTTTCCAACCTCTTGCTCACCATCCACACCCACTCAACCACATGTAGGTGTCTCCTACCATGCTTCATCTTGGTACTCCTCCAACGAAGACTACCATCCTCCCAAATCAGATTTCTTCCTTTGCATTTCATGGGATGTTGAAATGCAACCCCTTGGAGATATCCTAGATAAGATCCCACACCAATGACCCTCTTGAATCCATTAAGATCCAAGTGTGTTGGAGGAAAAACATCCTCATTGTTGCTTAATGAAAATGCTTCTAGTCTCTTCAATGGTGTGTCCGTTGCCTCATGCTCCAACTCAAGGATGAACATAGAGTTTTGCATAGGATTGTTTAGGAAAAAGTTCATCCTATCCTTCAAAAATCCACACCCCAACCTCAATTGTTGTGTGCAGCTCAATAATGGCACATTAGGATGATGGTTCGTCCCTTCCTTGAACAATTCAAGGTTTCACAACGCAGTGCAATTCTATTGTTCCACATTAGGAGTATGCAATGGTATACAACTGTCCATAAGATTTTCTGAAATAATAGGAAATGGAAACTTAGGCATACCTTGGTGAAATTTGGGAACATCTTGTAAGGCTGCAAGATTTCCTTCTTCCAATGTGTTGGCTTCCCCAATTTTTGAGGATGATGGCTACACCTCCATAGTTGTATCAGCACTGGTACATGCCTCCTTCAATGGTGGTGAGGGCTCCTCCTCCTCTGATTTCTCCTTGTCAAAATTTTTAATCAACCTTTGAATAAATTCTACAAAAGTAGTCACTCTTGCATGACTCAAGTGGCTGAATTACCAAATGTGTGCTTCACCCTCAAGGTGCAGCGTTGCAATATCTACAACCTCTCTTTCTACCACTGGATGTAGTAGGAAGAATGCATCTAGTTTCCTTGCCCAAGCCCTTGTTGTAGATGACGCATCAAAAGTGGACAATAGAAACCTATTGCCCTTGATTCTCCCTTTGCTGCAAGGTCTCCTTTCTTCCTCCAGCTGAATGAACTATGGGAAAGCTAGAGTCTCCTTGAAGGCTCTAGGTTGATATTTATACTCAGCAAGGTATTCACTTAGAATCTTTTTATCCAAGTGTCTTCCATTTTTCTGCAATTTGTCTCCTTTTTCAAAAGGAAAGGGTATAGTCCCACTGCTTCTTTATCCTCTTCTTTGTTTGACCTCCTTGTTGAGGTCCTTCCTAGATCTAAAAAGATACGAGATAAAACCCATTCTCTCCATCATTATGATCTTCCTATGTGTCTTCTTATTCTTCTAATAGCATAATGGCTGATATCCACAGGCTGAGCCAAGATTATGCTCTAATACCACTGTAATATTCCCAAATGTGGAAGCAGCAATATATGAACACAATAATGGAAATAGTAGTGATAAATCAACTCATAAAATGTGAGAGGAGAATAAAGCCATCATATGAGTATTATAGCAGCAAATGTATACAAGATCTTGAAGAAATAGTCACTCAAGGTATGCAAAATTAGCCTCAAGAGAACATGTACATAAAATATAAGATCACTGCTACACAACAAATGCCCAAGGCTATGACAACGCAATTTTATTAGATATAACTGCTACTGCAGAATTTAAATACATGGATATGTCAATATATGTCTCATACAATGTTGGTAGTGAAGATATAGACTCCCAAAATCAATTTTAAGACAATCCGGAAAGGATTTCCTGAAATATGAAAAAAGTACAAAATGTCGGAGTGCAACCCTAGGGCTGAGTAGTAGTTGCAACTAAATAACTAGATGGAGATGGTTAAAGATGATGCATAATATGAATAGACCTCCTCCAATGGATCTTCCAAGTGAAAGGCTGATCCTAAAACTGAAGATCTCACCCTCCAATCAAACACTGCAACCCCTCACTGCGAATACTCACTTAAATAATGTAGTCAAGGAGAGGTACTGTATTGTAGGAGATATTAAATGGTTGGCCTAATGCCAAAGATAGTGAAATCAGCTACAAAGTCTTCCTCACTGATCTCCCAAAGGGAAGAATTCTTCTTCCTCTGAAAAACAAGCTCCGGAAGTGGTTTTATCAACCCTCCACTGCAACACCCTGCAACACAACCTAGTTCTAAACAGAAAATGCATTGTAGCTGAAGGAGGTAGCTTGGCCTCAAGCCTAGATGTGGAGAAATGAAGTGCAAGCTCCCTCAAGAGGCCTCTCAAGAAAGGAGATGGAATTCCTAAACAGGAAAAACTTGTGCTAAACAACACAACAATCTCAACTAAACAACTGAAGAATGCACAATAGTCATGCAGACCACAAATCTAATAATCAATAACATATCTTGCTATGGCTTTTTTGCCCTCCTTATAAACAAGTGGAAGCCTTCTCATCATGGGTCCCACTCATTATGGTTTCCTCCACCAAGGAATATTCCTCCCACTATCACTACATTGTCTCCATAGATGATCTCCACCATTCATTCCAGCGTTGTTGACTTGGTCAAACTTGACCTGGTCCACATGTATTTGCCCCTGTTCACACATGAGGGTGAAAAATCCAGCTATTATTATGATCCCTTTTCACATCATGAGGGAATTTATTCCTATTTTAGAAATGTATGGGCCTCCTTACCCATTTATTCATCTCCTAGGTGTCAAAAGCAAAAATCAATATTCCAATTAGCTGCAGGCTAATTTTGGAATATTACAGAATTAATGGATCACCATACAAAAAATTTTATGGCAATGAAGAAAACATGGCTGACTCACCTGACATGCTTGATGAAGACATGTAACTACCTCTGGGTATAGAGTAAAAAGGAATGCGGCGTGGTGAATAATTGAGCCCAGTTCTATGTATAAAGTCGGTAAATTGTTGATACCAAGGATCTGGTTTAAAAGGAATGTAAGGGTAAATTGGTTCATTATACCTTAGATATAAATATTCTTGACGGGAAGGAATTGTGATCTCTTCTTCCGTGTCAGTAATCTCTTCAATACTAATTAGGCCAGGAGGAATATTCTCATTAATGTGAAGTTTCACTTGAGGTGAATGAGGACGAGCAAGAGTTCGATATATGAACTCTGAAGTTGACCTAGACGAAGTAGATTCACATTTGGGTTTAGATATTTCGGGTTTAATGAGTTGAGTATCTGATAATTCACCGGTAGCAGACTCAACTGTGATTAATTCACAAATTTTTGGTTGTTATTAATTTATTCCTACTGTTTGAGGCCGATTAACTTCAAAATCAGGATGTATTATAACATATGTTTCCCCTTGTTCAGTAGACCCGGTTCCTGATTTTTGACCTTTTTCAAAGTTAAGATTTTCCAATTGACTCGGTGTATAATCAGGGGGTTTCCCCTGCATTCTATGCGAGTGTCTCGGTAATTCAACCATGGTTAATGTATAACACATGAAATAAAAAATATTTCAACAAAATACACCTAAGGTTGCTAAGAGAACAAGCAATTTGAACATACGCCTACAAAATCTAAGAGAAAAACCACACAAAAACTTCCTCAATTCATAAGCAAAATCCTTTTTGAAAAGAAGAAAATTTCATTAAGAACTAAATTTCCAAATATGATCAATTTCTCTTTTCGAATAAAATTCCATTGACGTTCAAGTCAAAAACTACAATTTCAACAAAAAATCAATTCCCAAAAGAAAACAATTCCTAAAAAACCCTAAAAAGTATAAATTTCAAAATCAAATCAAAATTCTAATTCTGAATCCTAACTAGAATATCTATGAATGTTTTGTTCATGATTTCACTTAGTTTTTATCAGACTAAGAAATTTCTACTTATCACAGTAGAAATGAAATCATGAAAGAGTGCTTGGTGTTGAATCAAGCTTCAATGATCTAGAAGCTTTTCTAGTTTGCAAAATGAATAAAGAACAAATATTCATAAAAGTAAGGTTAGTAATAATCTTTATGGATCAAGAAGACAAAATCATAAAACCAGTAATCTGAGAGAAAATAAGGTATCTTCCATACAGAGTAGCAGTAAACCAGGGCAAGCCCTAACTTGTAAAATGCAAACAGGATGATAAATCACACAAGACTCAAAATTGTTGAAAATGAGTTCTCACATAGGATCTGACAACAGGAATAGATCAGGGAAAACTTCATGAATTTGGTTATCTGTCTCTGAAAGAGAGAAATTTAATTTTTTCAAAAATTTCCAGGGGGTGCACAACTTATCAGTTGACAACAGTGCACATGCACACTAGATTGAACTAACAAGTCGTGGAGGTTTTCGCTCTGTCTTCCAAAGAAAATCGCGCAGGCAAAGAAAAATTTGGAAAAAAAAAATACTTTTTTTTTTCTCACAGATTCTAAAAATTTATCTACCCAACCACACCCTTAGAAGTCAAAATCAGAAAACTAACTTGAAATTCCCTAGTAGAGTCACCAATTTGTTATCGGGATTAATCCTTCTTGCGGACATGAGCAACCTCCCTAGTGCTCCAATGACTAACTAGAAAAAAATATCCATTTGAATACCTCTTTCTATAGATTATTTTTATTTTAAGATCATTATAACATTAAAGTAGAGAGGGCATTCTCCTACCTTGAAATCCAAACTTCTGATGTAGTCCTTTGTCCTGTTGCTCCAAAGTATTTCTCCAATGATGAGTAGAACTTGCAATCAAAGACAGGAAAAATAATCAAAGAATCTACAATATATAATAATTGAAAAGTACTAATCCAACTTAGTGATCGGCGAATCTAATTATTGACATTATTCCCATGAATACATAAACAAGACAATAAGAAAAAGAGATCCATATGTATTTTCATAAATTAGAAAGAGAAATCTTACAACCGGATGCCTTGATGTTGTACAGATTCCTCTCGAGGTCCAAGAAATCATTCTCCTTCAGTCTGATAATTCTTCCGCTCTAGAATAACCAGAATGAATTTATGGTCACAAAGGTGTGATCTTCAATGTGTCAACAACAACTTACTAGTGTAGAAAGTATGCACTATATGAACTCTCTTTAGCTTAGAAACTATATAGACCAGTTTGTATTATTCATGATATACTATCCATTAATCCCTCAACCTAAAAGTTGAGCTCAATTTATAGGTAGTTTGAGTTAGTTTCAATTCCATAAAGAGAGGGATGGATTCCTCCCATGAATGGATTTGAGTTCCTTGGACCAAGGGATATATCCATGAGTGGAGGGATAAAGCTTGAACTAGCACGACTCTAGAGGCTTCTATTTGGGAGAATATTCGTCCAACTAGGCTTCTAGAAGTTACTTTTTCTTTTTACTTGATTTTCATGAGGGTGTGCAGGTTTTAGTGGCAAACATAGTGGCGATTGCCATGGATAATGGAAGGATCATTAGCGCATGCGCAGGGAAAGGCTACTAAAACCACGTAGGTAGACTTTTAAAGGTTTTACAGAGCTTTTCTCCAATTTCCAAGGCTTGATTTAGGAACATAAGTGTTTTTGACCTCTAAGGGAACATGATATGGATGGTGATAGACCCATATAAATAGTCAAATGTCATGGTAAAAAAATGACATGTAAAAATTCCATGGTAGAGGAATATGATTCCATAGTCAAAAAAAATGTTTGGGAAGTGGTCCCAAGATCATATAAGAAGTCAGTGGTAGGTTTGAGATGGATCTAAAAGGTGAAGAAAGAAATAGATAGAAGCATCGAGAAGAACAAGGTCATATTTTTGGACAAGGGGTTCTCCCAGGTGGAGGGAATTGATTACGAGGAGACATTTGGTCCAGTGGCGAGGTAATCTTCTATCAGATCAATTATAGCACTTTCATTACAGATGGGATGGAAGATCCATCAAATGGATGTGAGGACAACATTTCTCAAAGGATTGATTGAGGAGGAGGTGTACATTGAAAAAATAGAAGGATTTGAGACCTTCAATAGAGAGTCACATGTGTGAAGACTCAAGTGAGTGTTGTATGGATTGAAACAAGCACCCTGTGCTTGATACACTAGGATCGACAACTATTTCACCAGGTTGGGCTTCACCAAAAGTGAAGCAAATGCAAACCTTTACCATATTGTGGTTGAAGGTAAATTTTTTATTACAGTATTATATGTCGATGATTTGATTCTAACCAGTGATGAGAATTTAATAAAATCTTGCAAAGAGGATATTGCAAGAGAATTTGAGATGAAGGACATGAGACTCATGCATTATTTCCTCGGTTTGAAATATGGTGAGAAGATGGGGAATTGTTTCTCTCAAGGCAAGTATGCCAACTAGATATTGAAGAAGTTCTGCATGGAGAGTAGTAAACCCATGGACACTCCTCTAATATGAAGTTGGTAGAAAGAGGATGCCACTTCATATGAGGAGGTGGAGGTCACTATTTACAGGCAACTTGTGGGTTCACTCATGTATTTGGTGAACACATGATCAGACATGTGTTATGCGGTTAACCAACTTAGTGAAGAAAGTATTAAGCCAGCCAAAATTTATTAGAAGGTGACCAAACATGCGTTGAGATACCTCAGAGGCACTACTTAGCATGGTCTTTGGTACATACAGATAGAGGGAGTGAAGCTTCAAGGTTTCATAGATGTATATTGGGTGGGAATTCCATCAGATCAAAAGAGCACTTTAGGAGGAGTCTTAAATATTGGGTCAGTAGTAGTTTCTTGGTATAGAAGGAAGAATATATGATTAGTTGCACTCAGTTCAGGATAATTAGAGTACATGGATGTTAGACAAACAACTTCTGAATCTATCTATTGTTGTTGGGTTATTTGGTGAGATGATGGATCCTATTTTGATTTACTGTGATAATCAAAGTTGTATCAATTTTTTTGTAAATAAAATTTTTCATGATTGATCCAAGAATATCAACATCCGGTATCACCATCTACGAGATTGTGTGTAGAGGCAGATTATGTTGTTGTAATACATTCCTATAGAAGAACAAGATGCAAATATTTTGACAAAGGCATTGTTAAGAGGAAAATTTGAATTCCATAGAGGTAGGATTGGAGTATCTGATAATTCATTTCTTGTTTAGAGGGAGCATGGAAGAATGGAAACAATAAAATCTTGATTTAATTTTCCCTTGAATTAAATTAGGAGAAAATTGTAATTCCACATCACATGTGTTCACTAGGTTAATTTTACTTAGTTGGCTCAGTTAATTCTAGTTCAGGGCTTAACTTGTGGCATGTAGAGTGTATCCTAATTTTTAGGAGCCTAGGTCGAGTTTAATTTGATTTCTAATAAATTAATTCACTTAAACTGAGTTAAAGTGAGTTAAACTAGTTCCAACTATTGGAGGAACTAGTGGGAGGTCAAGTAGTGGGGTGTGTACTTAGTAATTAACTACTTAACTGATAAATCAACCATAATTAACTCATGCATGCATGCTATATGAGTTATCAGTTGAGATTGGATTTCAAGGGAAGTGTACTATCAATTGTATAATTATCCAAGTTGTACAGGCAGTGCATGCATTCAGAGAAGGACCTATAGGGATTGTACAGTTCTAGATGGGGAATTTCCTAATTAATAGGGAGATAATTCCCAATGAAACAAAACAAAGAAATAGGGGATTGGAAGGAAGAAAAATTGCCTAACTATTTTCCATAGTTAGGTTGTGACACAGTGAGATAGATTATACTTGTGCATAGATTGTTCAAGATTGAAAAACATTGTATTTCTTCTCTATTTTATGATTAATGCAAAAAAATGGGAAGGGGTTTTGAGCAGTGGCTTCCCCCTATATCTATCCTCGTGCTATGTGTGTTAATTAATTCATGTCACATGTTTTTGATATTGATTCTCCATTGTGAATTGCTTGTCGTAGATGAGTAGAGTATATTCAAGTCTGTTGTTTTAGTAAATATCAGTTAGTAGTTTGAATCTACAATGAATTTCTTCAATTATAACTGTAACATCATATAGATAGATAGATATAGATATAGATATAGATATAGATAATTCTATAACTATTTATCATAACATAAATTTATTTGACAAATATACACATATATAAAACATAGTGTAACATGGCATAACATAGTTCATAACATAACATAGTGTAACATGTATTTTTCATAACTATAACATAATATAAATATAAATATAATATTTAACATATCATAATTATTTAAAACACACACACACACACATAGAGATATATATATATATATATATATATATATATATATAGCATTTAACATATAACTATATGTAATTGTACAACTATATATATAAGTTTATGTTTCAAAAATGCATCATTGATAAATGCATTAAATCCATTTTGAAAAGTTCATTTGGTCTAGTGAATAAAAGCATTTAGACTCTTTTATAATTTGTACCATATTTTTTCATCATGTACTGTGTTGTATAACAAACATTTTCTTCATGTGCTTGCACCTAATACATGTCATGTGTCAAAGTAAAACATTAAGAACTTAAAGTATATTGGAGTATATTTGTTTGGAATGAAATTTTATTAATTTTGTAAATAGGTTTATTTCAAATTATATTTACATATTCATGCGCTATGAATAAAATATATTATTTAGAAATGAGAAACATTTTGAAGGTAGATTTGATCACTTCTTTGAATTTTGTTTACATGAAACTCAATAATTTGGTTGATAAATTATCAAAAAATGGACTCTAAAGTTTAGGACTTCAGGTTAGATTATTCTGCTTGAGTTTAAAAAGGGATTTTTTGTCAACATTCTTTCTAATTCAACATTTTCTTCTTGGATTAGTTTATATGTATTATATGTATTATGTTGAAGCATCCCATATACGTGCCCCAACTACAAGCCATCATAATGCGAGGGGTTCTCTTATGCGTGGTAGGGCTCGTGATAGATCATGTAAACCACCGAGAGTTCATGTTCCACTCATAGATACTTTCTCTGATGCTAGTCAGAGTGTTAGAGGCAGTGCTTTTGTCTATATTGATGATCATGCTACCTCTAGTGGACCTTCTTTGCCTATAT
The DNA here is from genome assembly GCA_034641835.2 of Pinus albicaulis. Lineage (NCBI taxonomy): Eukaryota > Viridiplantae > Streptophyta > Pinopsida > Pinales > Pinaceae > Pinus > Pinus albicaulis. The sequence continues at coordinate 101,952,121 of CM076575.1, forward strand.
TAGGTACACCTCCTAAAATTTTAAATCCTCTTTAAAATTTATGTTTTTTTGCCTTGAAATTGTCTTTAATTTTTAAATTGTATTCAACTGATGTGTTTGAATTTAATGTAAATGTTATAATTCTTCTAGTTTGTTAATTATATATGTTAAATTATGTTTATGATTTGTAGGTCCTCAAAAAACCAAAGCTAAGGATTAGAGGGCTACATCAATCCCTCCGTGGGATGATGCTACAACTCATATCACATTGGAGGATGTTACGAATTGTCACATATGGATCACATAAGATACATGTAACATCCCTTCCAATTCATTGAATCATCTTGAATTGTCTTTGATGCTAGATAACATCTTGTTTTCTGGATAAATCCCTCTTGCAGACAAGAGAAATCTCCCTAGTATCCCAATATATAACCAAAAACAAACAACCATTTGAATAACTCTTTATCTAAACTATTAGCACTCAGATTATTATAACTTAGAAATAAGGAGGTTATGCTCCTACCTTTCAACGAGACGTTTGATGTAGACCTTTCCCTTTCGCTCCAAAGAAATCCTTCAATGATGAGAAGAACCTGCAATCACAAACATAAAAAGGATCAAAGCACATGAAATATATAATAATAAAAAACACAAATTCAACTTAATGATCAAGGATATTAATTATTGACATTATTTAAATGAGTCTAAAAACAACACAATGAGAAAAAGAGATCCATATGTATTATCAAGAATCAAAAAGAAAAATCTTGCAACCCGAGCCTTAATGTTGTAAATATTTCTCCCGTATGTATGTGCAATCGTGCCCCTTGGTTTGAAAATCCTTCCTCTCTAGAATGACTAGCATAGTTTTATCTTCAGTGAACTCTTGTGTACAAAGGTATGATCTTCATTGTACAGTTATATGTTATGAAGAGGTTTAAGATCCATCAATAGAGAGATGAGATCCTCTAATCAAGGGATTAGGGTTCCTTATCCAAGGGGATAAGCTCCATGAGTGGAGGGATATAGCTCGAACTGGCGCAACTCAAGAGGCTTTTAGTTGGAAGAATATTCGCCCAACTAGGCTTCTAGAAGTTACTTTTTCGTGTTTACTTCCTTTTACAGGCATGCACAGTTTTTATTGGTGAACATAGTGGTGATCGTCGCAGCTAATAGAAGAAGTATCAGTGCATGTGCGAGAAATGACCACAAAAAGCACTCAATTAACCTTTTAAGGGTTTTTAAGAGGTTTTTCCAGTTTCCAGGACTCGATTTAGGAACATGAATGTTTTTTACTTCTAAGGAAGCATGAATATGGATGGTGATAGATCCATAATGACAGTGAAATGTCATGGTGACAAAATGAAGTGTAACAGATTTTCCCCTAAAGTGAAAATTCTGAGAAAGTATTTTGAGAGAGTGAAGCACTTTATCATTCCAAGGATTGGATTGGAGACATCGATCGAAAACCTGTAAGAAACATTCAATGCAAATATATATAATCATAACTGGGGTAGGAATTCCCATACTCAGAGAAAATCTAACTAAATTTTCTGGTACAAATATGACTTTAGCATTACATCAAAAGTAGACACATTATGGGTGCAACCATATTTTATGAAAAGTCTACTATATCATAAATACATAAATACTTGCAGCGTGGATGGTTGAAACTAGATCCAGGGTCTTAATTTCTGCTTCTTGAACTAGTACGAATCTATCCATGTGATTGATTGTTTCGAAGTCAAACATGGTAGAAACCACTTGATTACCTGTCAATGATGAAAATCGTTAACAAGTGTGAGAGAAACCACCAATAATGACAATGGATCTCAAATTACTTTAGTACAATCTATGAAGTGTGAATGAATGATTTTCAATCAAACACTCATAGAATCATTCGATCGAAGGCCAATGATGAGAACCTATCGTCAAAGGCGAGAAACCTGCCATTAGAGCATGCAGATTCCAAGGTATTGATAGGATTTCTAGATCAAATTTCTAGATAATGAGATGATGTCGACAGAAAGTGATCTGTCATATGAGGGCATACGAAACAAAACCATTGTGTCAAGTTTTGAAGAAATGTTTTGCAAGGATTAACTCAGGGACGTTCAATGTGAATGGAGACAAATGTTTGCAATGAATGGTGAATTCAAATTTGAACTTTCTCTTGAACACATAATGACACTGTAAATGACTTGGCAACATTTGAATTAAAGATAATACCCAAAATTGGCTAAAGACTTTCAATGAGGTTTGATTAACTACAAAACAAAAGGATTACCCAACCCAGACATGAGTGCTACAAAGTGTCGTGTTCAAGAGCGACATGCTGCTTTTAAAAAAAAACAAGTATAAAATATGAATTCTTTTTCTCACTTTTCCCCACCATTATTGGCAAGTACCTATTTATTTTTGTTAAGCTTGAGGAGGATAACAATTTGTTGTTGTGTAAGCTCATCCTTTGGATGAGTCAATCTTATTATTTTTAATGAACCCTAAGAAGGAGTGGTTCAGTCCTCTTGTAATCGATAGGTCCTACAGTGTTTAGTTTTAACAAGTCCAACATAGGATTGACTTGGTGTTTTTCAGTTTTAGGGAGTTAGAAGAAAAACATAAGTAAACTTCGTAGTGTTACTTTTCGTATTTTTAGTCCCTCAAACCTAAAAAATGATAAAATAATGTAAGAGAGAACTCTATTGATGATGCTTAGTTAACGTATACCTTTTTCGTAATTATGCTAGTTCAGTCCTGAAAAGGGGTAAAATTATATTGAATAAACGATTATTCATCTACTTTAATGAGTTCGAATAGTAAAGTGCTTGACGATATTTTCATGTTTAAAGAGTCTGAAAAGGGATTAAAAGAGGACTCGATGGTTTAGATTTTTCATATTTTTTAAGAGTTTGAAAAAGTGATAAAAGTTTACTCATTTTCAAAATGATTTGTTTTCAGACACAACCTATTCCTTGCACAAAAACTTAAAAAATTATAATCATCTGCTCTCAATCATGGTAAAAACATTCACCATAAAAGTAACATATAAAGGTAAAAATAAAAATAAAAATATTATTTTATTCATTAAAACCTATAAAAAGTGGCCAGAACAATTCAATTTTACCTTTTTATTTCTAGAGAATTGAAAAGGAGTTTTACCATAAACCTTCTAGAGCAAATATCGGGAGAACCAATCAACCATTTCGCAAACCGTCAATTCCAGGTATTTTTTTCTTCTTTATATTTCTTTTCATCCATTTACATTTTCAGTTTAAGTTTTTAGTTCATTTTTTTGGAGGAAAAAAGGTTTTAGAATCCTCTTTGGGGGGTACGCAAGTTTTTGTGGCAGAAACCGCGCACCATGATGATTTTTTAATATAAAAAATCATCGGGCCGCCACAAATTTTATACATAAATCGTGCACAAAAACACACTGTGTATGAATAAAAACCATGCAAGCATCGTGGGGTTTTCAAAAACTAAATTTCTATCCATAAAAATTTCCCTAAATTCTCCCACAAGTTTTCTAATATTCCTTAATGATTGTTCATAGGCAGCCAATCATGCTTGAGTGTAGAGAAAGGGAGCATGAATTACATGATGATGAAGCCATGGATATCCGAGAAACATTTCATGTGCTGAAGAATTTTGTTTTGTATAAATTTTGGGCAATACAAGGAATAAAAGCACCGGTGGAACTCATGACTTGGATTTTCGACAATTCCTGGGATGTCCAAGAACACTACTTCATCATCGGAGATCATAGGCTTGTGATCAAGACAGAGGATATTTATTTCCTCACCGGTTTACGCTGAAGAGGAAGGGACATTTCTTTATTCGAGACATGACTAGGGGGACTACCTACTGCTTCTTATATGGTGTATTATTGTACACAAGATTCACAACTGAATGATGGTCATATCGACATAAAAACCATCGAACGACTAGACCTTAAGATCATTTCTTTCACAGTTACCCAATTGTGTGGTAGTGTAGGTCCACATGTGCCTACCAGAGCATAAATGTAGACTGTTGTTGAGTCTTCTGGGGGAAAATTTTCCAACTGCTGTGAAGTAGTGTTGGTCAACATGAAAGGTCAACTCACAAGAGCAAAGAATGGGAAGATGAAGAAATTTGGCTATGGATCCATTCTCATATCTTTCGCTTTGGAGAGGATTCCACTCTTGGTACCTCAACAATCACTAGTGGATTCGATGAGACCGAGGGAACCACGCATGTTGTGATGGGTTTCATTGATGGCTAGCCATGGTGGTGATGATGGTCCTGTGGTTCAATAAACTCAGATTTTTGTATGGATGAGGAGAGAAATATTCATGATAGAGGATTTTCCTTATGTGGGGTTTGATTTTAGGGGTAACCTTGACACATCATTCCCATCAGGAACATAATGGGATGTGTTAGAACCCTGTAATTTACAGTATCAAAAGGTGACTATATACTTTCTCTTTAAAAAATTTCCATACTGTACATATATGTCAATATTAAAAATCTTTTCCAAAGAAATAATCAAAGAAAGGAAAGGCAACAGAGAGGCAAGGAGTGGTAAGGACCATTGGATCAGAGGTTCTATCAACGACGAAGGTTGAATCACATCATCACATTACAAACCATTTTTCATTTTATTTGCCTTTAAAAACATTAAATTTCACTCTTTTTCGCCTTTCCGCTTTATATCCCTACTTTACCTTCTTCATTGCTATATCATTGTTCTACCTCCACTTTCCTGATTTCCCCAGTTGTGATTAAAGTGGCGACATTCTCCCTGACACGTCACCCTTCCCCCACCATCCATCGCAAGATCGCAACTTTACTTGTTCAACCAATGTTTCGCATTGCAAATATTATGACATAGCATTTGAAGCACCCGAAATGTAGTTTGTTTAACTTGCGATGCAGTTGGCCCCACCATGGAAGCTCTACCCCCACTTCAAGTCATTTGAAATACATTGATATATCATGAAACCTTGTAAAATTTTCCTTATCATAGAAAAAATTCACCGCTTTATAACTTTACCGATGTGGTGGGCTCCATCTTCCCACATCATCCTCCAATCAACGCACATCACACTTCACATATTTTATAGTTTACCTTTGCTGCTAAATGTTAAGATTTGCGATCTGTGGGCTGTGGTCCAGCCCAACCTTTTCTCCACGTCACCGCCTTCTCCCTGCGCTTCGCACTTCACATCTTTTGGAGTTTACCTTTGCTGCTTAATGTTAATATTTGTGATCTGCAAGTTGCGGTCTAGTCCCACCTTACCCGCCACGTCGCCTCTGTACTTCACATCGCATTGTCAATTCCATTTCTTATAACTTAAACTGTAAAAACATGAGATGTGATATTTTCTATGGACGCGATAAGGTTCAGAACTAACATCCAAACATTTTCAAGTCCAGGTAAATGGGTTTTTTACGATGTTTTGTTTAAAAAGGGTCAAGTCAGGAATATGAGGTTTGAACATAATTTTATGAAGAAATAAGGTTAAACATGGCCGAAAGGGCTCGTGTAGCAAAGAGACACCGAGGGTCAAGTCGGGCAAGGCATTTTACCAAACTTGTTATGTTATAACGACATAAAGGACTTCTGGTAGATATAAGCCCCAACAAGGTGTGCAAGAAAAGAAGGTCTGTCGGGCACAGGGCATCCACGAAGAACTGTTATGGTATACTAGAAAACGTGGAAAAATAAATAGAACACATCAACACCATCACCAATCAATGAAAAGTGGCCAGCACTGCAGAGATTTGATTACCAAACGCTGGTTTTCTGAAGAGCAGGGTCAGATGTCAAAGCCACCACTAGTTACCTCTTCGTGACCATCACAACCACCTCCAAGATTATTGTTTGATCTTCCAAGGATCCATTGAATAATTTGGATCTACGAAGATTTTCCCAAAATTAATTCTACATGCGGTGTCTTTGTCATATATTTCTGATTAGGCCTTATATGGCCACACTTGTCCATTTTATATTAAATCATAATCAATGAAAGTTTTCCAAGTTAGACAGGGCAACTGTCTTAGTTTTTAGATAAATATTGCTTGCCTTAGCAGTATGAAGGGTTGAATATTGTTATCCCCTGCATTGTAATAACTACTATATTGGAGCACTCTAATTTTGGAGCTGGACATCAATAATCAAAGACCGTTTACAGGATTCTTGAGCTGTGTTAAAATGGTGATGTGATACTTCTCTATTTTATATGTTTTTGTTGTTTTCCCTATTGTGCATCTATTCATCTAATTGTAAATCAGAAATTTTAGATTAAGATTTGTTGTCGGAGCACCTTAATTCTACCTACATTTACAATCTTAATGTTTTATGTTGAAGTTTGATTAAAAAATTCTTCACTACTCTTCAGTCACTACTAAACCTTACTGTTTCTTTCACCTCATAATTCATACAGCTCAAAAGATCCATTTAGCACAGTTAGCTTGCCCTGTGATGCTCTTGATGTTGATGTGCCATTCCAACCTTTTGACTCCATATCCCAATGGATTAGTCCTTGCTGCTCTATCTTTCCAACAACACAATCAATCAAACAAACAACCCTCATAACTCTCTATAAATAGACTAATATCAACAGTTATAATTATCAATTTAAATCGTAAAAAACAGAGAGAACCCTCTCCGAGTCTAGGAAGGCTAGGTCCTAGACTCCAAAGTGGTTTGATGCTATCCTCTGTCATTTTTTCTTGCCAATCTTACAAATTACGGAGTGAAAACATAATGGCGACCATACTGGGGAGACACTTGTTGAAAAATCTTAGTGTTTCTTCAAAAATTAGAAACCCCAGTCAAATTTGTATGATTTGAGTATTTTCCAGTATTGGTATCTGGTTGTTGATGTTAGAAAACAATTCAGACACAAGAAAGTTGAAATCATCTACCTGGTGACTCCAATTCAGATCAGTTCCATTCAAAGACTCCACTAGAGGAAGGACCTAAAACATGACCAGTCAGCCAAGAAAAAGAAATTATTCAAGCCCAAATTGGATTTAAGAATTTGTTTTTTTATCTGTAACTATGTTCTATGCTACTTTAAGCTTGATCAAGAGTACAATGCTAAGGTTTACATTGATCATTGGCAGATTGATGAGCCTCAAAAGGCTAAGCCCCAAATTGTATACCATGTACATATTTATACACCTGTGCATGTCCCAAATGCACTTGTGGAAAATCCAGTAAAACATGATCCCTAGGCTTTATTCTCTTCTCTTGCTAAATTCCCAAATGTTTATAAGCCTCATGTTATAATCCCTATACCTTTAAAAGTCCCAGGTAGATACAAGCCTTTGGTTTTTCCTCCTATCCTCCATGACCTCGCTTCAAAGTTTATCAAAAATCTTCCCAGATTTGATGGAGAAAACGAAAAGATCACTGTTGAAAAGCACATTCAAAATCTTGAGGATTTCCTTGATCCATTTGAGGTGGGAGAAGATGATGTGTGTATCAGAATGTTTTCCCTATCCTTGCAAGGTAAAGTTAAAAATTGGTTTAAATATATTCCAGTTGCAAGTATTAGCAATTTTCATCAATTCACTTAGGTTTTCCTAGATAGATGGGTGGTCATGGGAAATATTTTTCTCATCATAGAAGAGTATAACCATTTAAAAATACAGCATGGGGATAAAGTATAAAATTTTTCATCCAGGTTCAATAAGGTCTACCATTCGATGCCTGCTAGGATAAAGTCACCCCTGGGATTAGCTCTTTGGCACTACCCAGATGCATTTGACCTAGAGATGGCATTCTAGTTAAGAGAAAGGGACTCGGAAACCCTGGAAGAAATGTAAAGTGTGGTAGTTGATGTGGAATCCAACCTGCTGAACAGAGAAGCAAAGTTAAAAGCAATGAAGAAGGACCAAATAGAAAAAGATAAATTGATATCTTCAGAGATAAAGCTAGATATGTTGACAAACACAGTCAACGAAATGATGCATATGATTGGCAGGAAAGAGGAACTTTCTGTTTAGATACCTCATGTTCCATTAGTTCTGGAAAAGACAAACATCAATGTACCCAAGCAGTTTGCATCCCATCCTAGACAGCCTAAAAATGAAAATGATTGTTTCATGTACTCTATCCATAGCATAGCCAAATATGAAGTCAAAAATCAAAAGGAGGTAGGGAAATCCTCAGCTACAATGTACATTATAGATGACCTTGCATATAGAGGTACACATCTCAAATATGATTATCAAGAGGAAGACTATAAGGTTGAGGTTGAGGCTCATTATTCAAAGCAACCAACACTATTTTCTTAGGAGGAACAAACTCATTTATCACAATGCAAATATGACAATCAAACTCTGCATGCTGAGCAAGATTGTAAAGAGGAAAATGCAGGAAGTTGTCAAGTAAGTACAAAATTCGTCCCTCTATCTTTTGCCTCACTCTTAAGAGATAATTACAAGCAGATTGCAAATAGGAAGGAGGAGGAGTGCTCTAATGAGTCAGTTGAGGAAAAGAGGAATGATACAAAACCTTTTTTCAGATCTAGAAGTTCTCCCCCTGAGTAATCTTGAAATCACAAAATATGAAATAGAGGAGGAACCAATAAATATTGAGTCTTTACCTTTAGGTTTGAATTCATTTCATATTGTGAAAGGGAATCTAGATCAGCTTCTAGTTGATAATCAAAGGAGAGGAGATCTCTCTCACCAATCAAATGAGGAAATCAAGGATGATAAAATATCTGTTTTAGATCTAGGGGTTCAGACCTTGAGTTATTTTTAATGTAAAGTAGTAGATGAAATCATATAATCTGAAACAGATGATGGATTGATCTGGTTTGACTATCTACCTTTTTGCTTTAAGGCATTTCAGATTATATAAGGGAATTGGGATCACATTCTGGCTGATAGTTATAAGAGAAAAAATGAGGTATCAAAAGAACCAACACTACCATCTAAAGCACCACATGACCCAATAGCAGACATGTTGGATGGTTTCTGCTTTCAAATTCAATCTTCCTGTGTTCATAATGATCTCAAAAGTTGCTATGATATGGATATGACCAGACAGTCTTCCCCATCGTCTGATTCAGTAGAAGTAGTGGCACAACACTCATTAGGTAGCATGAAAACATGTTCCGAGTTGATTGTAGACCAGGAGAGCACATTTGTAGTACCAAGATATGAAGCTGAGTTGGATGAGTCACAATACCCAGAAATAAATCAAGAGTATCTTGATCCAGTGGCTGTCTATATGGATGAATTGTTTCATACAAATCCTGCACATATTTCTGGCATGACAGTTGTTTTTCAAGTGTACCAAGAACCATGTAAATCAAATCATGTCGGGAATTTCTATCAAACACCATTATCAAGATAGTCTCTGAACATGATGAAGAGCAATGAAAGAACAAATATATTAGAACAATTGATTGACTGGTTGCACTGACATTATTGTATTTTTTAGAAGGGAATAAATTTCAGTAGATTAGGGTAGGTAGGGGTGAAAATAAGCTCAACACTCTGAGCATATTTCAAATTTTTGTTTAGATTTATTTTCATTTTCATATCAATGTGTTTCATACTTTAGTTTCATCACAGTTTTGGTCTCACCATTCAAGTTTTCAAGGTGCAATAATATGTTTAGCTTGATAAATTGCAGTGGATAAGTTCAATTTTAGTTTCAGTTTAGATTTCAGTATGCTAATAAGCTGGTAGGACAAGCATGTGGTATATTATTATCAGTCTAAGTCAGGAGGAACAATCAGCTAGTTTCTAGTCACTAATTTGCTTGACAGATCAAGGTACAAGTTGTGGGATCAACTAATGGATCAGGCTACTAATCTACGACGTTCTTGACACCTCCTAAAGGAGTTGCCATCCCCAGTTGGAGCCACTGTTAGAACCCTGTAATTTACAGTATCATAAGGTGACTGCGTACTTTCTCTTTACAAATTTTCCATACTATACATATATGTCAATATTCAAAATCTTTTCCAAAGAAAGAATCAAAGGAAACAGAGAGGCAAGGAGAAGTAAGGACTGTTGGATCTAAGCTGTTATCCATCAGTAAATTTTTGTCATAGAAAATGATGGCTAAAACAGGTCTTAAGCCTTCAAGAGATTATTTTCATAGAAAATTTCTCATTCTTGAAGCCTTCTGATGCTTTCAAATTCAAAAGATGATCTTCACTGTTGTTTCATTCATAAATTAACCAAGAAATCCTGTTGATATCCAAAAGAAACTGTTCTTAGGCCTATATTTCCACCATTTCATGCCTCCAAAAAACCTTTCATTTCATTCACTATTACTCATTTCAAGATGACCTTTTTCCTCTGCTAAAATCCCCTTTTCTCCTTCCAATTTTCCCTTCATTATCCCTAGAAACCATAAAAATCCCTTTTAAACCCATAAAAATTCCTTTTTATGGTTTAAATTGCCCATTTTTTTATCGGATCTTGAAAAAAAACCCAAAAAACCCTAAAAAACATATAAAAATCCCCTTATTCCACTTTTTATTAACAAATAGGCTTTAAGCCCCTTAGGGCTTAAAAACTTGGCCTTTTTTCGATCATGTGACCTAGCCCTGCAACCGCGTGCCTAAATCTATAGCCCCAGCCCTTCCCTTTCGCTCCCGATCACTTTGTCTTCCCACGAGACCACACCCCTACCTAATCCCTAGCCTCCTTCTCCCCTTTACCTTTATTTCCCCCCCCACGACGGATCTTAACGGTAGATCCATGTGATCTAATGACGGTAATTTACCCCCGCTGTTCCCTTCCTTCCTTTCCTTCTTTTCCCTTATCCCTGCCTTGTCACCCCACAAACATCCCAACCGTTGATATTTAAATATCAACAGCTATCATGCATCCCCTCCTTTCCTTCATCCTCCCGAAGCCTTTCTATCTATCATCCTCACAAACGATCTCCGTTGTCGATCTAGGAGATCCGACGGCTCTTGTTTACTCCCCACATTAAATCCTGCCGGGGCCTACCTCCCACTACCCAGCCACCCACCCAACCATTTCATGCCACCTGGCTCCCACTAAAGCTTTCGCCCGAGCATCTTTTTCCCTCGCGCTCATCCCTCCACTGTTGGATCTGCCCCGCTTGATCCAACGGCCTACGTTGTGTTTCACGCAAATTTTGCCACCACGATTTAACAATCAAAATCCGCGTGAGACCGCTGGTTTTTCAAAAGCCACGTGACACATTTTGGTTGGATCGCATTCCCTCTGGGCTAAACCGCTTACCACCATTTATAAACGCGAAAACCATTCGTGGTTTTTGCAAAACCACCAATCCCTAATTTCGCGCCAAATGCAGTTTTGAACCCTGTTTTCACAACTTTTCTCCCCTCCACCATGAAAACTCCTCTTCTGCCTGCACGTCATGCTCCTCCGCCTCTGCCAGCCTCTGAAGCAGCATCTTCTGACCCCGCAGGATTTTATATAACATGTTTTGTTGTTTTTTTTTTCTGGTTTTATGATGGTTTTTGAAGCAGAAACCCTCCCCACAGTTTATAAGGGACAAGGCCAAAGATGAGGACCCTCGTGGTCCAAATGTAGGCCTAAAGCACAAAACCAAGGCCTAAATCAATTTAAAAGGGGCAAAAGATAGTTTAAATGTAAAAACAAAGGGGTTAAAGACTGCAACAATGGATTAAAGGGAAAGTCAGTGAACAGTCAAAGATTAAAGGGTTAAATACATAAATATGGGAGATTAAGGAGCTTAACCTGTCAATAAGGATCGAAAGCCAAAGAAAAGGGATATTTGACAGTGAATACAGTCAGCATAAAGTTTAAAGACTCCGAAGATGATTACAAAGGCCTAAAAGCAGTATTAGGGCATAATCAGTGTTTAAAACCACTAAAGCTAACAGATCAACAAAGAGAGCCTCCAAATGCCACATCATTGAGGCAATTACTCCTCAAAATTCCACCTACATGCCTTTTTACCTAAAAATAATACACAATTATAGCACAGTCGGAGATATTTGCCAGAGACAGCTCAGAATTAATTACTAGCCTACCAAAAGCCTCCAAATTCAACAAAAGTGACTGAAGTTGATGAAACTTAATGCAGAATTCAATTAAAAGAGTTAAAACCTTAGATATCTTCTCCATTTGGCCCTTCAAAGGCCGAGAAGCACTTACTCTGTATTAATTGAACAGATAGACCTTTCTTTCACTCCACCTCCTCATTCTTCTATAAATACTTCTCTAGAAGATAGTATGGTGGTTGGTCTTTGAATACTCATTGATTGTAAATAGCTATTGAGGTTGCTGAAGCTCTATTTGTAATAGAAGAAAGATAGACTGAGATGAGAAGTTTTAAGCTATAAAGACCCACTGGACTTGAAGATTGTAATTGGTTTGGACATCAAATATACAAGCTGATTTATGGGATCCTGGTCTATGTCAATGGTGATGTTTTTCTTATTGTAAATTGTTATTTTTATCATGTTTTCCATACTGTCCATCTTCTCTGATAAAGAACAACAAATATAGATTAGGATTTACTATCAAGTACCCTAAATCTCATTGATAAATCTTTATCTTTATGTTTTCTGCTAATTGTGTATTTGAGGATAATTCAATAGAGTATAACCAGTGAAGTGTTGGTAAGCCCATGTTTCCTAAGTACAAATTGAGATATTGTCTTTGAATGTTCTTGAAAAGTCTGCTAATTAAAGTTGAACTAGAGAATTTTATGGTTAGCCCCGTCCTCTAGTTTATCTCCAACAGTTGCTTTGAAAATTTCTATTAAGAGTATGTCAAAAGCAGGCTAGTTTAAAAGTGCTTACCTGATCTTAGACTACTTTTTATGTTCATCATGAATGTTTCCCTTTGATAATATATTGAAAGCAGGCTAAGTTAAAAGTCTTTACTTGATCTTAAGCTATTCTTTGTTTTTTAATGTTTTCCTTTAAAAAGTATATCAAAAGCAGGCTAGTTTAAAAGTACTTACCTTATCTAAGGTTGCTTTGTGTCTTTCCTTTGAGTATGCTGAAAGCAGGCTAGGTTAAAAGTCCTTACTTGATCTTAAGTTGATCTTTGTTTTCTTATATGTTTGCTTCTTTCACCACTTCTTAATTTTTCATACCATAAATCAACTTAAAGAGATCTGTTGACATAGATGACTTGCCCCATAGACCACTCTTGAAACCTGTTGTCCAATTAAACCCTTTTATGACTCCATAGCCCAATGGATTGACATTGTTTCTTACCTATCTTATCAGTTGAACCATTTTCAACCTACTCACACCTTTACCCCTCAAAAAGACTTCCTTCATTTTAATGATATTCATCCCAACCAAAACAAACAAAAACCCTTGTGCTTTATAACTAGCCTAATATCATATCATAAGCCTTAAAGATCATATATTTGAAAACACATATATAGAGAGATCCCTCCCTGAATCTAGGATGGCTAGATCCTTAGATTCCAAAGTGGTTTTGATGTAGGCTCTGTAGCATTTGTATTTTCCAATCTTGCAAACTACAGAGACCTAACATAAGCTTCGATCAACAACGGAGAGTGAATCACATCATCGCATTACAAACCCTTTTCATTTTATTTGCCTTTAAAAACATTAAACTTCACCCATTTCCGCCTTTCCCCTTTATATTCCTACTTTACCTTCTTCATCGTTATATCATTGTTCTACCTCTGCTTTCTCAATTTCCCCAGTTGCCATTAAAGTGGGGAAATTCTCCCTGTGAAATATTCCTAATTAGCCCAAGCTAATAGGAATATTCAATTTTTCTTTACTTTCCTGTTTATTGAATAAACATGTAAGGGAGGATCATAAAAACTCCTAAAGTAATGAATAAATCAATGCCACATGTGAAAAAAGACAAATCTGGGCTAGCTACATAAAAACACCCTTATGTGTGAAGGGGATTGAACTATTTGACAGGGTCAACATGACCAAATCACAGCGTTGTCTAGATTCATTGAATCTCCTAGATGCACAATGTAGATCAAGTTGGAGACTGTTCATGTGAATAGAGCTAAATCATTGAGATGGTTTAGGGTTGTGCAAGGACTCAATCTTATAAAAGGAAGGGAATGACAACAAGAGAAGGCTGTTGATGATGTAATGTTTCAAAATTTTCATGAAGAAAATTGGAACATTAATTTTGGCTTATTTCATCTAGGAGGTGAATAAAATGGGTAAAAGGCCCATAAGTAGGACTAAGATCCTTCATAATGTGAAAAGGATCATTGGAGAAGCTTATTTTTCACCTTCTAGTGTGAAAAGGGGCACTTTGCATGAGGACAAGGTCAATTTTGACCAAGTCAACAACGCTGCCTAAGAGGTGTAGCTTGCATGAGAGGACAACGCAGTTTTGGAGGGAGAAAGATTCCTTGAGGATGAAACCCTAATGTGTGGGGTCCATGGCAAAGAGTCATTCACTTGTATAAGAAGAGGAGGAGGTAGCCATAGTGAGATATCTTGGATTTTTTGATTATTTGTCTATTCAGAAAAATTGCACACTCCGGTTGTTCAGCAGAGTTGCAGTGCTGCTTAGCACGAGGGATTCCTGTTTAGGATTTCCTCTCCTTCTTGAGAGGCCACTTGAAGGATTTCACTTCATCTTCTCCACATCTTGGCTCAAGGCCAAAGCCATTCTTCAGATACTACATTATTTCTGCTCAAGTATAACGCAATGTTGCTGGGGCATTACAGTGGAGGGTTCCACAACACTTCTCTTTGGCTTATCCTTCAAAGAAGGGAGTTTCGCTTGATCCAGGAGGTTAGTGATAGGGATTTTAGAGCTATCTTGCACTTCTTGGCACCAAGGCCAACATATCCCATCATAGATAGCACATTCCATCCTCAAGACTGTGTTATTTCAGTGCACACTTGCAGTGAGAGGTTGCACCAGCTTCTTGGAGGGCAAGATCTTCAGTGTCGGGGTCAACCTTGCATTGAGAGATCTATTGGAGGAGATTTTTTTCAGTTTGAGCATCATATTTAGCCATCTCCATGTATTTCTATTATTGAGTTGCAGCTGCTGCCCAACAACTCTGGCATTTTCTGCAGATTTTCCATTTTGATGTATATTGTAGCCAATCCTTCCAAGGATTGTGTATTATTGTTGTATTAGTGTTTTCAGGGGTTGAGAGCTTGATCCCCCTCATTTATTTGAAATATTATTGACATATCATTCTATATTCATGTATTTTTTTGCAGTATCTCCAATGAACTGTGTTATTTTAGTCATATGAACTTTCTGCATAGCAGTGTAGATGTATTGTCTTGTACATGTCTGATTGAGGCTTTCATTGCCTAACTTGAGTGAGTGATTCCTCAAAGCATTGTAAAAATTTTATGCTATATTATATTTTGGTTGTCTATCTACTTCTTCATGTGTTCACAGCTACAAGAATAACGTTTTCTTTCCATTCTATGTGCTTACATTGTTGCAGTCCCTCACTGGGAATTTTCTAAGGACATCTAAGTGTGGTAGATCTATTTAACCACCTTAGAAGGATTTTTTTGGATCCATCTCTTGGATTTCATTCTCAGATGCATTGATCTAAGGGATCCAGGTCCTGATTTCAAATCCTGCTGCCTCCATTTCTAGAAAATGCGTTTTCCAGCCATGGATTGCTAGCTATTCCGATTTGGGAACATTACAGTGGTATCAGAGCTGCTTTCTTGGCTCAGCCTGTGAGTCTAAGCCCAAGAAGATCATAATATTGAAGAGGATGAGTTTTATCTCATCATATTTTAGATCCATGAAGAACCTCCCCAAGGAGGATAAGCAGAAAGAAGAGGAAGAACCCTGCACTTCCTATTCTCATCAAGGAGACAAAGAAATAAGAAGAAGAAAGACTCCTTATTTTGGAGAAGAAAAATAAAAAAGGGATAAGCTTACCAAGATTCTTCCTAAATCTGTATATATGATCCATGAAGAGTATGAGGAGATATGTGAAGGATCTCTAAGAGGGTTTGTACCAAAGGCAAACTCTATATTTGCACATAAGGAGTGTGAGCAAGAAGCTACACACCATCTTGTACAACGCAGTCACATGCTCAGGATTGCTGGAAAAGAGATGGACAGAGAAGAAGAAGTTGCTGGGAGGGAAAATCTGAGTGATTTCCTGAGAGAGTACGAGTTTCAAACTCAGAAATTCGGAGATCATCTCAGTTTTTTAGAGTTTTGCAAGATGAAGGTGAATGGGAGAAAGCAGCAAGATATGTTCAGCCAAAGCTTGGGTGGAGGAATTATATATCTTCTTGCAGCAGCACCAAATGCCGGAGGATGAAGCCATCAGAATTGCAGTGTTGCATTTGAGAGGTAAGGCTTATGCCTGGTGGATCTTTGAATCCTTTTCTTTGAAAAATGTAAACATTTCATCTTATGCAAATTTCACTAAGGAATTAGTGGAAAGATTTGATAGAAGGATTCATGAGACACACATGGTGGATCTAAACAAGAAAACTCAGATAAAACCCTTGCATAAGAACGCAGTACCATTGCAGAAAACCATAGGAGGAGCTGAAAACTTGCACCATACTTTGCTAGATTAGAAAATTTCTTCTCACACTTTTGAGCAGAGAGGCATGGGGGTATCTTTTTCAAAGAGGGATCAAATCATTGGGAGGTTGCCCACTCATTTTGCAGATATTGAGGGCAAAAGTGTTGTTAGATCTGGAGTTGATCTACTACCTCATGTAGAGGAAAGAGGAGCTCTTGCTCCAAATAGAGGGATGCTTGCATATTTGCAAGGAAGTCCCCAGGATCTCATGTGTGGAGATCAAGTCACAACTCATGTTTTATCTGTGCCATTATTGAGGAGGTGTGGAACCATGGAACCACAAGGAGAAGGTAGGGAGAAGAGCCAGTGTCATGAGATGAGATGTACACATCCCTATTCATTTCTAGAGGTTGATGCACCTAAGAAGTTGATTGGATTGCGCAGTGGAAGCATGGAGGGTTGTCTCCATTCATCTATTCAGTCATCTCTTGATGATGATGTCTCATTGCATGGATACATTTTACCGAGGAGACCAGTGGACCAGCAGAGGAGGATGGATGCTTCACATGTCGGGGCACCAATAATTGATTCCAGGAGGTTGGAAACCTATAGAGAGCTTGATACAATGCTGGGAGTCTAGGGTAGACTCAAGAAGAGAGAGAGCATTCTCTCAACATCAGCATCACCCACTTCCATTTCAGATTTTGCGCTGAGGCAGAAGCAGCAGGGGAAGGATAGCAGCCTTCCAACTTGTATCTTTGGCATAGGATATGTCAGAGAGTAGGATGACCATATGACAGATGCTCTTCATGAGAGATCATCAGCGCTGTCACTATGGAGGATAGATCCACATTGGAGCTCCTAGCTATTGGTGGAGTATTCCAAGGATATTTTTATTTGCATGATCTTGGATGGCCAGTTGCACTTGGAGGAGTATTTAGTCAGAGATGGGGTCATCTACTATCATGGTAGGATCTTATTACCTAGATCTTCCAAGCTCAAGCTAAAGTTGCTACATGCAGCTTATGAGGATTTCCTTTTTAGCCCCAATTTTTCTATGAGAACATACCACACCATCATGGAGGGGTATTTTTGGATGGGCTTTGAGGAGGAGATATATCAACATATGAGTAGATGCATAGACCAGATGGAGATGGAGGAGAGACATGACTCTTTGAGAGAGTTAGCACATCCACCTCTTCCCACTTTGAGGATGAGAGGAGACTCATGTATGAGCCACTCCATTTGTATGAGCAGAGAGTATGGTAAGGGTATCCATTGTTGTTTACATGAGCATGAGCATTTATATGATGTATGTATATGTCCCTTAACCATACATGTGCAGGATGATGCTTCAAGGAGGAGCATTCTTTATTCTATACCACATGGTTTAGATGAGGTCATAAGCATGATTGATGGCCATTCCCTAGGAGGACTTGGGGAAGAGAGATGTTATGGAGGACATACTCTTTGTACATCCTACATTATTCACTTCCTCCATACTTATGAGGAGATTAGAGCAGTAGGAAGGTGGTTGAGAGGCCACTCTTTTTATCAGTCTCTATTGCAGTGGAGAGTCAAGATGCGCTAGTTGCACATGAGTGACCATTGTCCTTCACATTTGTTGCATATGGCAGAAGTATGATTCTCATTTTTTCTCCCTATGGTTCTATTGTTTCTATATTTATGAGGAGCATGCTTGGGAGGAAGACACATTGGATGGATGTGTCCTTAGAGATAGAATTCTCCTACACTTTTTGCACTACATGTTCTAAGGGGAGCATGGGAGATTGTATGACCACCACAGCAGCAGATTTATCTCTTTATGAGAGGGGTCATATGATTGGATGGACTCCATATGATGGTGCTTCCAACTCATCATATATGGGAGGATTTGGGCCAGCTTGATTTTCAGCATTGGGGGAGAGATATTTGGAGGCCTAGTCCTCATTTTTCCACTTGAGAGAAAACTTATTGCAGCCCATGGACTGCCAGCACTCTACACTTATCATAAGTGGAGAGATAGACAGCGTGGGGTAGGCTACATTGTCTACCATGAGCATATTTTCATCCCACCTACTTTCTTGGAGCCAAAGGTGGATGACAGCTTTCAGGAGTTTCCTAGTTGGAAGGTGGCTCATTTTGCATGGCTCATAGCTTGGAGATGGAGGATCCATATGGGAAAGATAGATCCCATTCTTCAAGGGGACCTCTAGACATCAATTTTTTATCCTCTTGAGCATTTCACTTTCACATGATGATAGCTTGATAGCTTACTTACATGCTGAGGAGGAGCATTGCGGAGATTTGATTGATGAGATAGCATCACTTTCATTGGAGGAAATAATCATACAGGGATGCTAAAGGGAGAGGAGAAGAAAACAACTCAGTCTATCCTTGCACTTGCTTGAGGACAAGAAATCTTTGAGAGGGGAGGACTATAATGTTCCAAAATTTTTATGAAGAAAATTGGAACATTAATTTTTGCTTATTTCATCTAGGAGGTGAATAAAATGGGTCAAAGGCCCATAAGTAGGAATAATATCCTTCATAATGTGAAAAGGATCATTGGAGCAGCTTATTTTTCACCTTCTAGTGTGAAAAGGGGCACTTTTCATGAGGACAAGGTCAAGTTTGACCAAGTCAACAATGCTACATAAGAGGTGTAGCTTGCATGAGAAGACAACGCAGTTTTGGAGGGAGAAAGATTCCTTGTGGATGAAACCCTAATGTGTGGGGTCCATGGCAAAGAGGCATTCACTTGTATAAGAAGAGGAGGTGGCAGCCATAGTGAGATATCTTGGATCATTTTATTATTTGTCTATTTAGACAAATTGCACACTCTGGCTATTCAGCAGAGTTGCAGTGCTGCTTAGCACGAGGGATTCCTGTTTAGGATTTCCTCTCCTTATTGAGAGGCCTCTTGAAGGATTTCACTTCATCTTCTCCACATCTTGGCTCAAGGCCAAATCCATTCTTCAAATACTGCGTTATTTCTGCTCAAGTATAACGTAGTGTTGTTGGGGCATTGCAGTGGAGGGTTCCACAACACTTCTTTTTTTCTTATTCTTCAGAGGAGGGAGTTTCTCTTGCTCCGAGAGGTTAGTGAAAGGGATTTCAAAGCTATCTTGCACATCTTGGCACCAAGGCCAACATCTCCCATCATAGACAGCGTAGTCCATCCTCAAGACTGTGTTATTTCAATGCACACTTGTAGTGAGAGGTTGCACCAGCTTCTTGGAGGGCAAGATCTTCAGTGTTGGGATCAGCCTTGCATTGAGAGATCCATTGGAGGAGGTTTGTTTCAGTTTGAGCATCATCTTCATCCATCTCCCTGTATTTCTATTATTGAGTTGCAGCCGTTGCCCAGCAATTACGACATTTTCTACAGATTTTCCATTTTGATGTATATTGTAGCCAATCCTTCCAAGGATTGTGTATTATTGTTGTACTGGTGTTTTTAGGGGTTGAGAGCTTGCTACCCCTCATTTATTTGAGTTTTTATTGAAATATCATTCTATATTCATGTATTTTGTTGTAGTATCTCCAATGAACTACGTTATTTTAGTCATATGAGCTTTCTTCATAGCAGTGTAGATGTATTGTCTTGTACATGTTTGATTGAGGCTTTCATTGCCTAGCTTGAGTGAGTGATTCCTCAAAGCATTGTACACATTTGATGCTATATTATATTTTGGTTGGCTATCTACTTCATCATATGTTCACAGCTACAAGAATAATGTTTTCTTTCTATTCTATGTTCTTACATTGTTGCAGTCCATCACCGGGCATTTTATGAGGACATCTGAATGTGGTAGATCTGTTTAACCACCTTAGAAGGATTTATTTGGAGCCATCTCTTGGATTTCATTCTTAGATGAATTGATCTAAGGGATCTAGGTCCTGGTTTCAAATCCTTCTACCTCCATTTATGCAAAATTCGTTTTCCAGCCATGGATTGCTAGCTGTTCTGATTTGGGAACATTACAGATGACCATATGATTTCTGAAGAATTTTTCTATTTAGACATTTCTTATTCTATTGGCTGTTTAGCAGAGAATAGTTTTTTTGAGCACTAGGTGTTCCCGGGCGGGAATCCCACCTCTTCCATTGAGTATCTCTTGGAGGAGCCTTGCATTTCTTTTCCACTATAAGGCATTTGGCCAAGCTCCTCTTCCAACTACAATGCAGATCCTGTTGAGGGTTTGGTTATCTTTGTAAGCAGCAACAAGTGGAGGCTAGATCTATTCAGATCTAGGCCATACTAGAGCCTCTTTCCAGTGAGAGAGTATTTTATCCTCCTTTTAAGAGTGTATTAGCTAATTGGAGCTTCATATCTACATCTTGGCATTAGGCCAAACTCTAGGGAAATTTTACAACGCAGTTTATGTCCCTAGACTATGTTATTTGCAAGTGATAAGTTGCAGGGTATTTTGGAAACTATTTTTTGGAGAGATCTCTGGTGTAAAGGAGCCTTCCTTGCACTGTGGTGATCCATGGATTGGCCAACCAATCCATGTATGTTTCAGATCTGATTTATTCATTGATGTATCTACTTCATAATTTATGAATCATTCTGCAGATATGTTGTAGTAGATCTCAGATCTACTCTTATGCTTTCATGTTTTGTTGAAAACCCCAAGGGGTATGTAAACTAGAGACATTATAGTGTATGGATCTATTATAGATCTAACTGTTCATGCATTATCTTGTCCTATATCTAAGTTTTAATCACCAGCTGTTGTTTTCTCCATAATAAAACGCTGTCGAGCTTGTTCAATCATCTTCTATAGTTGCAGCCCCTCATAGTTGAGGATTTATTCCTGTATTCTCTTATAATTCCTATATAATGATGTAATAAAATCCATATCTATTATTCAGACCATATTACATCTGAAACCCTAAAAAATTCAAGCTGTGTAAGCTTCAGAAATTTCTGCATAAGTTAAGTCATGGGAATTAAGTGTTTTTAAGCCATATCGAGATTGGGAGATCTGTTTAACTTGGCTAGAGTCATTTGTTTTTGCTGAAATTTGGTATGTGAGTCTGACATGACGTAATATAAAGGATCCCATCGTCATTTCCCCTTATTTTTACACAAATATCATAAAAATGACGTTTTTAGGGCTGAAATAGCTACTTTTCCCAATCTTTTGGATTGTAAATCGGAATATAAGTTGCTGCTGTAAATCCAATTGATGAATATGTGTTTCTCACACCTATTTTAAGCGTATTCATCATTTTAAGACCATTATACAACTCATGTCTTGTTGAATCCCTACTTTGGGATATTACAGTGGTATCAAAGCATGATCTTTGGCTCAGCCTATGGCCTTCAAGCCAAGATGATATAAGATGCAGAAAGAGAGAAAAATGATGGAAGGAATGAGTTTCATCTCATCTCTTTTTAGATCTAAGAAGGATATCCCCAATGAGGTCAAGAAAAGAATAGTAGAGAAGAAATGTGATTACACGTAAGACCAAGAAAACAAGGGTGAAATCCCTTCATTTGGAAGAAAGAAAGGGAAAGAGTTCTCAAAAAATATATTCCACACTATGCATAAGCTGAAGAGTGAAACCACATTAGGGTTTCAAGATGAGGAAGGTCCATGTACTTCCTATCAACAAAACGAGGATCCGGTATTGCACAAAACTTTAAATAAGCATGTTATGTCCTTTTTCTTTCAAGATAAGAGGCATAGGGATGGAGGAAACTTAGATCATGAGATTATAAGTGAAGATATTGCATAATATAAGTCTCAACCTAGATCTATCAAGAAGAATCTAACTCTTCCAGAGTTTATTGAGCTCAAAGAAGAAAGGAGATCAAGCAGCAATAGAAGAATGAAGGGCAATAGGTTTCTATTGTATACCTTTGATGGATCATCCTCATGCACAACAAAGGCTTGGGGGAGGAAGTTGGATGCATTTTTCCTACTACATCCAGTAGTAGAGAGAGAGGTTGTTGAGATTGCTACACTTCACCTTCAAGGTGAAGCACAAATGTGGTGGTTCAGCCATTTGAGTCATGCTAAAGTGACTGCATATGCAGACTTTACTCAAAGGTTGATCAACAAGTTTGACATGAAGAAATCAGAAGGGAAGAAGCCTTCACCACCATCTACCACAAGAGCACTTGTTTCAGGAGGAAGACCACTTTCACCTTTGCAAGATGATCTTGATCTCTTGATCTCTAGAGTCCCATGCACCATTCTGGAGATGCATGAAGGAGCAGAGACTTGTACCAGCGTTGATGAAGCCATAGAAGAACATCTATCATCATCAGAAGTTGGGGAAGCTATCACACCGGAAGGAGGAATCCTTGTAGCAATACAAGATGTTCCCAAGTTGTACCAATTATGCACATGTTTTCATTTCCTACTATTTCAATGCAACATGAAGAGGATGATGGGAATGTACCATTGCATGACCTACGGTCAACACATATTGCTGATTTGGAGTAGCAAACTTTCACTGCTCTAAGAAGCCTTGATTTAATCAAGGAAGAGACAAATAGTCATCCTGATACATCATTGATGAGTTGCACACAACCCTTGAGGTTGGATTGAAGTTTCTTGGAGGATTTGGTGAGTATTGTCTTGAGCCATACATTGAAAAACTATGTGTTTAGCTTTGGATCTGATTTGGAGGTGGCAGTTGCACCATTATGGATTTCAGCAGCACTGTCAAGTAGCAACAGTGATGAGTTGGTGGCCCAACCATTGTTGGAACATTCCAATGACCCTCCCATATGCATAAAAAAGGAGGAGCAGATAGATGATGGAGGACATATTAGGATGGATAACATCTCACATGTTTGTGTTGGATACTTATTGATAAGCCCTACACATCATGATGGGAGGTTTTTTCCTACCACCTAGTTGGATCCTTATGGGATCAACTTGGTCATTGATGAGTGGTATTCATTTGGAGATCTTCAGAAGATTGCATTTCAACATCCCATGAAGTGCAATGACAGAAATCTGATTTGGGAGGATGGTATTCTCCATTGGAGGAGTGCCACTTTTGGGCATGATGATAGACACTCACCATGGGTTGGATGGGTGAAACTGATGAGAAAGAGGTTGGGAAAACACTTGTAGATCTATGATACTGGACAATAGGATGCAAGACTACGTTGGTTACTCTTGAAGGAGTTTGGTCATCATTCTCTTTCTAAGGGTATGTGGCAGGACACTTACATCATATGGCAACAAGGAGTTTGGGTATATTGGAGTGATGTGATCTCTTTCATATCTATTGCTATGATGTTGCTCCATGATCTATATGATGATGGTGTGAGGAGGCAACTAGAGTTTTTATTACTTTGGTTGTTATTGAGAGAGTATGAACTGATCTTATTCCATTCTTTTCATGATGTTGCAAGAGTAGGAGATGGCACTATCATGGTGCAAGGAGGCTACTTTTTGACCTAGGAGGATGAGGAGGCACTTCCACTTTGGGAAGGATCTCTCACATATAGCAGCATTATGTCTAATGATGACTTTGGCATATGGTATTTCAAAGGGAGGAGCTATGAGATGACAGAAGCCTTATTTCAAAGACCAACAACGCTGTCACTTGGGAGCCTGGACTATTTGATGGAGTGTTCCCAGGATCACTTCATAGATGACGCACTATGGAGGCATGTAGGAGAGGAGTGTGATTGAGTAGTGGATGGAAACATCTATTACATTGCTATGATCTTCTTTGCTATGATTTTCCTATATTGGATTTTCAAGCATAAGAAGAGAGATCCACATGGAGCATTGGTGAGCTTTCTTCCTATGCATTCTAATGCATACCATTCCTTACTGGAGGATTTCACTTGGGAGGGCATCAAACTAGATGTATATCAGCATATGGAGAGATGCATAGCCCGAAAGATGATGAAGAGGTTGGCACAACCACTTCCCTACTCATTTGAAGTGAGGGAGAACTTGCAAGTAGACATTTCAGCTCAATGACTAAAGTACATGATGGAGGATGTATATTTTTTCTTTATGACTTGTACTCCATTGTATTTTTGAGCAGCATATTGTACCAAGGAGGATATTTCCTTCTTGTATCTTGTATTATGATGTACTTGAGGCCATTTGCAGCATTGATGTTAGCCATTTTATTTGTGGTTTGTGGGGGAAGGCCACATGATTTTTGGTGTGTACCATTGGCACCAAGTTGTACTTTCATGATCTCATATTGTAGGATGAATGTGGCAGCAAACAAGTGGCTGAAAGCACACTTGTTGCACTATGATATGAGGCAGGCAAGGGATGCACTGTGCTGGTTCCATATCTGGAACTATATTCCACCTCCTGGTTGTCACATGGCAACTTGCTTTCATTTGTTTATGCTTCCATATTTTGATGATGTTATTATGATTATGGGAAGCTCTATTGGAGGAGTGGCACAAGAGTTGAGAGTGCCCATTGGGAGTATGATTCTCCATACTTCATAAGTTTCATGTTTGAGGAGAAACAATGGGAAAACCACGATTTCCATACTACACCTCTTGTCTTCATGTGGGAGGAACCATTTGGAGATATTGAGTTCTTTGAGGAGGCACCTCATGGATGTTTTGGAGGGTGGAGTGACTTAGGTCATTCATAGGGACCATTATATTTCATCCCAAGGTCAGCAACAAATCCACACATATCATAAGTAGAGGGAGAAGCAAAGTGGGATAGTCATTTTGATCCCTCAAATTCAGCCATGCAGCGCACCTTCTTTGCAAGGGCTTAAGGAGGAGGAGATGATTCACGAGTTACTAAGTTGGAGGGTGACTCACTTTTTGTGGATGATAGCTTGGGGATGGAGAATCCACATGGGGATGATGATTCCCAATACAGTTCTAATTCCATGCCTCAGTAAGGCCTCTAGATCACATATTGTTGTTTCCATGTAGGTCCTAACTTTTAATGATGAAAGACATTTGGGAATTTTACCAAAGGAATGCTTATACACATGGGAGGAACAAATTGAGGGCATATTGTTGAGAAGGCCTCTTGTTCTTTGGAGGAGCATATCACTTGAAAGATGCTATGAGAAGAAGAGGGGAGGCTCTTCAGATCTATCCTTGAAGTTGCTTGAGGAGAAGCAACATTTGGGAGGGGAGGAATGTAATATTCCAAATTATCCCAAGCTAATAGGAATATTCAATTTTGCTTTACTTTCCTATTTATTGAATAAATATGTAAGGGAGGATCATAAAAAATCCTAAAGCAATGAATAAATCAATGCCACATGTGAACAAAGACAAATATGGGTATCTACATAAAAACACCCTTATGTGTGAAGGGGATTGAACTATTTGACTGGGTCAACATGAACAAATCATAGCGTTGTCTAGATTCATTGAATCTCCTAGATGCACAGTGCAGATCAAGTTGGAGACTGTTCATGTGAATAGAGCTAAATCATTGAGATGGTTTAGGGTTGTGCAAGGACTCAATCTTATAAAAGGAAGGGAAGGACAATAAGAGAAGGTTGTTGATGATCGTATGATTTCTGAAGAATTTGTCTGTTTAGAAATTTCCTATTCTCTTGGTTGTTTAGCAGAGAATAGTGTTGTTTAGCACTAGGTGTTCCCGGGCGGGAATCCCACCTCTTCCATTGAGTATCTCTTGGAGGAGCCTTGCATTTATTGTCCACTATTAGGCATTTGGCCAAGCTCTTCTTCCAACTACAATGCGGATCCTATTGAGGATTTGGTTGTCTTTGTAAGCATCAACAAGTGGAGGCTAGATCTATTTAGATCTAGGCCATACTAGTGCCTCTTTCTAGTGAGAGAGTATTTTATCCTCTTGGTAAGAGTGTATTAGCTGATTGGAGCTTCAGATATACATCTTGGCATCAATCCAAACTCTACAGAAAGTCTACAACACAATTTATGTCCCTGGACTATGTTATTTGCAAGTGATAAGTTGCAGGGTCTTTTGGTAGCTATTTGGAGAGATCTCTGGTGTAAAGGAGCCTTCCTTGCACTGCGGTGATCCATGGATTGGCCAACCAATCCATGTATGTTTCAGATCTGATTAATTCATTGATGTATCTACTTCAGAATTTCTAAATCATTCTGCAGATTTGCTGCAGTAGATCTTAGATCTGTTGCAGTAGATCTTAGATCTACTCTTGTGCTTTCATGTTTTGCTGAAAACCTAAGGGGTATGTAAAATAGAGACATTATAGTGTATGGATCTATTATAGATCTGACTTTTCATGCATTATCTTGTCCTAGATCTAAGTTTTAATCACCAGCTGTTGTTTTCTCCATAATAAAATGCTGTCAAGCTTGTTCAGTGATCTTCTATGGTTGCAACCCCTCATAGTTGAGGATTTCTTCCTGTATTCTCTTCTACTTCCTGTATAATGATGTAATAAAATCCAGATATTTTATTAATACCATATTAAATCTGAAACCGTCAGAAAATCACGTTGTGTAAGCTTTAGAAATTTCTGCATAAGTTAAGTCATGGGAATTAAGTGTTTTTAAGCCATATCGGGACTGGGAGATCTGTTTAACTTAGCTAGAGTCATTATTTTCTGCTGAAATTTGGTATGTGAGTCCCACATGACCTAAGATAGAGGATTCCACTGTCATTTCCCCTTATTTTTGTGAAAATATTATAAAATGACGTTTTTAGGGCTGAAATAGCTACTTTTCCCCGTCTTTTGGATTGTAAATCGGAATATAAGTTGATGTTGTAACTCCAATTGATTAATATGTGTTTCTAACACATATTTCAAGCTTATTCATCATTGTAAGACTGTTATACAGCTCATGTATTTCTCAAACCATTCGTTGAAGATAAGGACCAGTTTTCCTAAAAAGCAGGGTTTGTTTCTAGTTTTAGAGGAGGTCAATTAATATGTCATGTAGTGATGAGTCCCATCACACTCTATTCAAACATGTGAAGGAATAGTTGAAAAATATGTAACTGATATTATGAGATAAGGTAGTTGATGTAAGAATGAACAGTTTGAGTCCTATTAGGAAAAGGACTGTCAAATAGAATAAATGTCATTCTCTCACTAATGTAGATGTTTTCTTGTTATGAAAGGTGTCACTAGAAAATGTTTAATGAATCTAGCCATGAGGCAGATCATCTCATCATGTAACAAGTCTATTATAGGGAAAATACTCGAATTTGTATGGGTTGGAGACTTTTTGGCAAAACTGCAACTTTATGTAATTGACTGTTTTCAGTAATACAGAGACTTGTTTCTTGACCAACCAGTGAGATTCTGATTGCGTTTTTAGTGTATATCTTATCTATATATTTTATGTGTGTCATTTGTAGTGGTTTTCATCTTTAATACTCATAATTCATTCATGTAATGCTCTGAATTACTTTATAGACAAATTTATTGTGTAATTTCCTGTTTCATGTGTGTGTACTTCTGCTAAAAACTCTTACCTGCCTCAGCTTCCATGTCAAGTGAACTTACTACTAAGCTACTGAACTTTTTGATTCCATAAGCCTAATGTTTGCATATTGATGTTCATTTCAACCTACACTTATCACAAACAAGTCATTTTCTAAATAGAGTTAACCATCTAGTTTATCATTGTCAAATGTCATTAACCCTTTTTGAGAGTGCCCTCTTAGACTGAAGAGGCTAAGCTTTAGTCACAAGTTGGTTTGAAACAGTTACATAAAGTTGTCTGGTTAGCATCCAATTAGGTGCAATTTTGTGATAACAGCTGGTAATAACAAAATGGATAGTTTGAGTGATGAGATTTCACATTCAATGGGTAAAACAAATTCTAAACTGCAAACGAGTTGAAAAGGAGTAAACCCTGTGGATGTTTTTGGAGAGGTAAGATATGCCCATAATTCATAAAAAATCATGGTATGCTAATTGGTTTTATGACTTCCTACAATCTGTTTAATCATGTTGGTTAAAACCTTGTTAACAACCTCAACTTGGCCATTGACTTGTGGGTAATATGGTGTAGAATTATCATGGCGTAGGCCAAGTTGAGCGGAAATTTCAATCATCATAATGTTTTGAAAGTGGCTAGCATGCTCCATAATGATAGCTTGAGGGACACCAAACCTAGCAATCACATGATTGAATATTAAAATAGCTGCATTTTTTGCATCATCCATGAATGTAGGCATCGCCTTGGCCCATTTGGTAAAGTAATCTACAACAATAATAATATACCCATGCCCCCCAACCGAGTGAGGGTTACATGTAACAAAATCGATGCCCCATTTTGTCGATGGACCGACAACTATGATTGGTTGAAGAGGAGCCGGAGGTGCACATATTTCGATAAAAAAAATTGGCAATTGTGGCATTTTCTAACCACAATGATATATCATTTGAATAGTGATTACAAAAAATAGCCAACACGCAATATATTTTGGGTTGCGGAAAACCTAGACATATGACCACCACATGCTCTAGAATGGCAATAATTTAAGAACCTTTCGACTTATTTGTGAGTTATAAAACATTGAAAAATAGAATTGGTAACACAACAATAAAGAGTGTCGCCAACAATATTGTATTGTTGAGATTGGTATCGAATTATACGTCGATCAGATCATGAAAGGTTTTTCCAAAAGGTTTGGGTTTGAAGATATATAATGATATCTCCATAACAAGGATCTAATGTACTAGTTAGAAACAAATATTCATTGGGAAGATGGTCCTTTGCCACTCTTTCCAATTCAGTATAGGGAAATTCACACATAAGTTCAACAAAAAGAGTGATTTCTTAGACTTGGATTTCTCAAACTCGAAATCAAAATCTCGTAGGATAACTATCCATTTAAAGTGTTTTCCCCTAAGAAATTGTTTCGTAAAAATGTAGATCATAGGGTTGCAATTATATATCATCATGGTTTTACGTAACAGTATGTAATGACAGAATCGTTCAATATATTGAACGGCTGACAAGGCCAATTTATCCACATGCGAATACTTGATCTCTGTCGGGGTGAGATTCCAACTTAGGTAATAAATCACATTTTCATTGTTGGATTCACCCTCTTGAACTAAAATCATTCCAATTATTGAATCAAACGTGGCTAAATATATGTTGGTTTGAGGGGTCTTGACCCAGGTTTGGCTAAAACTCCTATACCACTAGCCCTTTTGGAAATGGCCTGCTTGCGCAGGTCAATGTCTCACCCGAAGTAGTATGGGAGGGTGCTGGAACCAGGTTTCTGCACCCTGAGAGAGATATATTTAATGAAGTAGGCACCTTCATATCCACATAGGCTTGCAATGAGAAAGCCCTAACCATAAACCCTTAACAATATGCGTAAAAAAATAACTTTTGCAACCCATAAATCATAAGATAATCACTTAACAGGAGCAATATAACTCATATCTATGAATTCATTGTTTTTTTAATCATCTATTACAGGTACACACTTAATATATAATCCCCAGTTATTATTGTAGAGATAATATAGAAATAACAGGGAATTAGCATGTCGCACAACCCATAACAAAACACAAAGATATTCAAATATCATAAAAACGTCTTCTCATTCATTAACACTTTAGATTCCACTTACAGACTATTCTAGATACCCATGCATATAGCCAGCGGGGTCCACACACATCAAGACTGGGGGTCTCCACGCACACAAGCCAGCAGGAGCCCTTACCCAGACAAGTCCGCCCAAAAGTATCACATATCTAATATTCTCATTCAGAGTTATCCCAAAACTTACCTCGAGACTTGATCTATTCATTTATTGATACTATTTTAGCATGCGCTACTCTATGGTCCAAAAATTATGGTTTGTGGCCCCTTGGTATACCCTTTGACCCATTACAATTCATTAGGGGCTTTGACCCACCCTAAAGCCCCTGTGCCAGACTAAACTATTACAAAATATTACAAAAATATATCCAAAATTGCATTCAGTGGACCCCGCTCCAATAGGCCCCCAACACAATATTGTGACTCGTCCCGAGTCATAGCAGTAGTGGGGTCTTTATCTTGTTTTGGAGCTATTCGAAGGAAACGGAAAACGGTGGTAGGAAGCCCTCACTCTGCATATCTACATTTTGCGCAATCTTGACCAACTTTTGTGAAGTCAGCCCCTCAGTAGCTGCAGTGTTCATCTTTTATTTCAGCAGCTCAAAACTCTTCTGACACTCCTCATCCCAAAAAAAGGACACATCCTTCTTTAGCAACTTTTCCATTGGCGTGGTGATCAAAGCGTACCCCTGAATAAACTTCCTATAGTAACCTATGTGCCCTAATATGGAGCACAAATTTTTCTCATTGGTGGGGAATGTTAAATTGATGATAACCGCAATCTTGGCTGGCTCAACCATCAATCCCTGTTGACATACGATGTGCCCTAACAAAATTACAAAAGGTACGTAGAATATGCACTTCTTCAGGTTCAGCGAAATTTGGTGTTTTCTGCAAGTATCCAACATCATGCGCAGGTTTGAAACATGCTTATTTACCAATCTGAATACTATCCAAACATCAAAATAGACCTTTATAATCTTATGGATGAATTCTTTGAATACTGCTACAACTACGTGTGATAAAATGGTAGGGGCATTCTTCAGTCCGAATGGCATGACAGTGTACTGGAAGGAGCCCCATTCGGTAGCAAAGGTTGTCTTGCTCCGGTCTTCAGGTGCAATTATAATCTGATGGTACCCTGAAAATCCATCAGTGAATGAGTATGCTTCTTGACCTCCCACATTATCTAGGATTTCATCAGAAAATGGCATAGGGAAGGGATCATGCACGCAAGTGTCATTCAGATTGCGTAAGTCTACACAGATCCTTATCTCCCCTTTGGTTTTCTTTTCTTAGACTACCATTGGGCTTACTCAATCAGAATTCTCTATGGGCTCAATGATACCTGTAGCCACCATCTTATCTATTTCCTCCTAGAATTTCTCCTTATACTTAGGGTTTAGCCGATAGGGTTGCTGCTTGACAAGACGTGCATCTGGCTTCAAGGTGATCGTCATAACACCCAGATCCCCTACAATTCATTTAGTTTATATAACTTCATAGGAAATAGGTCCTAGTATTAAGTTAGCAGCTCTGTAACCTTTCCAACTGTACCATCATCCCAGTAATCCCCAATCTTGGCCAACTTAGGCTGCTCCTCCATCCCAATGTTTACTGCCTTCAACTTTAATGGTTTGGTAACATCTACTATGTGCAATAGGGGTCCTACAACTGTGTGCTCTCCTTTCGATTATGGGATTGTGATATTCTTGGGATCCTCATCACAGTCCTCTACTAACAAATTTCTATAGTTGACAATATCCTACATCTTCACATCCCAGTAACTAAGTGTATTCCTTTCGAGGCAAAGATTCATCAAAGAAAAAAACATCTATATATTTCAAGGCCTCATCCAATTTTTCTGTCCCTCCAACTAAGTGTTTCCATGACATCCTCTTTCATTTTTTTCCAATGGTGGGTATGTTGGTGAAGCTTCGCATCTAAATACTAGGTGGTGGGGACCAGCCCTAATACATGAATAAACATATGGACCCACTCATTCCAGGTCCTCTCATTCAATACTTCCATCCACATAGCCAAGTGCTTGCGTGGATCCCCATGTCTAGAAAAGAGCTCCATGGGTGGGTTGATGGGGTGTTCAAAGCATAGGATCATCATCTTTCCACATTCATCCCTATCCTAGAAATCCCCCTTGTGTGTTTCCCACCAGTGCGTAGGGGTGGCATGCATGGATAAATCAAGTGCCCAGAATCTCCTTTCCTCAGGGACATCTTTTTCTTGTGCTTTAATAAATTCCTTAACACTACCAGAACCATCAAAGTAAGGTAGTTCTCTTACCTCTGAGGAGATGCACCAAAAGCTCTTTGTGATCTTGAGGCAGCGAAGCGCAGATACGTCGTGCAACCGGTTCTGCCAATCTTCCATCTTGCCATCCGAATATGAGAAAAATGAGCTATTTTTTTCCCAATTTAACATGCCATATGTTGTAGGATTGTCCCAATCATCATCCCACATAGTTATTTTGTATATATGGTCAATGTCCTCCTCATCGCGCACCGACTCTGTATATATTTCACCTTCATCTGGATATAGAGGGACTATGACCCGCGTACCATCATTTTCAAAGATCATGCTCCTCCTTCTCAAGTTGATGATACCTCCCATGTCAATAGACCAAACCAGTCCTAATAGCATGGGTTATGGGTCCGCATCATCCACAATCTGGATTACTTCAAAGTATGCATATACTTTAACTCCCGCGATGTCTACCACAACCTTCGACGGCCTTCGTAGTGGACTGATATTTTGTTGGTTAGCCATTCGTAATTGAATAGTGGACCACTCCAATTTGGGCTCTCCCATCCTTTGCCTGGTTTTTTTGGGCATAACATTGGCATCAGATCCGAGATGACCCGATCCATCTCGTAGTCTCCAACCTGCACAGTCATATGCATCTCCTGATCGGTTCTCTTCTTGTTCTTATAAATCTTGTTTACAACCTTAATATCCCTTCTAGGGGCTTCCTTTTAATTGAAACTATCTATCAATGCTGGGAGATTCTCTACCACCTTCTGGTTGTGTAGTAACTTCATACATGCTTGAAGGAATGGCTTAACTACTTCATCGGCCTTTGGGTCCATGGAAGCTTTTGATGTTGATGCTTTTGTCGTAGAAAAATCGTTTCTTGCCCCTATAAAAGTTTCGTTTTCTTTGTTCAGAGCTAGACCTTCCTTTTTGTCAGTTTCCTTTCTGATCCATGAATTTTTAGTAGCTTGCTCTGTAGGTCCTCCCATGGTCATACCACTATGCTTTATTTCATTTACACTAGGGCCATCATCGTGGGATCAACTTTGACCATTTTCACAGTCTGCGTAGGTGTTTGCTGCTTTTCCTGCATCTTAGATAATAGAATTGGACATTATTCTATTATGTGGTTAAATTGCCTACAATACCTGTAGGACTTTCACGCAAGGCTATGTAAATCATGTGCGTAGTGTCCTGGATTTCCATAGTTATAGTAGATAAATTGGCCTCTTCCTTGTCCTACAACTCCTCTTCTCCCCCATCCCATTCCTCTTGCTGAGGATACTCCTCGTCCAGAGGGAGATGCTAGTGATGAGGTCTCAGCCTACACTCTGTAAATGTTTGCACTGTCTATCATCAACTCATACATTCAGCAGTGGTTCTCATCATGACCAACCGAGGAGCAAAATATATAATATTATTGCTTCAACTCTAGCACATAAGCTCCCAACCTTGGGCATGGTCAGTATCATGCTAGCCGGCTACCCGAAAATCAGCGCACCATAAGATGGGATTGTTGGGCTCTCTAGCCTCCCTAGGGTGTAGTGGATTTGGTTCTCTGGCCCGTAGGTAATCCGTAAACACAGGGAAATGATCTTTGGTGTTTTCAACTCCTTTACAACGAATACACCAGACATCTACGCTAGCTTTGTTACCCCGATCTCTCCATAAATTCTGAATTTCTAAGTGCATCGCCTCTAATTGGCTCTGGATCTGCAGCGCCCCAATTTGGGTATCGTCTCTCGGAGAAACCTCTAGCTTCACAGAAATATCCAAGGATTATTCCTGCGAATAAATCTTCTACTGGCCCATAGGCCCGCATAGATGTGGTAGTAGCATGGTGATAAACCATTCCTTATGCTGCTTGTCATCGTAAGAAAATCCCCCATCGCTGATGACTTTCTTCAGCCGTTGATCGGCTTCCCGGACTAACTCCTTGGATTCTTGCTTTAATTATTTTAGCTTCACCACCAACTGCGTGTAGGACTTTGGATTTTTGAATTTCTGCTTCGGTTCCTTCTTGATATCATCGATAGTAGGGGGAGCGACATTTTGTTTCATATATCCAATAAACCAGTCTAGCGCTCGGCCCTTAAAGGCCATGGCCAATTGCGCTCCCTTTACAACATCAGTATTAACGTTTTGTGATTATTAACGTTTTGTGCGGTCCATATTTGCATCAGCCACTGTTGGAACCGTTCCATATCCACATAGTCACCACACCCCTAAGATGGGCACTTGTGTGTACGTACCATATTTTCGATAGGTAGGGGTGGCGGTGGTGTAGGAGATGTTTGAGTGTTACGTGGATTCGAATATGGTGTAGTAGGAGGGCTACCTGTAGCATGTGTAGCCTTAGTTTCTAGATTCAAAGGATATATTAGAGGGTTGTATGCAGCTGTCTCCCCCTTTTTATTGATCCGGTAATATTTATCGCTCTGCATGGTGCTTTCAATCTATTCGTAGTTCATTCACTCGGTGTGGCTGCACATAACACCTTTTTCACTCAAAAGCATCTTAATCAGCAAAGGAAATTTACGTAATAACTTACCTCTCAAACCCTTAAAAAATCTTCTCTCAGCTTCAGAGTATGATCGGAGGACTTTAACATCATGTGAACAGGTTAAAACTGCGACGGAATTGTTTATATTTACTGCCAAGTCGGAGTTGACAGATGTTGTAAAGTGTCGCGTGTTGCAAACTGTCACATGTAACAGGTCATGCCGAAGTCAAGACCGTTACGAGAACCGTCAGTGTTACATTGCGCCCATCGCCTGTTCACACGCAAAGTTTAACGAACGCGCCCAGTTTGTTGACCGCCAAGGGTTTATCCCTATCCAAAGTTTTAAAATGGGTTTTGAATTTAATTTCAGCGCTAAGGTTGGGGACTTAATCCCTAGGTTCATGTATGGAGATAGGATTCGATATCCTAATCACTTAATTTCCTCAAAAAATTGCTAATTGAAGTACATGAAGGTTCGATGCAGAGTTATAAATCCATGGAAAATTAGCTCATGAAGGCATCTTTGGTTTTTGGAAGACATTGTGCAATTTGAGTGTAGTTTCAGAAGGTTAGAGGTGAAATTATTTGCAGCATTGCTCAGCCATCGGTGGTTGGAATTGAGCACGGAGATAGGTGTCAGAAAGGCGAGGAAGAGTAATTTCTATTTATAGGGTTTAGAAGTGCCTGCGAGCTCAGTCTTTCTGTTCCATTTCAGAGTAAATATTCTTCAAGATCAATCCTAATAAAAATGGACGCCCACTTAAAAGTGGACATGGAGATGTAGTCCAGGAGGGACGAACTCTGTCATCAAATTGTTTGCCTCTTCTTCTCTCTGATTATTGATGTTATTTAATTCATTTATGCTACTGTTTTATCTCTTTTATCATTAAAGCATACTTCAGTTAACAGTCAATCTAAAGGAAAAACTAATCAAAATTATTTATGCACTTTAATTGATCAGTTATCAGATAATTTTTGGTATTGGAGCAGGTTTTTCTTGTAGTTTGTTTGTCAGTGGATGTTGGCCAGATTGGGATTGCAACATGGAAAAGGTGAGCTTGAGGAATTCGATCCAGAGATCGGAAGGCAGAAAGTCAATCATCAATCAATGATGACAGGGACTGAGACCGTTGAGACTCCTGAAGCTACTGAAAAGAAACCCATGGATGAGAATCAAATCCAGCAGATGTTTATAAACATGTAGCAAATGTTGGAAGAATTTTATGAAGACAAGAAGACAAGGGATGCAGCCTCATCGTCAAAGGAATCAAAGAAGGAAAAGGGTAAAGGCAAGGCAGCTAAATCTCCTTCTCCTCTGTCATCTCCATCATCTTCTTCTTCCTCTTCTACTTCTAGTTCCGAATCAGAAAAAGAAAATAAACATAAGAATCCACTTTTGAAACTTGATGTTAAGTTCAAATTACCTTTGTATGATGGTGAAATAAACCCTGAGAAACTAGATAATTGGGTAAAATAGTTAGAAGTCTATTGTCGTATTCAAGATATTACTGATGATAAGACAAAGATCCAATTAGCTACTCTTAGAATGGGGGGTACTGATTTGATCTGGTGGGAGAGTAGAACACAGATAGATTTAAAGCATAAAGGAAAAGTTATCACCTCATGGACTAAGTTTATCAAAGCTCTAAAGAAACAATTCTATCCGTTGGGTCACACACAACAAGCTATAATTGATTGGCAGCGCTTGCGACAAGGTAAGGGACAGAGTGTTCAAGAATTCACACAAGAATTTAGAAAGAAGGCATTAACACTCGGTATTTCTTTGGACACAAAAGAAACTTTGTTGAAATATATTGGCAGTTTGCACTCATATTTGCAGCATACATTATTAATGTTCAATCCTAATGATTTTGATTAAGTTTGTGTTCAAGAAATTCATGTCGAATCAGGTGGTAGACCATTCAATTTTACACCAAAGACATCCAAGTAGATGGAAACTGAAGACATCAAAAATAAGGGCAAGTCAAAGGGAAAGAAGTCTGCCACAGCTCAGAAGGAAGAAGATAGACCTACGTGTACACATTGCCAAAGGATCGGCCATGATGAAGCTAGGTGTTGGAAACTTCATCCGGAACTAAAGCCAAAGAAGTTTCAATCAAAGAAGGGTGAAACGAAGGCTGAAACAGTAGTCTAGCAAGGCTTAGACTTGGGATCCGATTCAGGTGATGAAGGTAAAATCACTGCTATGGTTACAATAGGTAAAATTTCTGATGCTAAAACTTATGCTTCTTCAAAAATAAAACAAAAGAATGAAGATAAAATAATCAATTTATTTCATATAAGGGTAACTTCAAATCATACTAAGATAGATACATTGTTCAATACGGGATCACAGACAAATTTGATTTCTGAGTGATTGGTTAAAAAATTGGGTTTGAAAACACATAATCATCCAAAGCCATATCATTTAGGGTGGTTAAAGGAACAAAGTCAAATTCATGTTACCAAACAGTATCGGTTGAAATTTTCAATCACAACTAACTATATCGATGATGTGGATCTATGTAATATTCCTTTTCAGGAATTTCTGTAATATTCTCAATGAGGACGTTGTATAAGGAAAACCATGCAACAGAAACAAAAAATAGGACTTGGATCCCCTTATATATGTTTTATGTAGCTTAAATATGAAATGTCATTAGAAACAGATCATTATAGCTACACTAAACAGATCTCCCCAGCTCAAATATGCTCAAAAGCATGCCAATCCCATGACTTCACACAAAAGAATTTCTGAATACTGCAAAAGTATGATTTTAATTAATATTTATATAGAAAGAGATGTTAAAATACAGATCTGGAGCTTTCATTAATCATAGAATCATAAATGGGAGGTTTGACCTCCTTTACATGGACATTAGAACACCTTGGCAGGGGTTTCCGGCAAAATATCACAATAAAATACAGTAATACAGAAAATAATGCAGTCCACTACAACTCTGTATTATATAAAACTTAAGATGATGTAAAATATATGCACAATATATAAAATGGCCCAAGGCCCTCCTCAATATACTTCCCGAAGGGAAATAAGCACCTCCTCCTCTGATACAAGCACAAAATCAAGGGGTTTGACCCTTGCTACTACTGCAACTATAGAAAATATGCAATTACTGGAAGTGTCTATGTTGTAGGTGTTGATGGCTGAATAACCCCAAGTTAGATGATGGAAAATGAGCTTAGGACCTCCTCTTTTGATCTCTTAAACAAGCTGAACCAAAGAAGAAGGTAGAATTCTCACATGAGAATCCTTTGCACTAAAAAGTGCTGCAACTATAGTTGAACATATGAAGCTTGCAAGTAATCAAGAAGAACAAACATAGATGAATACTGAATGCCTCCTTTGCTGCTATCTCCTCCCTCTTATCCTTGGTGAGCCTCCTCACCCTGGGCCCCACTCATTGATGTGGTGACTTCCTGGGAAAGATTCCTCTTTCAAAACTACGCTTTCCTTGTTGGTTTCCCTCCTCTTGTAGCAGATGTTGGGTGCAGGAATTACGCTTAAGTAAAGTCCTCAACACTTAAATTGTCAACCCGGGGGATTCGTAAACTTAGAGACGAAGTACATGAAATGCCAGAGATGGTATGAATATTTCTAATATCAACTCCTACTTTTTAAAGGAAAAATTGTAGAATCAAACTTTAGAGAAAAAGGCAACTCAAAACATCAAAAAATCTGAGGCTAGAATAAGAAGAAATGTACTTGCAAGAGAGATTCGGAAATAAAAATAAGGAAATTACTCTAGCGGGATATTGATCATCTACTGAGAATGTGTTTTCTTTAGCAAAGACACCTTAGCAGTCTTCAACAGATGGGCCCTTTCAAACCTTCTCATGTAAAGATATCCTTCCCACAAGAATCGATCTTGCACTAGTGCAGGAACAATGATCTATGCAGAAGGTGTAAAGTAATGTCCGTATTAAAATGATTTTCTTCGTGCAAGGGCCCTGAACTTTCTCAAGTCCACAACACTCAGATCTGGTACCAAGAAACTAGTTCTTATACCTGATCTGAGCTTCTTACACTTTAAATTTTAGTCCTTGAAATCAATGATTAATTACTGAAAGTGTTATGAAACCAAATTTCTTATTAGAAAGATGAATATCTGTAGAGAATAAGGAAACAATATTTTTAATTAAAATGTAACTGAAAGCAAGAAATCTGTTAGAAGTAAACTAAAGAGACTTGTTGCATCACACTATCCAGCACTGGTGCAGAAACAGTTCTCCTGCTTGCACCAGGTGGAGAAAATAGACCAAATGTGTATAAAGTGAATAGCACACCAACGTGCACTG
This sequence comes from Pinus albicaulis, assembly GCA_034641835.2. Classification (NCBI taxonomy): domain Eukaryota; kingdom Viridiplantae; phylum Streptophyta; class Pinopsida; order Pinales; family Pinaceae; genus Pinus; species Pinus albicaulis. The sequence goes on from CM076575.1 coordinate 101,991,175, forward strand.
GTGCAGGTAATTTCTCTTGTTCGAACCGGGTGGAGAAAACAATTTTAAATTTAGATGCAGAAAAGGAAATTTAACTACTTCACACTACAGATATGCTTTCACTCAAACATAAATTCAAATGTTGTAAATTAAATCACACTTAGTAGACATAAATCACAAGAACAGAAAGGAGGGAGAACATGCTGGGTTGGCTGGGCTCTAGCCAACCAGCACATTTCCCTTTCAAATGGAAATTCTACTTAGTGTTGAATCAATTCATCAATTGTTTAAGCATGAAGAAATAAAATCCATGAATCATAAGGCGGATCTCTTTTTATTAAATCCTCAAAGAAAATACATGCGTGGTTACATATCCAACCCAGATTTGGGCGATAACAAAAGACAGGCTTGTTACTGCCTCACTGGTTCTATTCTCTGATCTATTCAATTCTATCCCAATATTGAACATCTTGTCCTATTTAAATTTCTCCTTATATAGATCCTTTTGGCCGCAGGCCAAAAGGATCGTTTAACCATTGCATAGACAATTGCAGAAATCGTTACAACAAATTACATCACCGATTGCAAAATAAGCTTTCGGCCTTCAAAATTAAACGTTCTAACAAAACGGGCCATGGCTATCTCCAGCTATTCGTTCCTCCTAAGTCTGATCTCCGCTACTCCAAATTGACTTGTTTTTATCACTGGGACTCGGTTACCTTCAGACATGGTGGTACAAAATTAGGCAGCAATCAAAGAGATCCAGATTTGCTGCCAAGATTCACAGTGCTGGTCCTGGTGCGAGATCTGTTCTGCACTAAAAATCAATGGTCAAGGTAAGCATTTAACTATTAAATAACATAGGAGTTAACGATGAGTTACAAAAGTAATTCTAAGTAGAAAATCACATAATAAATAGTTAATAAATGCTAAGTTAAGTTAAAATATGTAAAATATGAAGTTAATGCAAAATGTGTCATCGTTCTCGCACTAGTGCAGGATGAGGGCGCATAAGATAGGTAAAACAGGGTAAATGATTACGATTTGGAAAGGGAAAAATGGTCAAAAATGGTGCAAATTAGAGGACCAACATCCTCCCATCCCTAAACTATTGTGTGTCCTCACACAACTTTTTACCTCTGCAAAAAACCAAAATTTTGAATACTCCAACTTAGTCCTGTTCCGGCATGTTGTCCTCAGGTTGCATTGTTTCAGCCTTCTTCCTCTTGATGTGCCTTAAATTCTTTGCTACCTTTCCCAACCACCTGAAACAACATCTAGTCCGATATTTCCAAACTTTAACTTCGCTTTTCTTTTGTTTGAGCTCTGCCATCAATTCTTCTCTGCTTTGTTCTTTCTCCTCTTGTGCTTTGGTCACAAGCTGCTCCAAGTTTTGTTCTTGGAGTTCTAATTATGCTATGCGAGCAGTAGGAGTCACCAATTCTTTTCCTCCCTCTGTCTCAGAAGGGGATTTCACTGGCTCCGGGACTTTTATATCTGCCATGGTCGCGTCAAGGAACTATTCTACCTGTGGTTCCTCTTTTTCCAGGTCTCCTTCCTTCTGCTCTGGTTCATATTCATCCGGTTCCTTGTCTTCTATGGGTTCTTTTGCCTCTTATTCTTCTTCTGGTTCCTCTTCATCCGGTTCCTCTTCTTCTGTGGGTTTTTCTTGTACTGGTGCAGAATGGGATTCCATACCCTGTGGGGGTTGTGGTTTCTTACCTGCATCGGCGATTTTACTCTTATTATGGGGTCTTTTGATAAAATGTGCCAGCAGCGTATCGTCCGCGACTTGTGCAATATTCACCACGTCTGCAAGGACCGACAGACTATCGTGTTCAAAGGCCTGTGCCTGTGTAGAAGGGATTTCTTCAGCAGGTGCACCAACTATTTCCTTAATAGAATACGAGGTCTTCTCTTCTGTCGATTTTTCTGACCGCTTTCTTTTCACACTAGTGCGAGAAGAACTTCCCTTTTTTATTTTGTTCAGACCCTTACTTGTACTAGTAGGAGTCTTCATATTCTTTCCCTCAGCCGACTTCTCATGTAACTATTTCAATAGCTCTTCCCATGTCATACCTTTTCTCTCCAGCTGTTTTAAGACTAAGATTTTTATCAGGCCATGATGGCATAATCGTGTATCGGTCTGGTCCTCCCTTCCATCATGTACACTTCTAGCCATTTTATCCAAGATTTTGAGAAAAAATTAGGGGAATTTCATTTTCCAATGAATGTGCCGCCTCCTTAAAAATGTTGTAGCAGTCTAAAATGATACACGAGGGTACATGTGTACCTCCCTTCGCAGGTCACAATTTTTTGCAAAAAAAACAGGAGATCCTGCCATTGACCCAGCAGGGCTTTGTGCAGGACTCCACATTTCCAATTCACCTCCAGCTTCTTATCCTTGACAAAACGCTGCCAACGTTTGCTTTCCAGCTTCTGGTTCTTGAACCACTCCACTCCCGTATTGTCCAAGCCCATTGTTGTTGTTACAAATTTCTTAGAGACTTTGAATTTGAGCGGCCCAATTCTCACTTGGCCATTCTTAAAGCTTCTTGCAAATTGTAGGGCGACCTCCTTGTCATACCCATCAAACTTTTGAAGGAACCGTAGAAATCCCGACTCTCGCAACAGTGGAAGACTGTTGCGAAATTCAGTAGTTTGCTCAATCTTGCTAAGAGACAGGGGCTCATTTCGGACGGGCAGCATTGCTACTATTAGCTATGAACAATAATTTCCAAGGCTTGCATGCAATACCATGGAATCAGCTTTCATACATAAATATCTAACCATATCTCTGATTCATTTGCCATAAATACTCATCATTTCCGGTCAGGCTTAATTGGTATGCATGATGGCAGTTTAACGGTTCAGTGCAGTAATAATCACGATGAAGGGACGTTTAGGATAAATGTAGGAGTGGGGGGAGTTATGAGTGAAGGACATTTCAAATCATTGCGGAGCGGGGTAGATTATATGCAAACAATGATTAATATGATCCTTACATTTCTTCATAATTACAAAAAAAGGAACTTAGCACTCATTAAAAAGATCATGATTTCTACTTAAAAAACTTTGTACTTTTAACTAATTTCCTCCTAGGTAACATAATAGCGTAAATACTTGTCAATCATATGAAAAACATCATATAAATTTCCAACATGATCACTTTCTTATGTCATAATATGACTCGTGTTATGCTGTTGATGAGGTGCATGCTTGTACTGATCTTTGCACCACTTAAATCATATCATTCTTCTGGTACTTTTTTGCTCATCTTATCATATAGGAAAACATGCTTGCACTAGTGCAAGCATAATATTAAGACAGAGAATTAAAATATAGGTTGGATTTCACATGATTTCCTCAACTTATTCTGAATTTTGCTTCGCCCTTTCTTGATGTTTTAGAGCACATCCTTCTGCTCTTTGTATGCAAGATCCTGCAATAAACTCGTGAGGGAACAAAGGAGTGCGAAAGGAAAATCTTAGAATGGGAAGGAATTTTGTCACAGGGATTCCAGGAAAGTACCAAAAGAGGGAAAATAGAAGTGGGATAGGAAAAAAAATTCAGGGTTAAAGTAGGATTTCTTCGAAGCAAATAGGGTGAATTTAGAAGAATATGGGAAGGTTAATTATACTAGGATTCCGAGAAGAAAGTTGAGGGAAAATTACGAAATGGGATATAAAGAAAGGAAGAAAATTTTCTGGAAGGTCTGCCTGCACTGGTGCAAGAAAAATAACTGCAGCGAGAATTATAGACAAAAGAGTATGGTACATACTTGTTACCTTGTCCCAAATGAATTCCTTGTTTTGTTTCTGCCCAAAGACTTATAATGAAAATCAAATTTTGTTGAAAAGGTGCAATCTCAAAATAACTACCTCAAGTTCATGCACCTACTATAGCAATCTTATACCTAGATTATGCAGCACATATTTAGAGGCAACCACCATCAATACACATTGTTGCCAACCAGCATCTTGTGAGCAGTCATCATTGAGTAATTCGTCACTCTAAATATCATGAAAGTCAAAATGAGTTATGATACCAATTAGCAACCTCTTTATTGAAAACTCTAAATTACGTTGTCATCCGGATTCAAACTAAATTTCCTCTTAATATATCACGAAGAATAACCTTTACTAAGGGTATCACATCCTTAAATATTCTTGATTTTTGAAAGATATAACTCAAAGCATCATGTTCAAATCGTCTTTAAAACCATTGTCCAAGGAAAAAAGATAATTTTAGGGGAAGAGAAATATAGCCAAGCAAATCATAATATGCAATTAAATTTAATACTACAGACATAGCCCTGCTGCCCGCAAGTGTCCATAACCTCGACAGGGGTGTCTTTTGACCCATCGAAATGTCTGTGTCCTACTTACTAGGCATGGATTCAAAGTTATCTTATTTTAATTTTATATGAAGGCCACTACTTTGGCTTGGTAACCAACTAATGGCAGTGCCACTCACAAGAAGTAACATGGATGAACAGGTCAACTCGTGATGAGACCTCATGTCTTCCAAATTTTTGGTTGAAAGCCATTACTATGGCTTGGTGAGCAAAAGCGGTAATGTCATGCATGCTAGGTCTCATGATCATGGTAGGTCGGCTCATCATGAGACCTCCTATCCTCCCCTAAATCTTTTGTGTACTTTGATTATGATCAACCTAAAAGGTTACTTAATAAGTGGGGAGACAGATCTACTCCTTAAGAATACGAGATGGCGTGAAATTTTTTTAATGACTAATCATTACTAACTAGTTCCTCTGCCCTAAAGACTTATTAAAGATATCCCAGATAATGACTAAAAGACTTCTTGAATTAAGAATGCTAGTGTTCTCATGAGTAGCTTATTATGATCTTAACAAGAGTGGTCCTCCATAGGGGGTTTCCAATAGTACCTTCTAAGGGAAACTGAAATTATATATATCAGATGAAAACTTCTTAGAGTTATTAGTCATGGTTACTTTGAAAAATCATGAGGTATTAGAGTGAATCATACTCAAAAATATGTGTCGCAAATGTGTATGTTAACAACCAATGCGGATCAAAAGTAGTTTTAATGACTACACTTTAAAAATAAAAAACCCAATTAGCATCTTAATAGCTTTATTCACCTACCCTACTTTACCTAAGAGGTGGAAGACTTATTTTTATGTATAGGAGTGCTTCCAATGAATAAATGTGTGGATCAGGTGAAAATATATATTCATGCTCAAATTTATCATACAAACTTGAAAGTGTGCATGAGCATGAAAAAACAACGAATGTAAATGATATGACAACAAGAGTTTTAGAAGAGGATAATGTTGCCTTGCTTGAGTAGTTTTTTGGAACCAATGTTCGATGTAACCATGGTAGCCTTGGTCCATTTCTTGATTTGGCCCATGTTTCTCACCCTCTTCTTCCATGTCATGTTGATTTTTCTCCTTAGGGCGATTAGTCTCTTGATCACATTATGGATCTACTGATAGACAAGTCAAGAACTTTTTGTTCTCAGGTTCCAATGGATATCCTTCGTTGGTTATAGTGCATGATTCATTTGTCTCCTCAAAAGAGACTTCTAAATCCTCTTGTGGTGGTGGGGAAATGGACAAATCCTTGACTATTGTCAAGAAGTTTTCTTCCTGAGAGGTAGAGATCAAGATCCCAGCAGCTGCTAGGGCTTGAGAGAGAACCTTCATACTTGTTATCATCTTTAAGTCCATCTGGTTGATTGATAGTCCCTGTCTCCACACACATATTAGTAATGGGGGTTCTTACAACACCCCAAAAATTATATAACGTTAAGGATCTAAAGATAATCGATTTTCAAAGTTATTGGCTGAAATAAGGCTCACCACACTTGCATAAAAATACAAAAATATAAAGGCAAACTTACCCCTATTGCATCATCAGAAAATTCTTACCAAATAAAATCGTCTCCTCGGCAACGGTGCCAAAATGTTGGGTGTAGGAATTATGCTTAAGTAAAGTCCTCAACACTTAAATTGTCAACCCAGGGGATTCGTAAACTTAGATACGAAGCACAGGCAATGCCAGAGATGGTATGAATATTTCTAATATCAACTCCTACTTTTTAAAGGAAAAATTGCATAATCAAACTTTAGAGAAAAAGGCAACTCAAACCATCAAAACAATCTGAGGCTATAACAAGAAGAAATGTACTTGCAAGAGAGATTTGGAAATAAAAAGAAGGCAATTACTCTAGCGGGATATTGAACATCTACTGAGAATGTGTTTTCTTTATCAAAGACACCTTAGCAGTCTTCAACAGATGGGCCCTTTCAAACTTGCTCATGTAAAGATATCCTTCCCACAAGAATCGATCTTGCACTAGTGCAGTCTTCTTTCACTAGTGCAGGAACAACGATCTATGCAGAAGGTGTAAAGTAATGTCCGTACTAAAAATGCTTTCTTCGTGCAAGGGCCTTGAACTTTCTCAAGTCCACAACACTCAGATCTGTTACCAAGAAACTAATTCTTGTACCTGATCTGAGCTTCTTACACTTTAACTTTTAGTCCTTGAAATCAATGATTAATTACTGCAAGTGTTATGAAACCAAATTGCATATCAGAAAGATGAATATTTGTAGAGAATAAGGAAATGATCTTTTTAATTAAAATGTAATTGAAATCAAGAAAGCTTTTAGAAGTAAACTAAAGAGACGTGCTGCATCACACTATCCAACATTGGTGCAGAAACAGTTCTCCTGCTTGCACCAGGCGGATAAAATAAACCAAACATGCAGAAAGTGAATAGCACACCAACGTGCATTGGTGCAAGTAATTTCTCCTATTCAAACCAGGTAGAGAAAGAAAATTTAAATTTAGATGCATAAAAGGAAATTTAACTACTTCACACTGTATATTGTCTTTCACTCAAACAGAAATTCAAATGATGTAAATTAAATCACACTTAGCAGACATAAATTGCAAGAACAGAAAGGAGGGAGAACGTGTTGGGTTGGCTGGGCCCTAGTCAACCAACACATTTCCCTTTCAAATGGAAACGCTACTCAGTATTGACTCAATTCATCAATTGTTTAAGCATGAAGAAAAAAAATCCATGAAGCATAAGGCAAAGCTCTTCTTATTAAATCTTCAAAGCAAATACATGCGTGGTTACATATCCAGCCCAGATTTGGGCGATAAAAAAAGACAAGATTGTTACCGCCTCACTAGTTCTATTCTCCGATCTATTCAATTCTATCCCAATATTGAACATCTTGTCCTGTTTACATTTCTCCTTATATAGATTCTTTTGGCCGCATGCCAAAAGGATCGTTTTACCATTGCATAGCCAATTGCAGAAATCGTTACAAAAAATTACATAACCAATTGCAGAATAAGCTTTCGGCCTTCAAAATTAAACGTTCTAACAAAACGGGCTGTGGCTATCTCCAACTATTCGTTCCTCCTAAGTCTGATCTCCGCTACTCCAGATTGAATTTTTGTTATCATTGGGACTTGGCTGCCTTCAGATATGGTGGTAAAAAATTAGGCAGCAATCAAAGAGATCCGGATTTGCTGCCAAGATTTGCGGTGTTGGCCCTGGTGCGAGATCTGTTCTGCACTAAAAATCAGCTTTCAAGGTAAGCATTTAACTATTAAATAACATAGGAGGTAACGATGAGTTACAAAAGTAATTCTAAGTAGAAAATCACATAATAAATAGTTAATAAATGCTAAGTTAAGTTAAAATATGTAAAATATGAAGTTAATGCAAAATGTGTCATCGTTCTCGCACTAGTGCAAGATGAGGGTGCATAAGATAGGTAAAACAGGGTAAATGATTTTGATTTGTAAAGGGAAAAATGGTCAAAAAGGGTGCAAATTAGAGGACCAATAGCAGCGTTGCTGACTTGGTCAACTAGATCTAGCTCATTGCTTTGCCCCTCTTTCACACCAAAGTGGCTTTATTTTTCCTCCTAATCTAATCCCTTTTCATATTGGGATATGTTTTATTGTCCTTCCTACTCTTCTATTTAAAAAATGGAGCAGTTATAATATTCCAAGTAGTAGTGGCTGATTGGGAATATTACAGTCCTCCCAGCTTAAAACTTGCTTGCCCACAAGAAATAGTAAAGAAGGATGCTGCAAGATCTTCTCTCCCTCCCAAGTGGCATCCTCATCTGGTAGATTCCTCCAGCGAATCAGATATTCCTTGATGACTCTATTCCTTAGCTGCCTCTCCCTTGTGTCCAAGATTTCTTCTGACTGCAAAACTAGGTGGCCCTCATCATCAATGGGGGGAAGATCCATGTTGGCAACTACATTCCTCCCAATGGCCTTCTTGAGGCAAGAGACATGGAAGATATTGTGGATCTTGCTTCCCTTAGGAAGCTCCAGCTCATATGCTACCTTACCGACACATTTTCTCACCTTGTATGGCCCATAGAAACGTGGTTTGAGCTTCTCATCTCCCTTCTCCTTGAGTGTGGACTATTTATAAGGTTGAAGACGCAGATAGACTAGATCTCCCACCTCAAACTATCTCTCTATATGACCATGGTCTGCATACATCTTCTGTTGGTTCTGGGCAGTAGCAATGTTGTCTTTGAGTGCTCTGAGTATGTCTTTATTCTCCTGGTTCCATTCCTTTGCTCTTGGAGCCTTACTTGCCCCAAAAATAACATCAGAAAATGAGAGTGCCTCATACCCATATAAGGCTCATAATGGAGTCATGCCAAAAGATATATGGTGAGTAGTGTTGTAACAATACTCTCCCAAGTGGGGCCAACGCAGCCAAGCCCTCTACTGCCCTGCTACATAGTTCCTCAAGTAGCCTTCCAGCCACTTGTTCACTATCTGAGTCTGTCCATCAGTTTGTGGGTGATAGCTAGTGCTTGGAGTCAAATCAGTCCCCACTAACTGGAAAATTTCTTGCCAAAAGCCACCCATGAAGCGGCTATCCCGATCACTTACTATGGTCCTTAGGAGACCATGGAGTCTGACTACATCTCCAAAGAAGAGCTCAGCTACCTGTGAAGAAGTATAATGTGCAGAAATGGAAAAGAAATGAGAGTACTTTGTTAGTTTATCAACAACTACAAAGATACAATCCTTACCTTGCACTATCGGTAGCCTAGTGATGAAGTCCATTGACATGCTCTCCCACTTCCCATCCGGAATAGGTAGTGGCTGCAATAACCTCGTAGGGTGGGTGTGTTCTCCCTTGTTCTGCTAACAAATTGTGCAACCCCTGACATGTTGGAGCACATCCTCTTTGAGTCCCTTCCATGAGAATCTCTCTCTTATGGCCCTATAGGTTTTTGTGAAACCTTGATGCCCTGCAAGTGGGGAATCATGTGATGCTAGTAGGATATTCTCCTTGAGCTTGGAATTCTTAGCCAAGAAGATCCGGTACCAGTAATAGATGATCTCATCCATCACCCTATACCTCTCATATGATACCACTCCATCAAGTATCTCACATGCAAAATCATCTTTGGAATACTCAACCAAAATTTGAGCCTTCCAATCTGCGTCCATGCCCCTCAAAGATAGCGCTGTAGGTCTCCTGGATAGAGCATCAGCTACTACATTGCTTTTTCCCTTGACATACTCTATGTCAAAATCATAAGCTTGGATTTTTCTCACCCACTTCTGTTGCCTCTCCTGGAGTTTTTTCTTTTCAAGGAAGAATCTAATACTATTATGGTCAGTCTTCACCTTGAACTTATTCCCCACTAAGTATTGCTGGAATTTGGCTAATGCATGCATGATAGCCAAGATCTCTTTATCATAGATGGGGTATAACCTCTCATTAGGGAGAATCTTCCTATTCTCAAAGGCTATAGGATGCCACCTTGCATCAAGACTACTCCAATCCCTTCACCTTATGCATCACATTCTAGAACAAAAGGTTGAGAAAAATCAGGAAAAACAAAAACAGGATAACTACTCATTACCTCCTTGAGCTTATCAAAATCCTTCTGCATTGTTGGTTTCCAATGGAAATCCCCCTTCTTTTTCAAGTCTGCGAGTGGTGCTACTAGCTGTGAAAACCCTTTCACAAACTTCCGGTAATAAGTGCACATGCCCACAAACCCCCTAAGTTCTATGACATTCCTGGGCTCAGGCAAATCTCTGATAGCCTGGATCTTCTCCTCATGCACTCTTACTCCATCCACTCCTATGATGTGCCCCAAATACAACATCTCTGTGAGACCAAATTCACATTTGGAGAGCTTGGCATAGAATTTCTTCTCCTTGAGGATCTGTAAAACTGTCTCAATATGCTACAGGTGCTCCTCCCAAGTGCGGCTGTAGATAAGAATATCATCAAAGAAGACCAACAAAAACTTTCTCAAATGACCACAGAAAATGTGGTTCATGCAAGATTGGAAAGTTGCAGGGGCATTGGTCAATCCAAAGAGCATCACTAGAAACTAAAAATTCTCATAGTGGCATCTGAACGCTGTCTTGGGGATATCTTGCTCCCTCACCTTGATTTGATGATACTCGGATCTCAAATCAATCTTGGAGAAGTACATAGAACCCCTCAACTCATCCATGAGTTCATCAATCCTGGGTATAGGGTACCTGTTCTTCATGGTCTTCTTGTTCAAAGCTCTATAATCAATGCACGTCCTCAATGTGCCATCCTTCTTATTTACCAGGACCACTGAAGAATAAAAAGGACTAGTACTAGGCCGGATGTGTCCTAGAGTCAGCAGCTCTTAGATGGCCCTCTCAATATCATCCCTATAAGCCTTGGGGTTCCTATAAGGAGTGGTAATCACTACTTGGATCCCTTGTTCCAATTCAATAGTGTGTTCAAACCCTCGGTCGGGAGGTCTCCCTGGTGGGATATCTCCAAATACTGTAGAATACCAATCCAAGAGAGACTGAACATCTAAATGCACCGGTGAATCCTTGCCCCTTACCTCTGATATATGCATCTCCACTTCCCATTCAACATCCCCTCTATTCAGATCTGCCTCCATCCTGTGTGATGAAACAACTTGATGGGGGTATGTGTTTATACCCTTGATCTTCCGAGGCTGTCCATTCTTCCCTTCTGTCCATTCCATCTCCAAAGTTCTCCAATTAGTGGTAAGTCTCCCAAGAGTGATCAACCACTGGACTCTTAATATGACATTGGTATTTGGAATATCTACCACAAAAAATTGGCTTGTCAAGGTGTAGGTCCCCATGGTAATGGTTAGTGCCGGAACATACTTCGCACATTGCAGTGTCATAGCTCCTGGGACCAAAACTGAGAATCCCTCAAAATCCTCTATGTGGATCCCTCTCCTTTTTACCAGTTGTGCATCAATAAAATTATGATTCGCCCCACTATCTATCAATATAGAGACTCTTTATCCCATAATAGCACCTCTCACCCTCACAGTCGGATATTTTGGGACTCCTCTTAACGTTGCAATAGCTCCCCCTCTTGGAGCAAAGTCTTATATGGATGGTACAGTGTTGGCCTCATTCTTGGAGAAGGTCTTGGTATGATGTGCCCCTCCTACAACACATTCTCCTTCCAAATCATGAGCAAGGATTATCTCCTTGGGTCCTGAGGAGGTCTCCCGCTGCAACAATGTTCTTGCCTTGAGCAAGATGTGTTGTAAGTCTCTAGATTTCTCCATAGTTTCGAGTGTGGTTGGTTTAGTGGACTTGACCAACCCTTGCAATGTTCCAGCCACCCCATTAATAAACATGCATACCTTCCTGTTCATGGTGAGGTTGGATACCATCATTGAAAGCTGCAAATATTCAGCAATATAATCCTCAAGATCTCCCTCATGTTTGAGTTTGGTTAACTTGAAAAAATGGGCTTCCAGATCTCTTGGATCAAATCTCTCTACTAGCCTCTTGGTGAAAGATGAGTATGAAGTGATGTGATGATTCCCAAGTGTGTTCAGTCCATGAAACCACCATTCTTGAGCCTCCCCTTCTAGGTGTGGTGCAACTATCTTGATGGCTTCTATCTCAGAAACTCTGTTGAGCTGGAAGTATGTGTCCATCTTCTCCACCCAAGCCTTGGTTGAACACTTAGGTGTTCCATCGAATGTGGGAAAGAAGAATCTTACCATACTACGTTGTAGGGCTGATTCCTGCATCAAATTCTCCTCCTTTTGATGAGGATTGGCCCTCCTTCCTTCCTTGATTTGGAAAAACTCCTGAAAGCTCAAGTGCTCTCTGAACCTTTGGGATTGAGATTCATATTCCTCAAAATAATCTTCCAAGTTTCCCTCCTTATCTTCTTTGGATAGAAATACAGTAATGGTAGAGAGTTTTTATGCAGCTAAATGCTCCCTGCTATTTGCAGTGCTGGTGTTGGTGCTTTCCTCATGGAAAAACCTTATAGACTCCCCTTCATGCCTCATCTCCTTGAGGTCCCTTGCAATGTTCTGCAGGGTCTGAAGTAGGATATTTGAAATTTATTCCTCCTCCATGCTGAAGATATATTATCCCCACAAGTTGAGCCAAGAGCAAAGCTCTGATACCACTATAATATTCCTTTTTAGGAATTTCTACAATATTTTCAATGAGGAGTTGTATAAGAAAAACCATGCAACAAAAATTCAAAACAGGACTTGGATCCCCTTATATATGTTGTATGTAGCTTAAATATGAAATGGAATTAGAAACAAATCATTCTATCTACACTAAACAGATCTCCCCAGCTCAAATATGCTTAAAAGCATGCCAATCCCATGACTTCACAGAAAAGAATTTATGAAGACTGCAACAACATGATTTTCATTAAATTTTCTACATAAAAATATGTTACAATAAAAATCTATAGCTTTCATTAATCATGGAATCAGAAATGAAAGGTTTGACCTCCTTTACATGGATATTAGAACACCTCGGCAGGGGTTTACGACAAAATATCACAATAAAATGCAGTACTGCAGAAAATAACATAGTCCACTGCAACTATATATTATATAAAACTGAAGATTATGTAAAATATATGCACAATATAGAAAATGGCCCAAGTCCCTCCTCAATATACTTCTCAAAGGGAAATAAGCACCTCCTCCTCTAATACAAGCATAAAATCAAGGTGTTTGACCCCTGCTACTGCTGCAATTGCAGAAAAGACACAATTACTAGAAGTGACTACACTGTATATGTTGATGGTTGAATAACCCCAAGTTAGATGATGGAAAATGAGCTCAGGACATCCTATTTTTATCTCTTAAAGCTGAACCAAAGATGAAGGTAGAATTCCTACATGAGAATCCTTTGCACTAAATAGTATTGCAACTACAGCTGAACAGCTGAAGCTTGCAAGTAGTCAAGAAGACAAAACATAGATGAATACTGAATGCCTCCTTTGCTGCTATCTCCTCCTTCTTATCCTTGGTGAGCCTCCTCACCCCGAGCCCCACTCATTGATGTGGTGACTTCCTAGGAAAGATTCCTCTTTCAAAACTGCGCTGTCCTTGTTGGTTCCCCTCCTCTTGTAGCAGCGCTGTTGACTTGGTCAACTAGATCTAGCTCATTGCTTTGCCCATATTTCACACAAAAGTGGCTTTATTTTTCCTCCTAATCTAAACCCTTTTCACACTGGGATATGTTTTATTGTCCCTCCTACTCTTCTATTTAAAAAATGGAGCAGTTATAATATTCCAAGTAGCAGTGGCTAATTGGGAATATTACAAGCTAGATGTGATATGATTAGACATTTGTGGAATTGTCTTAGGTAGTCCTTATATCTATGACCGCGATGCAGTATTTTATAGAAAAGAACATGTGTATCATCTCAAGAAAGATGGGATTAAGTACATCATCAGGCACATAAAAACAAATATCACTTGAATTTAATTAATGCTAATCAGATGAAGCGCTTAATAAGTTCAAGTAGGAGATACATACTCATGTCGATAAAAGAGAAACATAAGGATCTTATTGATACTTGTTCAGGTTGTGAAATTTAGTATGAAGGTAATTTGGTTAAGAAGGTAGATTCATTTCACGATCTAATTAAAGAACCAAAACATCTACTTCATAAAAAGAAAATATCACATGAGATGCAGTCGATGTTTGATGCCTCTAATAATGGAATGTGTCACAAGTCAGTTGTAGAGTGTAAAGAAATAAAGCAAAAAATTTCAGGGAAGGTTGGGAAATAATTAATGTGACTCAAATCATCTCCATAAAGTTCACCCATAATTTTGGCTCATAAGAAAAACAGGGCATGGGGATTAAGTGTCGATGTTAAAGTTGATTCAATTAAGCAGAAAAATTTCCCAGTATTGATAAATCATCAATAGCCATATGAAGTTAAAAAATACGATAAAGGATATGCAATGGAAACAACGATTCACATAGATTATCAACTGCTTCAATACTTTCAGTCATATACTAAGTTGCAACAATATCACTACAGTTGGATGGGATTTCTTCAGCAAATTCACTTAGTAATGAAGGACAGGGAAGGTGTAACAAGTAAAGTAGTTGATATGTTGTCTTTTAATTCTTCAGAAGTACTGCATAAAAGTTCATTGGTTTATGAAAGTTATGTAGAACAGTATAATATTGATGATGATTTCGAAGAAAATTTTGAATCGCTAACTCATAATGGTCAGATAGAAAAGGTGCAGGTTTTGCGGGAAATTTATTTTTCTCAGATTGCAGGTGTAAGCAAGACCACGACACAAAGTCAAATTTATTTTTATTGGCCTCATATGTATGAAACAATTGTGAAGTACATAAAGGGATGTGTAATGTGTTCGACAACCAGGCCATACAATCGAAAGATTGGTTTGCACACACCACTTCCAGTTCCTTTGCAACCATGGGGCAGCATGGATTTGGTTCAAGGATAGATAGAAATGGTTAATAGGAACAGGATACATATTCTTCGAGGTAACTGTAGTATACATCCTAATATGTGGGATGAATTTGTAACTTTATGTGCATCAATCTTACAATCAAGCCTTACATTTTTCTGCGTCACAATAAGCATTGAGTCAAGTCAGGTTCAAATTGCGCCATGATAAGCATCAGTTTCAGGTCAACAAGAAGGTATGGTTGTATGTCATCAAATTCGAGATGAAAGTGAGAGATATGTATTCTCACTTATTGTCAGTTTAAAATTAAGCTTTTGTGGTCCAAAAGCTTTTTAAGTGGAGAGGATTGATCCAGGAGGATCTTGATCAGTACAGGTCAACGAAGTTCCAAGTCAAATTTAGCAGTTTGACGTCCAGTTCAGTCTTCAGAATCGTCAAATCGCCAGTAAAAAGGTCCTTTAGTGTTATTTTCAAGGTATGGTCATCATATGTTTCGAATTTGGGTTAAGAAAGGTATTTTAATGTTATGGTCATCATGTGTAGGTGTAAATGAGGGTTAAAATTATGGTGAAATACCTTATCATGTAAAGGTCTATGGTTTAAAAAAAAAACTAACCTAGATCTAAAACCCTATTACCTAAGACCTAATCATAAACCTATGTCAAAACCTAAGCATTATTCCTAAGACATATATTATAAAACCTAGTCCTATGCATATAAACCGAACCTACACCTAAAAATACAATGGTGTAATACCTAAGTTCTTAGCGCAAATATAAAATCTTACCATAAACCTTATTATAAAAGGTTCGGATGATTGATTAAAACCTATGGTCAAAAACCTTATTACTAAGGTTCGGGATATTGAAATGTTGATTTAATATAATAAAACTTTATATTAAAAAAACCCCCACAACGTTTCATAACCGCGGCTATCTAAACCGCATCAGAGGACTTTAGCATCATGTGAACACGTTAAAACTGCAGCGGAATTTTTTATATTGACCGCCAAGTCGGAGTTGACAGCTGTTGTAAAGTGTCGCGTGTTTCAAACCGTCACATGTAACAGGTCACATCGGAGTCAAGACCGTTACCAGAACCGTCGGAGAAACCGTTGGTGATACATCGTGCCCGCCACCTGTTCACACGCAAAGTTTAATGAACGCGCCCGGTTTGTTGACCGCCAAGGATTTATCCCTATCCAAAGATTTAAAATGGGTTTTGAAATTAATTTCAGTGCTAAGGTTGGAGAATTAATCCCTAGGTTCATGTATGGAGATATGATTTGATATCCTAATCACTTCATTTCCTCAACAAATTGCTAATTTGATGTAGGAATTCTGCTATAGAACAGATCCGAGAATATAAAACACACAATCCTTCAACCAACATGAAAACTCCCAATAATTCTTCATTAAAACCATAAAAATATTCAACTCAAAAATGCACATGAAGGAAAGAGAGCCACATAAAAAAAATACTGATAATAAACCAAAAAACTCTTTGGCCAAATATTACATTGGGAAGCCTCTTGGCTCTCGGCCCTTCAAACCATCTCTTACTCTCCCTGTACTCCTCATTGCTCTCAATTGTCTCTCATCCTCACAAAACCCTCCTATATATACATAAATAATGAATTTATTTCCCTCCATAAATTTCTCCACACAAATCTCAACTTAAATCTAATTTAAATTTATTCTAGTTTTGGACTCAACAAAGTCCCGTATATGGAATTTCTACTCCCTATATTATCTACCTAATTCCACTCCACTCATATCCTTTAATTATTAAAGAATATTTACAAAAAATCCTCACATTTATAAATTTCTTTTAATTTATTAAAAATAAACAATCTAATTAATAAAATAATTAAAATATCTCACCCCTCTTATCACATAATTGAATAATGAAAATTTGGCTTGGATGCTCCTGCATCAAACTCCCCATGTAGAGAAGTTTCCATAGACTCATGTCTATGAGGTCCGTCTCTTTTCTGTAATACTGCAACAACCACAAGTCATGATGACTTTCTCCCTCCAGGATTCCATAATCTTTTCTGCCACTGGTCCTTCGAAGTATCAACTCGATTTGGTAACTCATCATTCACTCTGTCGATCGGATTCCATCGGCTTCTCCAATACTTTCTTTCACCAATTCCTCAGATTAATTCCTCTTTGTCGAACTCTGTTGTCTCCAACTAAATTAAACACTCAACTTTCTGCAATGGAAAATAATCAAGAACTCCTTCTTGATTACTACTATAGTCTTTGATTGCTTTTATAGCAACAATTATCTCTTCTGGTGTTGTACCTGCATTCACCAACAAACTGTTAATTTTAAAAAAGTAAGACCTTTCGGTCTCATTTGATGCTTCAGGCATCAATCTCCCATCATCGAATTTCTGGCCTTCAATAGATTATGTTTTGAACTGCTGGCTGCTTCCATCTTCATCTTGCTGGATCAATATTTATGTCTCCTTTTTGTCTTTATGGACACAACTCCCTTGTTGCTCCTGATCTTTCACCTCAACTCCAAATAATTTCCGCTCAAATTCTCTGACTTTGACATCATATCTGTTAATGTTTCTTTCTGTACATACACTTACATCATTATCTGAAAGGTTATAACATTCATTCAACTCTATAAAAATTTCATCTCTATCATGCATAGTAACTGTAATTTCTTCTGGATCGGGTTCTGCAATTTTTTCTTCTCCATCAGGTTCCTTCAGCCACCGTTCCAAAAACTCGATTTCCATATGAAATCTTGTCATCACTTCATCACGACCTTCACTCTTCCTCTGGAAATATTCCTGAGTTTTCCTGGCTTCAGCATCATTACATTGTAAACTTTTGTCAGCAATTTCAATAAACAAATACATTTGTTTACCTCCTTGGAATTTTTCTTCAGCATTTCCACTTTGTTCCTGTCCCATAACAGCTTCGACTTGTTGTCTTACCCCAAATAAGAATTCATTTATGATTTATTCATGTTGTAACCAATCAACACTTTCCTTCTCTGAAAGGAATTCTCTACCAGACTTTACCTCAAAAGTTTCATTCTCCTTTGTGACAGTTCCATCAGACTACTCACCATCGCTCACATATCCTGAAAACATACATAAACTGTGATATTTAAAAAGGTAAGGCTTCATAGCCTTGTCTGCTTCTCTTGCCAACGCATCTTCAGCTTCTTCTGAACTATCACAATAGTTCATGAGATCTTCCTCATTGATCTCTTCACCCAGAATTTCACCTTGTTCTGGGCCACAAATGGAAACATCCATTTTTAACTCAGCCTCTTTGAGTTCTTCACAACTCAACATCTGTTCCATATTCTTCAGCTCTTTTGCCAACTGTATGTTTACCTACTTTTCCCTATTTGTATGTAGCTTCTTCCACTTTACCTTATTTCTCATGGTCCAACCATGTGTCTGGTTTTTCACATTTTCCTGTAACAACTCCATTAAAAATTCAAGATGAATTTTTATCTCAGCCTTCTCCCGCTCTTACTCTTCATCCGTCAACTGTTCACATATGCCGCTTACATTGGCATTTTCCTTCTTCTTCCCTCTGTTGTGGTCTTCATCAAATATTTGGAAATGACTATCAACAGTCATTTCCCCCCCCTTTGTGAACTTCATCAATTCACGTGTGGATTCAATCCACTTCTCAGCAATCCTTCACACTTTCCATTCATCAAAATGCAAGTTCTCCTCCTGTGCTTGGCTTCTCTTGGTTCTCTGTCTTGGAAGCAATCATTGGAAACCCTCTTGCTTCACTTTGCTGCAAACAACACTTTAGTAACTCATGTGTTACAATGACCAATTCTTTGGGTGTCGGGCTCCGTGGATCATGCACCCAATTACATTCAGACTTTTGACTTATCTTACGACTCTTTGACTTCAAACTTACACCAATTTTTCATCTTGGATGAAAATACTCAATCTCAACTCAAAACTATCCAAACTTTCATTTGACTCTAACATCTGTTTTCACTTCAAGACTCGACCCAAAAATTATGACAATGGATGTTTCAAGTTATACAATCTTTACTTTATTTCATACTTCATTAGTTATGAAAATCATCAGTTTTCCCTATCATTTCACATGATACTGAAGTCTTTAGTTGAATTATAATTCAGGTTTTTCAAGTTTTATTTTAAGGTAAAAATAAATAAACCATTCAATCTTCAATGTTCAAAAATACCTTCCTGAATTATCATACCTCGTGTCCTATTAAGGTTATTAATAAACCTTTCTCTCTGTAGTCTCAACTCTCTGGTTTCCATTCTTCTGTGCCATCTTTGTCACTGTAAATACTCACATGCTCACAAGCTCGTCATCATAACGCAAACGTTTCCCCATCCATCAATCCAATTATTTCATGATCAACAAGACACACATATCTCGAGGCTCTTCTTCCAATCTCCACTGTCAATTTTGACTTTCATGCTCATCAGATATATCCTCTCCAAAGCTGTGTGAAAATCCTTGTTGGTTTTCAAAACTGTCTTCACACAATTCCACGTTGATTGCACAATCTTGAAAAACATGTGAGAAAAAAAATTCAATAACACAAACATATAATTTATTAAATTAATTTTCTCACCACTTCAAAACAATAATGCTCCTAGCACAGGCTTTGTGTCACTGCAATTCTCTTCACGCAATCTATTCCTTTCGTTCACCATTCTGTCATGATTTTCTTCCAAAGCCTCTTAGGTTATGACTGTTTCTCTGCCATTTTCCCACTGTCTTGAATTCCTGAAGTCTGTGTATCCATCATTGAAGTGCGAAGTCTCTTGTTAGGAACAATAGATTTTCTATCATCAAATCTTTGGGAGCTGGTGTCCACAGAATTTGAAGCTGTGTGACTTTGAGAGCCAACTTTCAACAAATTTCCACCCACAACAGAGCGATCCACTGAAAACGTACTAGGAGTTGCAACTTTTGTTCGAGACCTCTTTCTCGATGCCAACGAAACACGAAATCTATCCAATTTAGAAATTTCTTCATTCTGAAATCTTGCTCTCTTCCTGACACAAAAGAATTTCATTAAACATGAGTGTCGTGTAAAGGCCACTGGACTCTTATAGTCCCTACGCATAAGCCAATGCATATTTGGTAGGAGTATTTACACATACATAGAAAATCATCATGATTTCACACAGAGGTTATCTCCCTTCTCTAATTTCCGATTTGCACCACCCTAACCAGGCACCACTGTCTCTCCAAGATCCAGAACCCACTGTCGTTGGAATTTGTGCTAGCTCCACACTCAACTCTCATTGCCCAACAATTCTTCACGCAATGACTATGCCACTCTCCCAGCAATATCAATGTAGCTCCTCAACGTAGATGATATGCCATTCTTAACGCAGGTGACATGCCACTCTGTGATGCTAAAACATGAAACTATGCTTACGGTGACTACATTCTACATTCCCATTTGAATAGCACTTCATAGTTGTATAGTTCAGTTAATAAAGCCCGAAGATTCCAGTGATTCCTCCAATGCTTGCGTCCACATCAAAGATTCCACAAATAATCCACATATCCACTAGATTGCTTTCGGATGCAACCATGTGAATCCGTCAAACGGCTTGATAGTCACAGTCCATATTTTGGTATCTACAGCCCTGTAACACACCTTATTGCA
This sequence comes from Pinus albicaulis, assembly GCA_034641835.2. NCBI lineage: Eukaryota > Viridiplantae > Streptophyta > Pinopsida > Pinales > Pinaceae > Pinus > Pinus albicaulis. The sequence continues at coordinate 102,011,585 of CM076575.1, forward strand.
TTATCAGAGTGAAACCATTGACAATGGCGGCTTTATTAAGAAAAAACCAGAAACACTGCATGCGCCTGTCTTTATTACTGGAATGAGTTAACTACTAAACATAAACCATTGTGCCGGAGGTCCAGAAATTACGATCATACTTTATGGTTTTAACCTGCTACAATCATCAATTTAGATTTCCATTTACCGTGCTAAAACTGAATGTGTGGTAACAAATTTTTGTTAATCAATACTAGTCATACTAAAACTCTAACTCAGCATACCCAAAGTTCTGACTGCGTCTTAAAAACTTGAACTCACATACCCAATTGCTAATACGAACTTACTCCGGTTCATGCTGATTTCATACTGCATTTTCATGGTAGCAACATCCTTACAACGAGGTTTTCCTTCAACGCCATTTTTTCTTACTTCCATACACAGAATTGATTCATACGTTGCCCAATTCGACTTCACCAGCAACGTAGACTCTAGGTGTATTCATCTTCCTGCAATTACCATATCAATATACTTGCAGATTCAAAACAAAATGTAGGACAGGCATCTTTCCGCTCTAATATCAAATGATGTAGGGATTCTGCTATAGAACAAATCCGAGCATATAAAACACACACTCCTTCAACTAGCATGAAAACTCCCAATAATTCTTCATTAAAACCATAAAAATATTCAGCTCAAAAGTGCACATGAAAGAAAGAGGGCCACATAAAAAAAATATTGATAATAAACCAAAAAACTCTTTGGCCAAATATTACATTGGGCGGCCTATTGGCTCTTGGCCTTTCAAACCATCTCTTACTCTCATTGTACTCCTCACTACTCTCAGCTGTCTCTCATCCTCACAAAACCCTCTTATATATACATAAATAATGAATTTATTTCCCTCCGTAAATTCCTCCACACAAATCTCAACTTAAATCTAATTTAAATTTATTCTAGTTTTGGACTCAACAAAGTCTCGTATATGGAATTCCTACTCCCTATATTATCTACCTAATTCCACTCAACTCATATCCTTTAATTATTAAAGAATATTTACAAAAAATCCTCACATTTATAATTTTCTCTTAATTTATTAAAAATAAACAATTTAATTAATATAATAATTAAAATATCTCACCCCCCTTATTACATAATTTAATAATGAAAATTTGGCTTGGATGTTCCTGCATCATAATTGAAGTACATTAAGGTTCAATTCAGAGTTATAAATCCATGGAAAATTAGCTCATGAAGGAATCTTTGGTTTTTGGAAGACATTGTACAATTTGAGTGCAGTTTCAGAAGGTCAGAGGTGAAATTGTTTGCAGCATTGCTCAATCGTTGGTGGTCGGAATTGAGCATGGATACAGGTGTAGAAAAGGCAAGGAAGAGTAATTTCTGTTTACAGGGTTCAGAAGTGCCTGCAAGCATAGTCTTTCTGTTCCATTTCAGTGTAAATATTCTTCAAGATCAATCCTAATAAAAATGGATGCCCACTTAAAAGCGGACCTGGAGATGTAGTCCAGGAGGGATGAACTCCGTCATCAAATTGTTTACCTCTTCTTCTCTCTGATTATTGTTGTTATTTGATTCATTTATGCTGTTGGTTTATGTCTTTTATCATTAAAGCATACTTCAGTTAACATTCAATATAAAGGAAAAACTAATCAAAACTGTTTAAGCACTTTAATCGATCAGTTATCAGATCACTGAGAGAGAGATATTTAATGAAGTAGGCTCCTTCAGATCCACACAAGCCTGCACTAAGAAAGCCCTAACCAGAAACCCTTAACAATATGCATAACAAAATAACTTGTGGATCCCATAAATCATAAGATAATCACTTAATAGGAGAAATATAACTTATATCTATGCATTCATTGTTCTTCTAATTATCTATTACAGGTACACACTTAATCTATAATAAAAAATTACTATTGCAAAGATAATATAGAAATAACATGGAATTAGCATGTAGCACAACCCATAACAGAACACTAAAGATATTAAAATATAAGCAAAAAATCTTCTCATTCATTAATAATTCATATTCCACTTATAGACTCTTCTATATACTCGTGCAAATAGCCAGCGGGGTACACACACAACATGACTGAGGGTTTCTATGCACATAGCCAGTAAGAGCCCTTACCTAGAAAGTTCTACCCAAAAGTATCACAAATCTAATATTCTCATTCAAACTTATCCCAAAACTTACCTCTAGGCTCGATCTATTCATCTATTTATCCTATTTTATCCTATGCTAATCTATGGTCCACAAACCGTGGTTTGTGGTCCCTTGGTCTACTCTTTGACCCATTAAAATTCATTAGGGGCTTTGACCCGCCCAAAAGCCCCTGTGCCAAAATAAAATATTACAAAATATTACAAAAATATATCCAAAATTTCATTCAGGGGACCTCGCTCCAACAGACCCCCAACACAATCTTGTGACTCGTCCCAATTCACAGTGATAGTGGGGTTTTTTTCTTGTTCTAGATCTGTCTGAGGGCAGCAAAAAATGATGGTAGGATGCCCTCACTCTACGCAACTACGTTTTGCGCGATCTCAACCAAATTTTTTGAAGTTGGCCCCTCGGTAGCTACAGTGACCATATTTTCATTCAGTAGCTCAAAACTCTTCTGACAGTCCTCATCCCAAAAAAGGACACATCCTTCTTTAGCAGATTTTCCATTGGCGCAGTGATAAAAGTGTACCCCTGAATAAACTTCCTGTAGTAACCTATGTGCCCTAAGATGGAGCGTGGTTGTTTCTCATTGGTAGGCACTTCTAAATTAATGATAACCGAAATCTTGGCTGGGTCAACCATCAATCCCTGTTGAAATACGATGTGCCCTAAAAAAATTCAAAAATGTATAGATAATATGCAGTTCTTCAGGTTCAGCGAAATCTGGTGTTTTCTTTAGGTGTCTAACATCATGCATAGGTTCAACACATGCTTATTTACTAATCCCAATATTTTCCAATCATCAAAATAGACCTTCAGAAACTTATGGATGAATACTTTGAATACTTCTATAACTACGCGCAAGAAAATATTGGCAGGGGCATTCTCCAGTCTGAATGGCATGACAGTGTAATGGAAGGAGCTGAATTCAGTTGAAAAGGTTGTCTTGTTGCGGTCTTTAGGTACAACTCTGATATGACGGTACCCTGAAAATCCATCAGTGAATTAGTACGCTTCTTGATGGTGTAGGGAAGGGGTCATGCACGCAGGCATCATTCAGCTTGCACAGGTCTACGTATATCCTTATCTCCCCTTTGGTTTTCTTTTCTTGGAATACCATTGGGCTTACCCACTCAGACTGCTCTACAAAATCAATGATTCCTGTGGCCACCATCTTATCTATTTCCTCCTTGAATTTCTTCTTGTACTTAGGGTTTAGCCGATAGGGCTGCTGCTTGACAGGACGTGAATCCAGCTTCAAGGTGATCTTCATAACACAAAAATCCCATACAATTCCCTTGAGTTCAGAGAACTTCATAGGAAATAGGTCCTGATATTTAGTTAGCAACTCCACAACCTTTCCAACCGTATCATCGTCCCAGTAATCCCCACTCTTGGCCAAATTAGGCTGCTCCTCCATCACAATGTTGACTTACTTCAACTTTAATGGTTTGGTAACATCTACTTTCTGCAGTAGGGTTCATGCAACTGTGTGCTCTCCTTCTGATTTTGGGATTTTGATATTACTAGAATCCTTGTCACAGACCTCTACTAAAAAATTTCTATATTTGACAATATCCTACATCTTCACATTCCAAGCTGGCGCAGCGCATTCCTTTCAAGGCAAAGATTCATCAAAGACAAAAGCATCTATATCTTGCAAGGCTTCATCCAATTTCTCCGTCCGTCCAACTAAGTTGAACGTTTCCATGAAATCCTCTTTCATTGTTTCCCAATGGTGAGTATGTTGGTGAAGCTCCACATCTAAATACCAGGTGGTGGGGACCGACCCTAATAGATGAATAAACATATGGACCCACTCATTCCAGGTCCTCTCATTCCATACTTCCATCCACATAGCCAAGTGCTTGCATGGATCCCCACGGCCAGAAAAGAGCTCCATGGGTGGGTTGAGGGGGGTTCAAAGTGCAGGATAATCATCTTTCGACATTCCCCCCAATATTGGAAATTCCCCTTTTTGTGTTTCCCACCAGTGTGAGGGGGTGGCGCGCATGGCCAAATCAAGTGCCTCCAATATCCTTTCCTCAGGGACATATTTTTCTAGTGCTTTAAGAAATTCCTTAACACTACTAGAACCATAAAAGTAAGGTAGTTCTCTTACCTCTGAGGAGATGCACCAGAAGCTCTTTGTGATCTTAAGGCAGTGCAACGCAGATACATTGTACAACCGGTTCTGCCAATTTTCCATCTCGCCATCTGAATCTGAGAAACATGAGCTATATTTTTCCCAATTTAATATGCCATCTACTGTAGGATTGACCCAATCATCATCCCACGCAATTAGTTTGTAGATATGGTCAATGTCCTCTTCATCGTGCATCGACTCTATATATCTTTCACCTTCAGCTGGATCTAGAGGGACTATGACCCACGTACCATCGTTTTCAAAGATCATTCTCCTCCTTTTCAAGTTAAAGATTCCTCCCATGTCAATAGCCCAATCTAGTCCTAATAGCATAGGGTATAGGTCCGCATCATCCACAATATGGATTAATTCAAAGTCTGCATATAATTTAACTCTCGCGATGTCTACCACAACCTTAGGCAACCTTCCTAGTGGAATTATATTTTTCCGGTTAGCCATCCTTAATTGAATAGTGGACCACTCCAATTTGGGCTCTCCCATCCTTTTCTAGGTTTTTTTGGTCAGAACATTGGCATCAGATCCCAGATCCAAGATGACCTGATCCACCTTGTAGTCTCCAATCTGCGTAGTCATACGCACTCCCAATCAATCCTCTTCTTGTTATTATAAATATTTTTTACAACCTTAATCTCCCTTCTAGTTGCTTGCTTTTCTGTGTAGCTATTTATCAATGCTTGGAGATTATCTACCGCCTTCTTGTTGCACAGTAACTTCATACATGCTTGAAGGAATGGCTTAACTGCTTCATTGACCTTTGGATCCGTGGAAGATTTTGATTTTGATGCTTCTGTCGTAGAAAAATCCTTTCTAGCCCCTATAAAAGTTTCCTTTTCTCTCTTCAGATCTAGACCTTCATTTTTGTTAGTTGCCTTTCTGATCCATGACTCTGCAGCAGCTTGCTCCGCAGGTCCTCCCGTAGCCATACCACTACGCGTTATTGCATTTACACTAGGGCCATCATTGTGTGGCTCAAATTTTACCATTTACACATTTTGCGTAGGTGTATGTTTCTTTTCCTGCATCTTAGCCAGTAGAATGGGACATTATTCTATTACATGGTCAAATTGCCTAAAATATCTACAGGACTTTCATGCAAGGTTAGGGAAATCGCGTGCTTAGTGTCCCAGATATCCACATTTATAGCAGATCAATTGGCCTCTTCCTCGGCCTATGCCTTTTCCTCTCCCCCCTCCCCTTGTTCTTGCCAGGGATCCTCCTCATCTAGAGGGAGATGCTGGTGACAAAGTCTCAGCCTGCACTCTATATATGTTCGCATTGTATATCATCAACTCATATGTTCAGTAGTGGTGCTCATCAAGACCAATTGAGGAGCAGAATCTACAATATTGTTTCTTCAACTTTGGCACAAAATCTCCTAGCCTTGGGCAATGGTCAGTATCATGTTGGTCGGCTACCCGGCAATCAGTGCACCACAAGATGGGATCGTTGGGCCCTCCAATATTTCTAGAGCACAATGGATTTGGTCCTTTAGCCCACAGGTAATCCGTAAACACAGGGAATTGATCTTTGGTGTGGCCCACTCCTTTGCAACGAATACACCAGTAATCTCCACTAGCTTCATTACACTGATCTCTCCGTAAATTCTGAATTTCTAAGTGCATCGCCTCTAATTGGCTCTGGATTTGCAGTGCCCCAATTTGGGTATCATCTCTCGGGACAACCTCGAGCTTCATAGTAATATCCAGGGCTTATTCCTACGAATTAATCTTCTGCTAACCCATAGGTATATACAGATGTGGTAGTAGCATGGTGATGAAACATTCCTTATGTTGCATGTCATCGTAAGAAAATCCTCCATCACTGATTACTTTCTTGAGCCGCTAATCAGCTTCCCAGACTAACTCCTTGGATCCTTTCTTGAAGTATTTTACCTCCCCCACTAACTGCACGTGGTACTTTGGATTTTTGAATTGATACTCCAGTTCCTTCTTGATATCATTGATAGTAGGGGGAGAGGCATTTTGAGTAGCGTTTCATTTCAGATATCCCATAAAACAGTCTAGCGCTTGATGCTCAAAGGCCATGGCCAGCTGCGCTCTCTTTACAACATAAATCTTAACGTTATTCGTAGTCCATAATGCATCAACCAAAAATCAGAACTGATCCATATCCTCGTCCCCTTCACCCGTAGAGGTAGGTAAATTCATGTTTGCAGCCATATCGTCAGTAGGTGGGGATGGCGGTGGTGTAGGAGATGTCTGAGTCTTACATGGATTAAAATACAGCATAGTAGGAGGGCTACATGCAGCGTGTGTAGCCTCAGTTTATAGATTCGGTGGATCTCTTAGAGGAATGTATGCAACTCTCTCCCCCTTTTGATTGATCCGATAATATTACCCACTTTGTGTGGTGCTTTGAATCTCTTCGTAGGTCATTCACTTGGTGTGGCTACACTGAACACCTTTTCACTCAAGAGAATCTTAATCAGCAAAGGAAATGTTTGCAAGAACTTACCTCTCAAACCCTTGAAAAACATTCTCTCAGCTTCAGAGTATGATACGAACTGATCTACCACAAATTCTGTCACAAATCCACCCAAGACACTATCAAACTAGTGATCTACAGTCCGGGTGATTTTGTTATCAGTTTTTTCCAACTGTCAGATTAATTCAGGGTCCACTGCGTAACCCTATCGTTCTTCCAACAAGTCTGGAACTCTACCAATATCGAAAACCACTCCTGCAACTCGTGTGTGAAGGTCATGAAGAATATCTCATGTACCTCTGTGAAGATATACTTATTCTTCCACTTTTCAGTAGACAACTTCTTACTCCTGTTTTATTTTAAGGCAAAATCTTGGATTTGCTTTTTAAACCACTCTTCTATTTCATATTTTTCCAGATGCCACAAACCCTGACTCATCACCTGGTCTCTCTCTCAAAATTATCCCACTCCCGACAACGAAACCATTTGTTGGTTTGAGGGGTATTGACCCGGGTTTGGACTTGAGGTTAACCAACAAACCCTCGTACTGGCCCTTTCGGCAATGTTCTACTTGTGCAGGTGAAGGTCTCACTTGAAGTAGTATGGGAGGGTGCTAGAAATAGGTTTCCACACACCAAGAGAGAGATATTTAATGAAGTAGGCACCTTCAGATCCACACAGGCCTGCGCTGAGAAAGCCCTAACCATAAACCCTTAACAATACGCGTAACAAAATAACTTGTGCAACCCATAAATCATAAGATAATCACTTAACAGGAGAAATATAACTCAGATATATGCATTCATTGTTATTGTAATCATCTATTACAGGTACACACTTAATATATAATCAAAATTTACTATTGCAGAGATAATATAGAAATAACAGGGAATTAGCATGTAGCGCAACCCGTAACAAAACACAGAGATATTCAAATATCAGCAAAACATCTTCTGATTCATTAATACTTCATATTACACTTACATACTCTTCTACACACCCGTGAACACATCCAGCGGGGTCCGCACAGAGCAGGACTAAGGGTATCTGGACACATAGCCAACAAGAGTCCTTACCCAGACAAGTCTGACCAAAAGTATCACAGATCTAATATTCTCATTCAAACTTATCCAAGAACTTACCTCTAGACTCAATCTATTCATCTATTTATTTTAGCCTGCACTACTCTATGGTCTACAAACCATGGTTTGTGGCCCCTTTGTCTACACTTTGACCCATTAAAATTCATTAGGGGTTTTGACCCACCCCAAAGACTCTGTGTGAGACTAAATATTATAAAATATTACAAAAATATATCCAAAATTTCATTGAGGGGACCTCGCTCCTGTTGGGAAAAATACTGAGAGGGGGGGTGAATCAATATTTACTGCATATTCAAAACTTTTTACTTTTTCACTTCTCTAAAACCCATACGCTACTTTCCTTTAGTAAAATCGCGTATACATGTGGATATCCTTTATACAACTCGCGTATTAGCAGAGATCTAATATGCAGATATTTATTAACTTAGTTCTTTGCAATATTCATTCATCTGATGTTAAGTTAGCAGTAAACATGTGTAGTAACAACAGAATAAACCATCACACAAATCATCACACATGAACACCAGGATTTTTAGGTGGAAACCCAGGTCGGGAGAAAACCACCGCTGCAGTTGCTCAGCCTTCAATATTTTATTATAGAGAAAACATCTTACAACATATGTGATGGTGCAGACTCCTACCAGCACGCAGGCACCCACCTGCGCTCGTTTACCAGCCTCTCCTAGAAGGGAGCTCCAACCCCCTGACTCATTTACCAGCCTCTCCTGGAAGGGAGCTACGACCCCCTGATCTCGTTTACCAGCCTCACCTGGAAGGGAGCTACAACCCCCTGACTGAAGGCTACAACCCTCAGCACCTCTATGGACCACGTTTCATCAATTTTCACACTGGATCCAAAGCATCCTTTAGGACACCACTTGCAGGCCACGTTTCATCATATTTTCAGACTGGACCCACTCCATACTTTTAAGCACAGTCAACCATGAAACAGATACATATAACTCACTAACAGATATCAGTAAACCAGCAGAACAAATCAGAAATTTCTTACCACAGACTTCAGCAAACCCTAGTTTGCATACGCGCTTTCCTTTCTCTGATGTCACATATATACGCGCTTCCGATCACATAAACCGGCGTATACTTCTGTACATATTACAGAGCTAATTTTATTGCGCATACGTGCTTTCTCTTCAGCGAAGCCGCGTGCCTCTGGCAGCCTGTGACAAGCAAGCGTATATGGTTCTTCAAACATTTGGGTCATTGCAATTCTTGAACGAGATTGATCACCTGATTTTACCCCTTTACTTCGGACGGATGTTCGCCTCATCTCGGATCTAATCGTTCCATAGATAGATCCTGACCAATACAAATACATTCCATATCTAGATTCCTTCTTCTCCCATTTCATCATTGGTGCATCATACATTCAGATCTATCATTCAACTGTAACCCTTTCCATTCAGATCTACTTCAGAGAGAAGTATTCATTCAAGCTCAGACATCTTGCACCCACCCCCCTTTGGACTTGATGAATTTCTTCTTCTTATATAGGTTTACCCTTTTTCAATACCATGAGCCAAAACCACATTACTTGATGGTATTCCGGGACGGGGTCATTTAGACGAATCATTACCCAATACAATGGGTCAATACCATGGTGGTTACCCCTGGTTTTGCACTTTATGAGCACTTTTTCCCATACGCGACTTGGAACGTTGTTTCCCGCGTGCATACGCGACTTCTCCTAGACATATCCATGTATGCCTTGAGACATACTCTTTTCACCATAGATTTAGCACATGCTGAAATCCTTTCTTCATTGCCTTCTGTACTCACTATAGATACATCAGATTTAGTTCATCAAGACATAATCAAGCACAACTTCATCAAGTAAGTTGCCATCATCTTCATCAAGTGGGTTGCCATAACACTCGGCATCATATTGCCAACAAACATCATTTCACATCAGATTTACATCATTTACCAAGCCCATCAGGTCAAGAATAACTTCATCAGGTGGATTGCCATCAAGGACAACACATGTCAACAGTCGCATGTCTTCATCTTCATTCATATTTCCAACAATCTCCCCCTTTGGACTTGATGGCAACCACGATGGTGTTTGGTTACCACAACAGATAGGTACATTAAGAATACAATGACACCATGTCACTCTCTCCATTTTTGACACCATTCTTTCTCTTCCTTCAAACACCATGTCACTCTCCCCTTTGACATCAAGGGCAAAGGGCGGATCAAAAACCAACATATTTTCCCCCTTTTCTCCTCATGTGGAAGAAGCATTCTGCAGATCTGATATATACTAAAGTGACCAAGCTCCCCCTGAGTTCATGATGAATCTTCAAACATAATTTCCAATGGAGTACATGACTCTATGAATTTCATACTTACATCAAAGATCCATCCAAGTGGATTTACATATGAGACTCAACTACCCAACCAAGTGGGTTTACAAATTTGACTCAACTACCCAACCAAGTGGGTTTACAAAATTTGACTCAGCTACCCAACCAAGTGGGTTTACAAATTTATCAAGTCCTTACATGACTGAATATTACAATTTTACATCATGGATCTCTATATGACCTTTTCATCAAACTACAAATATAACTTTAAGACCAACACCAGAAAGTCTTCAAGAAAGAGAACATATTTCAGAACCATCATAATGCCAACAATGCATTATACTCAGCAAAGCTAATGCTCCCCCTGAATCTGTGCATCCAAGCAACCTTTCCATATGACTAAGGCTCCCCCTTAGTTTGTGCATCCTGAACACTTTTACCAACAAATCATCAAGGCATCTTTATCAAAACATTAGAAATAGAATTATGAGAACTGGAACACCATTAGAGATACCAAATAGTATCAGAGATACCAAACAGCACTGCAGCTGTGCTGAAGAGAGCTGACTCCAAACAAAAAAATGTCAGCAATCAGACATACGCGGTTTTCTGTGCATGAACTCGCGTATATACGCGACTGTGTTTCAGGAAACCCGCGTATCCAATACCATCTTCTATATTTATGCAGATTTGTTCTTTTGACTGGTAGAGAACACTCCCAGCTTCTGTCTTAGATACTCGAACGCTTCCCTGGGCAGAGGTTTGGTAAAGATATCGGCAACTTGTTCTTTGGAGGGAACATACTCCAACTTCACCTTTTGCTCAAGCACTTGTTCACGTAAGAAGTGATACTTGATGGGAATGTGCTTGGTCTTCGAATGCATAACGGGATTCTTTGAAATACTGATGGCACTTGTATTGTCACACTTAATGGGGACAGGAGGTGTACATTTGATTTGAAAATCTTGTAAGGTTTGCATCATCCAAAGGAGTTGAGTGCAACAAGATGCGGCAGCCACATATTCTGCTTCTGCTGTAGATAAGGCAATAGAATTTTTCTTCTTGCTGAACCAAGATACTAATCGGGGTCCCATATAGAATGCACCACCACTAGTGCTTTTCCGATCATCAACACTTCCAGCCCAATCTGCATCGGTGTAAGCATGAAGAGTAAGATCAGCATTCTTTGGATACCATAGACCAAAGTCTTGAGTTCCTTGTAGATATTTGAAAATTATTTTAACAGCCTGAAGGTGAGACTCTTTTGGATTAGCTTGGAATCGTCCAACAATCCCAACTGCATGCATAATGTCTGGTCTAGTTCCAGTGAGATAAAGTAGACTTCCTATCATTGATCTGTATTCTGGTTGATTCACCGTGGGAGAATCATCATGAGAACTGAGATTGCATCCGGTTATCATTGGTGTACTTACGGGTTTGCATTCTTCCATGCCATACTTCTTCAGAATTTGCTTAAGATATTTTGCTTGTGATAGGAATATACCATCTGCAGTTTGATGCACTTGCAAGCCAAGAAAGAATGTTAGTTCCCCAAGTAAGGACATTTCAAATTCTTGATGCATGACAGAAGAAAATTTTTGACTCATAGATTCTTCGTTACTCCCAAAAATGATATCATCAACATATACAACCACAATCAATAGTTTATCATTTTCAATTTTTGTGTATAAGTTGCTATCAGCAGACCCCTTTGAAAATCCTTATTGATGAAGATATTTGTCAAGACGATAATACCATGCCCTTGGAGCTTGTTTGAGACCATATAGAGCCTTTTTAAGTCTACAAACAAGTTTTTCATCATTTCCCAAAATGAATCCTTCTGGTTGTTCTATATAAACTTCTTCTTCTAGATCACCATTGAGAAAAGCAGATTTAACATCTATTTGATAAACTTTGATTTGCTGGAAGCTTGAAAAAGCAAGAAACATTCTTATGGCTTCAAGTCTGCTTCTGAGGAGCAAAAAGTTTCTTCAAAGTCTATACCTTCTTGTTGAGTATACCCTTTGCAAACCAATCTAGCTTTGTTTCTTACAACATCCCCATTCTCATTTAACTTGTTCTTGAAAATCCATTCGATTCCAATGACATTTTTATCATGTGGTCTTGGTACCAATTCCCAAGTGTGATTCTTTTCAATTTGATCAAGCTCTTCATTCATGGCTTGAATCCAACATTCATCTTTGCTAGCTTGATTGACATTTTGGGGTTCAATTGTGGATAGGAATGCTAAATAGATAAAATATCCCACAAGAGTTCTCCTTGTTTGTACACCTGATTCCTTGTCTCCCAAAATTTGAGATTCAGGATGATTCTTTTGAACATATCTGGATGGAGCTTTTTCAGATAGATCATTTTCAGGTTCTTAATTGGATCCACTGTCTATATCATTTCTATTTGATGTAGAAGGACATAAGTCACCATCATCTTCTTTTGTTGTTTGTTTTTCTTTTTTAGGAGCTGCAGGAGACTCATCAATAACAACATCAATACATTCAACAATATTTCGAAGCCTTTTATTGTAACATTTGTATGCTTTGCTTGTAGATGAGTAACCAAGAAATATCCCGTCATCTGATCTAGGTTCAAACTTGCCAAGCTTTTCATCATTATTTTTGATAAAGCATTTACTTCCAAAAACTCTAAAATGTTTCACAGAGGGAGAATTACCGTACCAGAGTTCATATGGAGTTTTGTCACTATTTACCCTAACATGAGCCTTGTTGAGAATGTTAGCTGCTGTATGTGCTGCTTCACCCCAGAACGTGTGAGGTATTCCAGAATCATCAATCATAGCTCTAGCCATTTGTTGAATTGTTCTATTCATTATTTTTTCTACGCCATTTTGTTGTGGAGTGCCAGCTACAGAGAATTGTCTTTTTATGCCATGTTGTTCACAAAATTCAAGGAATTCATTTGAAGTATATTCTCCTCCTCGATCGGATCTGAGACACTTGATTTTTAGATCTAATTCATTTTCAACTAATGCTTTGAAGATCTGAAATTTTTCAAATGCTTCATCTTTGTGTTTAATGAGCCAAATCCAACACATTCTAGAGTAATCATCAATGAATAATATATAGTATTCTTCCCCACATGGTGACTTTTTCCTCATAGGTCCACATATGTCAGTATGAATGAGTTCAAGAGGCTCACTTGATGATCCTTCTTTGGCATTAAATCGTACTGCAGTCCCGCTTACCGAATTGACAATATTTGCATATGAGATGCTCGCTGGTAGATTAATATTGGGAAGACCACGAATAGCTTGAAGTCTGCTTGCTTTGTTGATTTGAGAGAAGCTCAGATGCCCTAGCCTTCTAAGCCATAGCCAATTTTCTGAAGACTTGCTCAAGTAACATTGATCTATGCCGTTCAGTACATACAGGTTGCTTGGATTTCTTTTTCCTTTTATAATGATTTTACCTGTATCAAGATCACGAACCACACATTCTTTTGAACTAAAGACAACTTCAGTTCCTTGATCACACATTTGACTTACACTCAACAGATTATGCCTTAATCCATCCACATACATGACATCATTAGCTTTCACCTTTTCTTTTAGAAACACAGACCCTTTTCCTTTAATTACAGCAAGAGAATCATTTCCAAATGTTACTTTCTTTTCCTTTTCTAGAGAATTATATGTAAGGAGTTTTCTTTTGTCACCTGTCATGTGTCTTGAGCACCCACTATCAATGTACCATTGATTTTCTTCACCTTCTGCAAATAACGTTATCCCACAATTTTCAACCGGCGGTTCTTTCTTTTTCCACACTTTAGAGCTTGAGGGAAAGTGTTGTTTTGGCTGGACTTTGCTCCTGCATTCAGATTCTTCATGACCAAAGTTATTGCAATAAGTAAATTCAACTTCGTTTTGAAGAGGAGAAAAGTTGTTATAGGTGTTCTTCTTTGGTTCAAGATTCAACTTTTTCTTTCTTGCTTCTCTTGTCATGATGGTTTTATATGCAACACATTTAACAACTTTATGACCAAAATTGTGACATGAGAAACATTGTCCATTGAAGTAGAAATTTCTGCGATCATGAAATCTTCTATTTGAATTTACCTGTTGGTTGTAGCTTCTTTGAAAGATCTCCCTGTTAGTCTTCCTTGATTTGAGATGATCATGATTTATCTGTAAAGATCATTCGTTCCCTTGTTGAGTGGCTGAATGCAGAGAACTAGTTGTGGCTGCTTTCAGATAATTTGGTGCTGAAGTCTGGGAAGATTCCCCAGTATATCCAAGACCTGCTTTTATAAGAGGAGACCATTGTATCTTGATAATCTCATCTAAGGTTTCTGAACCTTTAGCAAATCTTAGATTGAGAGTCTTCACTTTCTCACTATCTTTCCTTAGACTTACTACTTCACACTCTAATTCCTCAATGCGTTTTTCCTTGGCTTCAAGCTATTTTTCAAAAGTCTCGATGATTATGTTCTTTTCTTCTAGGCTTACTTTGATTTGATTGTTTTCTTCAAGAAAATCTTTGTCCTCTAGAGCATCCACAAAAGTATCCCTTTCTTCTCTTTGTTCAAATGCCATGAGAAGTCTAAAGTCTTCTTCACATTCTTCCTCACTATCAGATGACCCATCCTTTGTCTTCATTAGTATAATAACTTTTTCTTGTGCTAGATTGATTCTTATTCCTTCTTGCTACTTATTTTCCTTTAGCCGATGTTTCTTTATAAAAACATTTAGCAACATAATGACCAACTCTTCCACAATTAAAACACTTGAAGGGTAGCTTACCTTTGAATCTTCCAGTACCTGGTTGGAGTCTCTTTACAAAATTTGCTTCTTCTTCTTCTGATATATAACTTGATTCCTTGACAACTTCATTTTCTTTTCCTTTTGCACACGCCTTAAAAACAACTTCTTTGATTTGAGAAGGACCTCCTTGTCTCATTTCAAAAGCAGTCAGAATACCATGTAATTGAACAATAGTAAGAGTTTGCAAATCTTGCCTTTCTTCAATAGCTGAAACTTTAGAGTCAAATTTTGAAGTCAAGGATCTTAAGACTTTTTCCACCAGAGTAATATCGGTTATAGTTTCACCCAAATTTCTCATCCGATTTACAATATCATCTAGACGAAGAAAGAAACTGGCAACACTTTCATCACTATGCATCTTCAAATTTTCATATTCGATTCTAAGAGTTTGTAGTTTTGCACTTTTTACCTTTGTATCTCCTTCATAGCTCAGAATGATTTTGTCCCATATTTCTTTTGCTGAATGTAGCTGCATCACTTTAGCAAATTCTGATTCAGACATGCTTCCTAATAAGACATTCACTGCTTTGGCATTGATTTCATACTTCTTCTTTTCTGCTGCATCAGTAGGAATACTTGTCGGGTATTGATAACCTTCTTCCACGATTGCCCATACATCTGCACCAAGACTTTGCAGATATGCTTTTGTTCGTACCTTCTAGAATATCAGATTGCTTCCATTGAATAGAGGTGGATTTATAGACATTACTCCTTCTTGACTTCCCATTGCGACGGATCTCCTTTAAGTGATCAAGCTTCTGCAGAAGGACCTGCTCTGATACCAATTGTTGGGAAAAATACTAAGAGGGGGGGGGGGTGAATCAATATTTTCTGCATATTCAAAAATTTTTACTTTTTCACTCTCTAAAACCCATACGCTACTTTCCTTTAGTAAACTCGTGTATACACGCGGATATCCTTCATACAACTCGCGTATTAACAGCGATCTAAATATGCAGATATTTATTAACTTAGTTCTTTGCAATATTCATTCATCTGATGTTAAGTTATCAGTAAACATGTGTAGTAACTACAGAATAAACCATCACACAAAGCATCACACATGAACACTAGGATTTTTAGGTGGAAACCCAAGTCGGGAGAAAACCACCGCTGTAGTTGCTCAGCCTTCAATATTTTATTATAGAGAAAACATCTTACAACATATGTGCTGGCGCAGACTCCTACCAGCACGCAGGCACCCACCTGCGCTCGTTTACCGGCCTCTCCTGGAAGGGAGCTCCAACCCCCTGACTCGTTTACCAGCCTCTCCTGGAAGGGAGCTACGACCCCCTGATCTCGTTTACCAGCCTCACCTGGAAGGGAGCTACAACCCCCTGACTGAAGGCTACAACCCTCAGCACCTCTACGGACCACGTTTCATCAATTTTCACACTAGATCCAAAGCTTCCTTTAGAACACCATTTGCAGGTCACGTTTCATCATATTTTCAGACTGGACCTACTCCATACTTTTAAGCTCAATCATTCAACCAAACTGAAATAGACAACTCAGAATTGTAGAATACAGATATCAGCAGCACAGCAGAACAGATCAGACATTTCTTACCACAGACTTCAGTAAACCCTAGTTTTCATACGCGCTTTCCTTTTACTGATGTCGCGTATATACGCGCTTCCTTTCACATAAACCAGCGTATACTTCTGTACATATTACAGATCCAATTTCATTGCGCATACGCGCTTTCTCTTCATCGAAGCCGCGTATATACACGCTTCCTCTTCAACGAACTAGCATATGGTTCTTCAGACTTTAATGTCATTGCAATTCTTCACAACAGATGCATCACTTCAGATTTTACCCTTTACCTCAGACATATGTTTACCTCATCACAGATCTAATCATTCCATAAACAGATCTAGCAAATACAAGTACATTTCAGATCTAGATCCCCTTCTTCATCATTGGTGCATCATACATTCAGATCTATCATTCAAATGTAACCCTTTCCATTCAGATATCCTTCAGAGAGAAGTATTCATTCAAGCTCAGACATCTTGCACCACACTCATGATTTGCACAATGAATTTCTTCTCTTTATATAGGTTTACTCTTTTTTAATACCATGAGCCCCTTTTTCAATACCATGAGCCCAAAACTACATTACTTCCGATGGTATTCCTGGACGGGGTCATTTAGACGAATCATTACCCAATACAATGGGTCAATACCATGGTGGTTACCCCTGGTTTTGCACTTTATGAACGCTTTTGCCCATACGCGACTTGGCACGTTGTTTCCCGCGTGCATATGCGACTTCTCCTAGACATATCCACATATGCCTTGAGACATACTCTTTTCACCATAGATTTAGCACCTGCTAAAATCCTTTCTTTATTGCCTTCTGTACTCACTGTAGATACATCAGATTTAGTTCATCAAGACATAATCAAGCACAACTTCATCAAGTAAGTTGCCATCATCTTCATCAAGTGGGTTGCCATAACACTCAGCATCATATTGCTAACAAACATCATTTCATATTAGATTTACATCATTTACCAAGTCCATCAGGTCAAGAATAACTTCATCAGGTGGTTTTCCATCAAGGACAACACATGTCAACAATCTCATGTCTTCATCTTCATTCAGTGGGTTGCCATCAAGGACAACACTCTGCATCATATTGCCAACAGCTCCAACAATACAAAAAGTAATCTCAGTGATAATCAGGTGGATGCAACAACAATGCATGGGTCAATGTGTGTTTGAGTATATCAAAAAATTTATCATCAAGCTCATCCCAAATATATTGAACATCCCATTTTAATAACCAAGTGAAACCTTTATTTAACTCCACATAGTTTGGGATAAAATGATGTAGAAATTTTTCTTTCCCTTGTAAACTTTGGAGTTGGCGAAGAGTGGAAGGAGGAGGTAGATTTACAATGGCCTCAACCTTCAATGGGTCGACATGAATGCCTTATTTTGAAAAAATGAAACAAAGTAAGCATCTTGATTGTACACAAAATACAAATTTGTGTGGATTCAAATGAATTTTGTAATGTCTACATCGCATAAATATGGCACGTAAATGTGTAGGATGATCTTGTCTACGTAAAGAATGAGCATGTAAGTCATCCAAGTAGGGCTACATAATGTGTTTGATATCATGAAATGTGCAAGACATAGATCTTTGAAAAGATGCGCCAGCATTTTTCAGTCCAAAACATAATTTACAATATGCAAATGTTCCCCATGGACATAAAATTTTTGTTTTAGGATGATTGGTAGGGAGTATGTTTATTTTGATTGTTACTAGAAAATCCATCCCTTAACGAAAATATTTCATTTCTGGCACAATCATTAACAATTTGGTCGATGTATGGGGTAGGATAATTTTCTTTGGGACAAGCCTTATTAATATCCTTATAATAAACACATACTCTGATAGTCCCTTTTTTTTTGGTCACTGGAACTATATTAGATACCCAATCTGTCAAAGGAATAGGATAAATAAATCCTACACGAAGTTGTTTTTCAGCTTCAACTTTAATAGCAGTATCTTTTCATAGATGTATTGGATGTAATCTCTGTCTAATAGGTTTATCATCCGAGTATGTATTAATTTTTTGAATCATAATATTAGGATCAATACCTGGCATCTCTTCATAAGACCAGGAAAAAATGTCTCGAAATTCATGAAATAGGGATTTTTACATATTGATCTATTCAATTGAGCAAGAAGCACCTGTATGAATGTTTTCAATTATCCCTGGTTTGATTGATATGTCAATAGGAATTCTGGCGGAAATATTTACTAAATTTTTCTCAGAATCTGAATGAAGAATGGACATAGGATTTTGAGGTTGCTCGACATAATCAATCAAAAATATGGATGAAAATTAATTTTTGACTCTATTAAGGTCAGGTAAAAAATAAGATCAATGATCAATATCGTCCCATGGTAATTCATCCAATGACAATATTTCTACGATATTTTCATCAGTTGAAAACATTTGTTGAAAATGATCAAAGAATGATGTCATGGCTGAGCTTGAAGAAGAAAAAATATTCACTGGCCACATTCATTTGATCAGTATTAGTTGATGAAATTTCAGAAAGCGATTGTACTGCTACATATGTTGATTCATATTGAATTAAAGGCATCTCATTGCCATAATAGTCCAATTTATATTTTAAAGGCACATTCTATGTGTCATCAAATGGCATTGTGCTTGATGTAATCATATTGATATTGGCAATAGTTCGAGGTACATTAGGAGGAGGTATAGAAAAAGTTCCCATAAGAGCGAAATATTTGAACCAATACTACCGCAACATATTCATAAGGGATAACTGTCTTTCCGAAATGTTGGATACTATCCGTAGAGGTAGGGTCAGAAGAAAAGTGAGACAGCTGATAAATTTTAAAAATCTTTCCTTTATGAGGAAACATGATCATTCAAAAGACTAATGAAACTAGAATGGTCATAGCATAAGACCAACTTTGGCCTAATAGAAGGTTGTAGTCAAGAGGGGAATCAACAACTTCCACCTCAAGCATTACAATTTTCCATTTTACCTCTATAGGTAGATCTTGGAGTATTCCAAATGGACACAAACCTCTTCCATCAAGGGCTTTAAGAATCGTGGGTGACTGATTTATTGGTGGAGAACCAAGAGTTTTCCAACAGACTAAGAACATAATGCGCGTAGATGCCCCCTCGTCAATTACTGTGTGAAAAAATTACCTAGATTTGACTAAAACATGAATTTAAAAATCCATTTGGTGTGGGAGTCTAGGTAAAAAGTTCTCAAGATGAAAGACAATGAGATTAGAATCTTGAGGATCAATCACTCCAATAGTTCATAATAGTAATTTTCTCTGAGCTGGAAAATATTGCAGCACCTTGAGGGTCAACATTATTGAAGGGGATATGGCCATATATTCAACAATATTGTAATTCTGAGTGGCTATAGCATGTGGATTGAAAGCCGATTTTTGAAGGACACCTTTGGCAGGCAGTTTAATGACCAAATCAGGAGTAGGTTTATCGATGTGTAATGGTTCATAAACAGGAGGAGTTGATACTAGAGGTTGAATAGATGATTCGTTTTCCTTTTCGGTGATAGGACTCTTAGATTTATAGTCTTGAGATTGTGTTGCAACCATGACCTGGGATATCATTAGGATATATGTCGATGAATTGGAAGAAGATCCGATCATTTTGTTGTCTTGTGATGGAAAAATATCTTAAAGGACAGTGGGTGTGGGATAATATTTGAAAATTTTGGATACCTCGGCCCAATATGGGAAATTTTTGGTCTAGTGATCCTCATCACAGATCAGACAATGATAACGAGGTTTCCATTTTTCGTCTGATGGTTCATTTTTTTCTGCTTTCTCTTTTGGAGAATGTTCATTGCAGTATGATTTAGCTTTGGTGGTAGATGATTCTATGACATGAATTTCGACAGAAGTTTCTAGGGAAGAGTCTCCATTAGGTGAATCATGTAGAGTTATGATTTGATTAGTATATTTAGATGATTTCTTCTTAATATTTGATGTCTTAACTGTACAGATTACATCGTTTGTGGCATGGAACCAGAAGGAGTTGTAGTAAGTTGAACTGGGTGAGGTAAATCAAGAAAATTTTCATACAAAGTACCAGACTGTGTGTAGACAAGGTCCAAATACTGGGCTTGAGTGATGACCTTATCTTCTGTTACAATGCCTCCTTTAGCTACATCTTCAGTTATCTTAGGAAGTAATGATTTGATAAAAAATTCAACCAGAATTTGATCTAGAATGAAAACTTTCACTAAGTGGCGTCTACGTCGCCATTCGTGGATGTGATCTAAAATGTACGTAGACATACTTTGTTTAAGTGAATTGAAAAGCTCCATGCCATTATCATAACAGACTAGAAACTGAAAATGAGTAAGGAAAGATGTTGTTAAAGCATTCAAATTGTTGAAAGAGCATCGTGGTAACTCAATGTACCACTTTGCCGCTAAGATGATCAAATTTCTTTGAAAATTTCTTAAACAGATCGAATCATCGATCAAAGAATTGGATGCACAACACAGATGATAAGTCATCAGATGATTCGAGGGGTCTTCTCCCGATTTTCCTTCAAACTTTGGAACGTCACTGGGCAACTTGGTAGACATTGTTGTCCAAAATGGAAGATAGTAAATTAGATCCTTAGTTAGCCAAGACAAGTCCAGTAAATCTAAAGTTTCAATGAAAGGTAATGGCATGTTATGGTCTTGTAGAGCGAATTGATAACCTTGAGGGACAATCCCAGTACCCAGAGGAGGATATCTAGGAAAACCTAGGATAGCTTGAGAAGTTGGAATCAGTATACCTCCAGGGTATCTAGGGGTATCCATACCAAGTTGAGGTTGAGTTGGTATTTGATATTTATAACCAAGGTATGGCTGGCTCAGAAAAAATGGATTTTTTCATACTTTTCCATATTGTAATTTCCCTTGAAATGGCTGACTTTGAACAAATTTACCTTGAAAAGGTTTAACTTCCAAGGGTTTTCCCTGAATAGTTGGTCTTGTAAAAGGCTCCCCTTGAAAAAATTGACCTACAAAGGGTTGTCCTTGAAAATTGTGACCTAAAAAAGGTTGAATTTTTTTTATAGTTTTTTCACTAGGCTGTCCCACAGAGGTTTGAGGAATTGGTTGGATTGTAGGTCCACTTTGATGGGAAGTAGACCGGGGAATAGCCTATGTAACAATTGGCGTTGACATTGAAGCGTCGTAACAATAGGGATTTGAGAAACTCCTAGGATAGGTGTACTTGGTTGTTGAACAGAAGTTTTCACAACAGATTGGATAGGAGTACTAGGAGTACTCAGACCAACTTGCTAACTACTTGGCACAAATATCTTTGGGGTAATTTGAATTGCACCTTGAACAGGTTGTTGGACTTGGGTAAAACTAAATTGTCCATTTGGCTGAGTAGGTTGATTATATGGTACTTACAATCTAGGTTTTAAATACTATTGGGTAAACACAGGGCTCCACGTAGTCTCCTTACCCTTGAAGGTTGTGGCACGTAGGGTTGACCATAACTAGTTTCAGGCATTGGAACATAGGTTTGATAATTACTAGGAATATTTTTCCCTACAACCATGGGATAGGTTAGAGTAAATGGTTATCCTCCCTGAAAAGAATGTTTCCATTGAAAATCTTACCGCCCTTGAAGAGGTTTTTTCCCTTGGAGAGTTTGTTGTCCTTGGAGAGGCTTCTGCCCCCTAGGCACTATATAGCCATCTTGTGACCTAGCTTAAGGGACATTCCCAGAAAACATGTTCTATTATCAAAGGTTGGGTGGTAGACTCAAATAGACCAGTTGACATAGTAGAGGTTTTGAAGAACGGAGATACTCCTGAGAAAGTGCCAGAAAGCGACTAGTACCCAGCAGGAACAAAGGGACCGCCAT
Source organism: Pinus albicaulis (assembly GCA_034641835.2). Taxonomy (NCBI): domain Eukaryota; kingdom Viridiplantae; phylum Streptophyta; class Pinopsida; order Pinales; family Pinaceae; genus Pinus; species Pinus albicaulis. The sequence goes on from CM076575.1 coordinate 102,034,018, forward strand.
ACAAAAAAGTTTTTGGTTAATAAGAAAACATAGATGACTCAGTAAACATGCTTTCAAAATCCATGTTACTATTTCTGGGTAAAGAGTAGAATGGGATTCAGCGCAGTGACTGACTGTAACTAGAGCTATGTAGAAAATCAGTAAATTGGTGATATCAAGGATCCGATCGAAAAGGGATGAAAGGGTATATCGGTTCACTAAACCTCAGATCTAAAGATTCTTGATGAGAGGAAAGTGTAATATATTCTTCTACGTCAGATATTTCTTCAATGCTAATAAGGCTAAGAGGAATATTCTTAGTGATGAGAAGCTTTACTCAAAGTGAACGAGGACGTCCAAGAGTCGGGGCTATAAGATCCGAAGGTGAATCAGATGAAGTAGAATCAGAATCAGGCTCAGATATTTTAGGTTTAGTGAGTTTTGTATCTCACAACTCACCAGTAACCAAATAATTTCTTTAATATCCTCTGTAGTAGCAACATACTCTGTTTATGTTGTTGAAAGTGCAACAACACTTTGGATTTTTGAAACCCAACTGACAGTTGTTCCACCTACAGTAAATACATACCCTGTAGTGCTCCTCCTGTTATCTCTATCACCTACCATATCTGCATCAACATATACATGTAAAGAAATGTTTGAACTACCAAAGCATAATGCTTGATTTTTGGTACCTCTCAAATATCTGAGAATCCATTTCACTTCCATCCAATGTTCTTTTCCTTAAAAATCATAACTCCAAATTAGAAATAGTGAGCAAACATTATGCTTTATTAAAAGCATAATGTTTTAGATCTGCACTTATCCATTGTCCTTATATCCACACTTATATGCTTCCCTTTATCCACACTTATATCCTGCCCTTTTATCCGCACTTATATACTTCCTTTTATCTGCAATGTCTTCTTGGAGATGTCCACAAACTTTCTTGACTATCCACAATCCTGTATGCGAATTGTACCTTTCTATCCTTCCTGTATTTCACCATAACCTTCTTCCTGCACCTTTGATTTGGATCCATACTTTTACTGTCCTTTATACGCACTAAAATGCTACCCTTTATCCACATTGTGATTTCCAAGATATTCACATTCTTTCTTCCATAATGATTGCATACCATTTGTATATATATAGGGCACATCTCTTTAAACAAGCCAACCATAGAGCTGTGAGTTAGACCGAATATATCATGGTGAATGAGGCCGACTAGAAAAGGTTTGTTCTAGGTTGGAGAGGTATTTCTTCACTGCATTAAAGGATTTTCATTCATCATTGCATTGAGGGTTTTTTTGAGCTTCTTCCACAAGGGCTTGAAGCATAAATACCTAGACTAGATCCTTCATGTATGAGACACTTAATTATATTTATTCCTAGAAGATAAAAACCTAACAGACATCAAGAAGAAGTCTATCTACATAATTAAAATCTTTCTCATGAAACCCATGAAGCAGGTACACCAAAATACATTTTTATTATCTTTGACTTCTTCTTTACATAAATACATAATTACATAGTCAACATGAAGACCGACCTAGTTACACTTTTCAACACTCCCTCTTAACTAGGGAGGTATTCATATATGTACATGGTCACTTTAAAATTGAATAATCTCATAAGAAGAATCGGATTGGTAATAGCATCTTTATAGCATCATTTCAACCAACATTGTCCTAGTGCAAGGCCTTGACTAATATCCCCATCTCTCAACGATACAATGGGCTACAATGCTAGCGAGACACATGAATAATAGACACCATATTCATTATCTCTCCAAGGTACTTACCCCACCTAGGTGTTCCCAGAATATGACCTTCTTGGACTATTCGTCTCTTGGGTAGCTAGCCCTCAAAGAATATCGGTCCACGAATACTCTTATCTTGAATGCCCTATCTCATTCTCAAAGATTATCAAATGCTAGATGATTACCCAATCATCAATTCTATCTTCCAAGTGAAGACCAGAATTATGTGTCTATCCATTCTCTTCACATGGCCTTCACTAAGACTTATGGTTGTTAGTCCTGGTCTAGTGCATGACACATGTAATAGATAATCACATATGTCACTCCCTCTTAACGCAGGAAGTACATACTTCAAGGTTCTTCCAAGAAAGAAACTTACCACTTGGCTCTCTATCAACTAGGGTCCTACAGTAGAAATCTAGCTACTCATGAAGAATTCCTCCCCTCGATGTCATGGTTTTCGATATTGAGGAATCTTCAACTTTTGGCTTCATAGGGCACATATCATCCATAAATTTTGGTCACGAGTCCTGTCCATTATCAGAAAGTGATTCATCATACTTTATCATATGGTCCACCGTTATGCCATGCTACTTTGCTCCGAATCATCTCCAAGGACCATACATCCTTTCTCATGATTAGTAGCCCTGCAAAAATTCATCTAGATAAACATATACATATGAAATTTTAGAAAAAAATTTACCTTAGTGTTAATATTTCACCATGACATCTTCCAGTAGGCATCGACATCCTTCATACAAATTGACACATCTCCTAATGATATGTTTTTCCAAAGGTATTCTTCTTTACCAGACTTCCTTCAAAGTCTACATATCTTCCCAGGAGATCTGCTAGTCACATCTTCTTGGCCTCTGGATGATAACTGCCTCTTAAGATGGTTGCATTTCATGATCTCTTCCTCTCTGGAAATTCTTCATTCCCATGATCTTACAAATTTTCCAATTTCTTGTTTATGTACAACCACCTCATATTCTATGAGGACATATTATGTGGATTTCATCTGTGAATGCACCGAGAAATCTTCCTTCTAAGATCATACTTCTAAATATGGAAGTCTATTACCTACAACCATATGACATGACTTCACGACATCCTATGTCAACATATATGTATGCATGCCTCATACCTATTTCCATGAGTCATCCTGTAGCAATTTCTCTAGAATGAAAATCTTCATATCTTTGGATTGCTCCATCAATATGTCATCACATCCATAATTATGTTTCCATGATGACCCTTGATCTTGATGACTGCTTTAATTTAGTAATGTTATTAGAGAGATTTTCCGGGAGCTGTTTCACCGAGAGCCCCTTTCATGCTTCTATCGTGATGCTTATTAATGTGCATTTATTCTTAACATAATATTTTACAATCAATCATAAATCACTTAAGGAGAAAGATTATCTTAATCATAATAGAGATCTCTTGCTTCCTCTCTCTTAGATATCTTAGCATCAAGCTCTTCTCTTTCATTAGTGACATGGGCTTCTTCCTTTTTCCTCTTGTCCTTTCCATATTTAGGACAATTTCTTTTATAATTCCCAAGTTCATTACATCCAAGGCATTGTACATTGTCCATATTCCTTCTTTTATTCTGAGGGAAAAATTTTCCGAATATTCCTTTCTTCTTGTATGAGGCTGCAAAGGCATGATTCTCTTCACTTGTTCCTATATCAACTTTTGCCTTTAGTATTTTTTCCTCTATTTTACATAGAGACCATAAATCATGGAATGGGGTGGCTTCCTTCTTCCCATATAGACTAGAAGTGATTTCCCCCCATTAATCTGGTAGAACATTCAACACCATTGTAGTAATCTCAGTGTCAGACATTACTTCTCCTAGTTCCTGCAGTTGATCTCTTATTTCAGAAATCCAGATAAAGTATGGAGTGATTCCTTCTTCCCTTGATAATTTAAATTTGTATAGTTCTTGTCTCAGAGCTATTGCTTCTCCTATAGTACTCAGAGAGAATGTAATATTCCCGATTAGCCCAAGCTAATGGGAATATTCAATTTTTCTTTGTCTTACTGTGATTTTCATGTTGATGAATAAAATTGTAAAGGAGGACCAATAATAACTCCTAAACATCAAAATAAATCAATGCTCAATGTGAAACAAGCTAAAATTTGAGCTACCTTCATAAACACATTTGAATGTGAATGACGCTGGGTCAATTGACTGGGTCAATAGGACCAAATCCATAGTGTTGTCTACATGCAGTGTATCTCCTAAAGGCACAACACAATTCATGTTGGAGGCCACTCATGTGAATGAGGCTAAATCATTAAGGTGGTTTAGGGTTTGACAAGATTTCCATATTATAAAAGGAGGACGAGGACACCAAGGAGGGGGTTGATTATTTTTTATTTCTAAAGGTGTTGTCTGTTTAGACATTCCTTATTCTGTGGCTGTTTAGCTGAGAATAGTGTTGTTTAGCACTTGGGTGTTCTTGGTCGGGAATCTCACCTCCTTCCTTGAGCAGCTCTTGGAGGAGACTTGTTCTATCTTGTACACTATCAGACTCTGGGCTAAGCTTCATCTTCCAACCAAAATTCAGATCCTGTTGAGGGTTTGATTGTTTTTTTAAGCTGCAGTAGTGGAGGCTAGATCTATTAAAATCTAGGCAAATCTAGTACCTCTTCTTAGTGAGTGAGTATTTTATCCTCCTGGAAGAGTGTATTATCTGATTGAGGCTGAATTTTTAGATCAAGGCCTCAGGCCTAATCATCATTGAAGCTAACAATGTAATTTCCCTTCCATAACTACGTTATCTGCAACAGGAAAGTTGCAGGGTGTTTGAGCAAAATTTTTGAGGAGTGATCTCTGGTGTTGAGGAGCTTTCCTTGCACTGTGGTGATCCATGGATTGGCCATCCAATCCATGTTCCCTTCAGATCTGATTTATATATGGTTATATTTACTGCAGAATTTCTGAATATTACTGCAAGACTGCAAATTAGATCTCAGATCGACTCACTGTTGTTCATGATTTGCTCAAATCCCCAAGGGGAATGCATTAAGGAGCCTATCTAGTATACATATCTACTCTAGATCTGAATTTTAATATGTATCAGCTGTAGCATCAATAAAATAACGTTGTCAGGCTTTGCAGTCTCATTTTGTTGTTGCAGCACCTCAATCTTGAGGGGTTTTTTATGTAAATATTCTCTTTTTCTATTGTACATTGTATAAGATTTATCATAAATCTGATTTACTGATTTAAATGTGATTATTGAGTCACCATATTGATCTAATTATTATATTCAAAGGAACTGCATTATTTCTGTAACAGTATTGTGCATATAGTTGCAGCCCCTCTCTTTGGGTGTTTTTCAGCTAGACTAGGTTGTGGGAGATCTGTTTAACCCACCTAGTTTGATTTGTTTTTTATCTCCTTTTAGATCTAGACCCCAGATCTACTAATATAAGGGAGTGAAAACTCATTTCAGTGCAATTAATTCTCAGGAGTGCGTTATTTCCACAGGCTTGCTGTGTGATTCCCATTTTTGGATATTACAGTGGTATCGAAGCATCTTTCTTGGCACAACCTGTGCATCCTTTGGGTCAATATGATTTCAAAAAAATATGAGCCTCTTACTGATGAAGAAAAGAGGTATCAGATAATAAGACTAAATAAATATTACACAGAAGACAAAGAGAAGAAGGGTGAAAACCTTTTATTTGGAAGGATTGGAAGAGATGAGTTTTATAACACTCTCTCTCAAGCCATGCATGAAATGAAAGAAGAAATCAGGGGAGTGAGAAATTAAATAAAAGCATATCTCTAGAAATGGTTTTCACATGAAGAAAACCCCATTACTTCATATGATGTGTGTGAGCATCCATCTACACAATTTTTTCCACAACGTTGTAGCATGCCTAATTTCTTGTCAGAGGAAGGAGGAAGAGGAGGAACACCAAATGAGAAATATCTTGGTGATTATCTCCAAGAATATGAATCTCAATCATATAGGTTCAAAGAGCATCTCAGTTTCCCATAGTTTTTTCAACTCAAAGAAGCAAGATCCGACACCTCCAGTAGGAGGAAAGGGTGCCTTTAGCACACTTTGGGTAGATTCTCTCTACCTACTTTTGATGGATCACCTAAAGACTCAGCCAAGTCTTGGGTAAAGAAGTTCGACACATACTTGCAGCTGCATCAAGTGACAGAAGGAGAAGCCTTGAGAGTAGCAGCGCTACATCTTCAAGGGAAAGCTTATGCTTGGTGGTTGTTTGAATCCTCTTCCTTAAAGGGGATAAACATCTCATCTTATGCAAATTTCACTAGGAGACTAGTGGAGAGATTTTATGTGAAAAATTTAGAGACTTCTTGGGAAGAGCCAATCAAGCCCAAGAGATCTTCATTTCTGCATAAGTTGGAAGATTCCATGGAGCCAACTCAAATCCTAAACATTGTTGAGGGGGTTGAATAGTTGCTGTACAATTTACCCGAGGCAAAGGCCCCACTACAGCAAGATCTCTTCTCTCAAAGAGAAGACATGAGAGACTCTTCCTCACTAAGAGATCAATAAAAAGGATCTCTTGATGGTGAAGCATTCTCCAACAATGATGAGGAGGGAGAGGAAGAGCAGAGAAGATCCTCCAGCGCTATGATAGCAGAAGGAGATCTATTTTTAGTTGTAGAAGGATATGAAGCAATGGCTTCCACTAGAGGAGTTCTTGCACCTTTGCAAGGAATTCCTAAGGATCTTCCATATGGAGGACATGAGCAGGATGTGTCTTTGCTAAAATACAATGAGATAGAACAAAGGAGGGACCACCTAGCTGATCCACTATCATAAGATGGGGAAAATGCTCCAAGAAGAGGCACTCTTACATCACTAAGAGGGGTCTCCAAGTTTCAGGAGGCTTCCACACAAAAATCAGAGGTGAGCTTGCGCTATGGAAGCAAGGGAATGTTGATCCCATCTGATAAGCATGGGAGAAAGAACCATGAGGAATCATTGTCTTATGGAAAACCACCTGGGAGACCACCTGATTCAGATCTAGTGGAAGATGTCCCACATCTTGATGCTCCACTCATGAGTCCGGGGAGGATGGGATCACTAGAAGACAAGGCTATAGCACTGGGAGGCTTGGGTAAGCTCGAGAAGAAGGGAGATCTTGTTCCCTTATCATCACCACCCACTCTCATATCTAAATCTGTGCTGTGGGAAGAGGAATATGGGAGGATGAGTCTTCCAACTCACACCTTTGACATAGGGAATGTCAGGGGGGAGATCAGCAACATGGCAGAAATTTCTGTTGATACATCATCTGCACTGTCACTATTGAGTAGTCTAGATTTGTATTGGAAATCCGAACTCCTAGTGTATTATTCCAAGGATATACACACTTGTATGATACTTGATGACCAACTGCATGAAGAGGGCTATTTAGTCCAATAGGAGGTCATCTATCATCATGGTAGGGTCTTCTTGTCTAGAGCTTCCAAGCTCAAGCAGGAGATACTACAAAAAGCTTACAAAGAGTTATGTTTCAGCCATATGTACTCCGTGAGGATCTACAACATCATCATGAGAAGCTTTGATTGGAAGGGCTTGAAAAAAGAGTTGTATCAGAATTTTGAAATATGCATGAAGTATGTGGAGTTGGGGCAGCACCATGACTCCATAGAGGGGTTATTTCAGCCATCTCTCCCTTCTTTGGGAAGAGGAGGTAGATCCATGCACAACTCCATGTGTATGAGAGGTACTGATGGTGAGGAATATGATTATGTAAGTCAAGTTTTATTTTATGATCGTACATATTATTTCACCATGTTTATGCAGGCCATGGCTCCAAGGAGGAGTGACACATCATGTAAATCTCATGGCAAACAATGGGCCACTCAAATTTCTAAATTTGGCCACTCCCTTGATGAACATAGGGGGATTATATATCATGAAGGGTGCTTCCCTAAGGCACCAAACTTATCTCACACTTTCAGCCATAGTGAGGTAACATGGGAAACAAGTAAGTGGTGGGAGGACCACTTACCACATCTTGATTTGATGCAGGCAGGAGATGCCCTATGTTGGTACCATATGTGGGACTATGACCCACCTCCTTTTGTTCAAATTTCTGTTTATGTAATTGCAATTTTTCTTCCATACATGGATGTTTTACTTTTCCTATTTTTAGATTTTTATGGGGGAATAATAAGAGGCATGTGTGTACCACATGGGATGGAGACTCTCTTTGTAATATTTGCTACATATTTCAGGGAGAGTAGGGGTTCAACCATGATTGTTTCAGTAGCATTCTTGACACTTTGTGGGATGAATTATGTACATCTCATGATGATTTTGGAGAGACAACTCATGGGAGGATGGATTGGTGAACACTCAGCTTTTGCAAAAAGCTGGATCCTTGATGGTGTCACCAATGGGGAAGGAGAAGTGTTGCAGCACCCACCCTGTCAGTTGCTTGAGGACAAGAAAAATTTTGGAGGGGAGGACTGTAATATTCTCTATTAGCCCAAGCTAATGGTAATATTCATTTTTTCTAAGGATTTAGTGCCACAAAGAAGCTTAAGGAAGCTTAAGGGTGTCGATAGAAGAGGTCAAGTTTAACGGAACCTAGTTCTATCTTCAGAGAGATAACATCCATTCTAGGGGTATGATGGTATTATAAACCCAATGGTACAGTCCAAATAACCATTGGAGTTGAGTATTTTACTTGTAAAATATATGTTCCATCATAATCCAAAAGAGCCAATTCAAATTGACAAGGGCTCAAGGAGATGCAGCCCATGATATTCAGGTGAACGCCTTTATTAAAATTGTTGTTATGTGTTGATGCTTATTTGGTTCACTTTATGGCTGTTGTACATGCTTAATATCATCAAAAAAAAAATGTTTAATTCCTCACACATAAGCATTAAAACAGTTTAAAAAACATACACCTGAATCGAGAATTCAATTCCGCACAGTCAAGTATAAGCAGGGTCTTAATTTGTTTAACTGAGTGGGAGATGCTTGTGATAGCATATCAAGTTATCCACCCATTTCAGATCAGGTGGCATCAAAGCACTAGGTTGCTTGCTTGACATAGCATTATGTTGCTTGTTTGACTTGAAAGGTGTTTAACAGTGCAAAGAATTTAACTATTTGAAAATTGATTGATGCTTACAAGTTTGATTTTGCTAGAGGTGAAGGAAAGCTACTGTTAGCTAAGTATAGAAGAGGATAAAAAGGAAGAAGGTTGAAAGAATTCTCCTTACCCAAAGGACCTCAAGGAAACACTTGAAGCACAATATGGATTGTTTGAAAAAGGCTGTTTGAAGAAGAGATACAAGCTATAGAAAAGAACTTGAATCTACAGCCATATTTTTAAGAAGCTTTATCAATTCTTTTTGAAGCTTTGTGCATTTTTGTTGAAGTTCCTTAATTCATTTACATAAGGATTAAAACTTCAAAATCCTCCTTTACAAGACTCTTTGATGAAGAGATGAAGCGATACTTCTGCATCCTGAAGGATATGGTGCAAATTCTATATGAAGACGAAAAGGAAAGCACTAGACTTCATGAGAAATTGGCTGCTATGAAGCAAGAGAAAGAAGGAATTCTTCAAAGAATGCATGAGATGGAGATGCAGCTCCATCATGCCCAAGAGGCCTTAACTAAGAACATGCTTGAAGCAGAGGTAAATCACTCAAATTTGTCTTCAAATTCCTCTTCAGATAGATGTGTAGGTTCATTTGAAAAGCACACTAGAGGTATAGGGTCCAATTTGACGTTAAAAATGGGCTATGAAGGCAAGGGTTTAGGAAAACATGCCCAAGGCATGATTGAACCTATTATGGTTGATGAAAGGCCTAAGAAGTTTGGTCTAGGCTATGTTTAATCTTATGGAAAAAACTCCAAAGCCATGAAGGCACTTGAGACAATTCAATGAAGAACTTTTGTTACAAGTTCAAAACCAAAAACATGTGAAGTTTTTTTTCAAGTTGATTGCCATTGTTTGAAGCCTATGTTACAAAAGTATGTTTGTAGACATGCAACTTATGGCGAGCAATAGAGTTACGACAACTATCAAGACATGAACACTGATTTTAGTATTCAAAAGAACGCTGGAACCTCTACAAGTTCATCTCCTCAAGAAGGTAAAAAATATGGACATGAAAAGCAAAATTTGAAGTATAATTCTTCCCATAGTCAAGTTGATTATGTTTCTGTTAAGCATGGAAAATCTTCATGAAATAATGGAAGAAAGAGTTGTTGTCCCTATTATGGTTTGTGTAACCATGATGTTTCCAGATGCTGGAAAAGATTGAAGGCATATAGGAAACAATTGAAGCAAAGAAAATTTGCACAGAAGGTGAAAAATACTTGCACACATTGCCAAAAAAATGGACATTTCATAGCCCAATGTTGGACATTGCATCCAACTAATCATCCCAAGAATTTGAAGAAATAGGATAAAAATACTGGCGAAAATGGAACCAAATATTCCATCATTGATTTTGTTATCACTCCATAATTTATAAGATTGGAAAAACTAAACTATAAAGCACAACATCAAACCACTTTGGAGTCCAGGACCTAGCCTTCCTAAACTCAGAGAGGGCTCTCTGTATTTTATGATTTAAATCGATTTGACTTGGTGGTTATAAGGATTGATATTAGGCTAGTTATAGAAATAATATTGTTTGTTTGATTGATTGTGTGGTTGGACAGATAGGACTGTAGAGGCTATTCCATAGGAGATGGAGTCAGAGGCTGGAAAGGCACATCAAAATAAAGAGAAAATCACAGGGCAAGATAACTGTGCGAAATGGATCTTAAGAGCTGTATGAATTAAGAGGTGGAAGAAACAGTAAGGTTTAGTAGTGACCAAAGAGAAATTAAGAATTATTTAATCAGACTTTAGCAAAAAACATTCAAACTGTAAATGCAGATAGAATTAAGGCACTTCGATAGGGAATATTAATCTAAAAATTATGATTTACAATTAGATGAGCAGATACACAGCAAAGAAAACAACAGAAACCTTTAAACAAAGAAGAAACACGTCACCATTTTAACACCGCTCAAGAATCCTGTAATCGGCCTTTGATTATCAATTTCCAACTTCAAAAATTACTATGCTCCAATAGTAGTTCTTACAATACAGTTTCCAAAATATCCAACCCTTGATAATGAAAATTCAAGCAGTATTTAACTAAAACTAAGTTCGTTTCCTTGTCTTACTCGGAAACCTTTCATTGATTACACTTCAATAGAAAAATGGACAAGTGTGGCCATGCGAGGCCTAATCAAACATCTATAACAACAACACATCCTTTGGAATTAATTTTGGGCAACTCTTCATAGATCCAAACGCTTCAATGGCTCCTCGAAATATCGAATAGTAAGCTTTGTAGGTGGCTGTGATGGTGTCAAAGAGGCAACCAATGGAGGCTCTAACATCTAGCTTTGTTCTGTAGAAAAGAGACATTTAGTAATTTATTTGGTGCAGTGCTAGCCACTTCTCATTGATTGGGGTCAATGCTGGTGCATTCTACTACTTTTTCACTTCTACACAACAGTTCTTCCTGGACGTCCTTTGCCTGACTCGACCTCCCTTGTTGGCACGCCTTATCGGGGCTTATTTCCAATATAAGTCCTTTATAATGTCATAACATAGAAAGTTTGGTTAAAACGCCTTTTGCTGCCCGCCTCAACCTTCTTACCGTGTTTCACCCCTTTTTGAAATAAAACAACACAAAACTCATTTTCCCGGACTTGAAAATGTTTAAATTGTAGTTTTGAAGCTGCATCATATTCGCGCACTTCGTAGTATTTACAATTTAATTTGTGTAGAATGTAATCGGTAGTGCAATGCGAAGTGGGAGGTGACGTGGAGGGAAAAGTGGGCCCAGAACGCAGCCCACAGATCGCACATTTTAAATTTTAGCCATAAGCAGGGTAGGTAACACTAAATCCTGTGAAGCACGAAGCGCAGGGAGAAATGAGGTGACATGGAGGAGAGGTGGGGCCCGACTGCCGCCCGCAGATCGCAAGTTTTAACATTTAATTACAAGTGCAGATGGTATAAAATTTAAAAAGTGTGAAGTGCAACGCGTAGGGGAGGCGACAGGTGACATGGTAGGGAAGGAGTGGGACCAAGATTGTAGCGCACATCGCAATGTATAGCGTTTAGTTATAAGTTTTGAGGGTTAACTTTTAAACTTTGCGAAATGTGGGAAAGAGGGACCCATTGGCTATGCGGTGGATTTTTTATGAATCGATGAAGGTTTAAAGCATTAAGTGTTTATATGATATGATATATCGTATGTATTTCAACAACTTATGAATCAGGGGATTGGGTTGCGGAGGTGGGAAAAAAGGAAGATAAAGTAATGATATGGCGGTGAAAGTGGTAAAGTAGAGAAATGAAGCAGAAAGGCAGAAAAGGTAATGTTTTCGTGACCTTCAAGGGAAATGAGGTGAATAATAAGTGTGGCAGGTGGTTGGGTCCCTCTCCATCATATATCTCCTTTGGAAGGTTATATCATGAACTTCATACCCAAGGTTGGTTTTCAAAGGGGTCCTAAGGTGATAAGTGGTAATATAGAAGGGGATGCCAAAATTGCGGAAGGGTGACCCGTTGTGGGATGGTGGTAAGGGATACCACTCATTTTGCACCCTGCCCATAAATTTTGAAAGTTGCAGGGAATGAGAAATGAAACAAGGACTGTCAGATGAGGAGGGGGTGATTGGAGATGGAGGAAAGGTGGATGGCGATGACATTTCTTTTTTGTTCGTAGGAGACTCATTCACGACTTTCCCACATTGACGACTTAACCCGCTTAGATTGCACGACTTGACCCAAACGTGCACGAATATCCCCATGCTGTTTTTTCTACCTTAACTACTTCTCTGCTGCCTTCTTTGATTCTTGCTTTGGAAAGGATTTTGAATATTGACATCCATGTAAAGTATGAAAAAATTTCAAAGAGAAAATAATTAGTCACCTTGTGATACTGTAAATTATAGGAGTCTAACAGATGTGAGAATAGATGTTTCACACGAAGAAGATTTTCACAGCAAAAATCACCATGGAAGTGGCTTGGTAAGAAGTGGTTTGACTTCTTAACTCAGTAAGACATACATTCATTTGTACATATGAAAATTTCAGTTATGTATGCATGTTTTATGTTGGAAACTTACATTTTTTTGAGCCACCTTTGATCTATGATCAAAGACATGATGTTTAGCTACCTTCTATTGAATATTTATTGCTATAAATTTCTGATTGAGTTCAAGGAAGATACAGTTCTTGACAGGAGGAAAAGAGCATCCAAGAGGGGAAGTGTTAACTACCTTTGAGTTGGGGCTGAAAAGGAATTAAGCCAAGCTAGGAAAAGTGCATGGAGGCTGGAAAAGTGAGGGTGTTGTACTCTCATCTATTGAACAGGTAATCAGTATTTTTGGGTCCAAAAGATTCCTAATGGGGAGGAGTGATCAGATTTGGATCAAGGACCTAAGTGATAGCTCAAATTTCAAAGTGTTCAAACGTGTGTCGAACCTAAGCAACCAGATAGATCCCATCTTCTTGATTTTGGCGTATAAAACGGTTCGAAAATCCAACACTGTATGAAGAAGTTATCATGTCTTGAAAATTCCAATAAGTTGCAAATTTCGAGAGTTGACCAGGTTTGATTGGGCATTTGTACAGTCAGCAAAAATAATATTCCTCAAAATATTCCCTGAAATGTATCTTCCAAGCCAATCCGATCATGACAAGTGTTGCAGTTTAATTTGATGTATGGTATGAGGGCCAATCATAGGCTGCCACGTGGCCCAGTATGGTTGAATAAAAATTTTGGTGGAGCAGGCAGGAGTCGACCCCATGACCTCCTCGCTAGCATGCACACACTCTACCACTCGCTCTACCGGTGATTCTTAACCATAAGGATTGTGGGTTTTATTTAACACTTATCAAAATCTGCGTTGGGGGTTGGAAGGGCCAGTGCCTCCCCATATGGCCTTAGCCCCGAGACCAAGCACCAATATTAAACCTTCTGACGTTGCCGCTGTGAGCAGTCACATGACACGGTTTATCAAACGGTTACTCTACATGGTCTCCATTTCAACCGCAGTTTTTGCCATTTGCTGGTGTTGTCACATGGCTAATTTTAATGCTACCTCGATGGTTAGGCTAACCACTCCTGCTTAAACTGGAATTCAGTTTAACCAAACTGCAGTTTGGTCCTATGGTTCCGCCCAACGATCACCATAACCGCGGAGTTGAAAGGCATGTGCCCAACCAGCGACATTTAATTCTACGATTTAGTCTTGGTGGAATTATAGCGTACCTTTAATTTATGCGGATTTGGCCAAATTTAGTTGGGTTAACTGCAGTTCCTCCACAATTAGTGGAGCTGTTTTAGAGGATACTTGACAAAAATTGATTATGCTCTATCTTGAGTATGATTAGACAATTCTTGGAGTGTGAATAGTCAATTTAGACTTTCTTGGACATTCCAGAATCATTGGTGAGGGTTTCAGAGCCATCAGAGAACTTATGAGTGTGATTTTTCTTTAGAGAAGTTCCAGGGGCCACCAGGGCCACCGGGAGCCAGCAACAGGATAAGGCCTAGCCAGGGTAGCTAGAGGCCTTACTCAGGAAAAAAATAGTCATTTTTGGATGTTTCAGACATTCTGGAACTAATGGTGAGGCTTTGAGAGCTATTAAAGGACTTATGAAGGTTGAGATGCTTTAGAGAAGTTCCAAGGGCCACTAGGGCCACCAGGGGCCAACAAGAGAATGAGGCCTATCCAAAGGAGCCAGTATCCATTCTAAGCAAACCAGTAGTCTATTATAACTATTTTTAACCTTATGAATCCATTGGAGTGATTTGTAGAATCTTTTGAAGACTTTTGAAGGCAAATATTCTTCAGATAAGTTTTCAGTGAACCCAAAGCCAGGTGCCACTAGGTGTTGGAGGTGTATCCGAAGCAGCTGGAGGGCAATTTCACTAAGTGAATAGTCTATTCTGACTATCTTGGACATTTTGAATCCATTGAAGGGATTTTTAGAGCCATTTGGAGACTTCTGAAGGTAGATAAGCCACAGGGAAGTTTCGGGCAACCTAGGGCCAACAATTGATGGAGGCCTAGATTTGGGAGCCAAAGCTCATTTGGAGAAAATGAAAAATCTATTTTAGGTGACTGATATATGTTGGAGACATTAGGTGAGGTTTCAGGGATAGAAAAGGGGTTCTTAAGGATTTAGTGCCACAGAGAAGCTCGGGGACGCTTAAGGGTGCCGACATAAGAGGTCAAGTCTAAGGGAACCTAGGTCTATATTCAGAGATATAAAAGCCATTCCATGGGTATGATGGTATTATAAACCCAATGGTACAATCCAAATAACCATTAGACTTTAGTATTTTACCTGTAAAATATATTTTCCATCATAATCCCAAAGATCCAAGTCAAATTGGCAAGGGCTCAAGGAGACGTAGCTCATGATATTTGGGTGAACTCATTTATTAAATTTTTTGTTATGTGTTGATGCTTATTTTTTGCACTTTATGGTTTTCATACATGCTTAATATTAGCAAAAAAACATATGTTTAATTCCTCACACATAAGCATTAAAATAGTTTAAAACACATACACCTGAATCAAGAATTCAATTCCGCACAATCAAGTATAAGAAAGGTATTAATTTGTTTAACTAAGTGGGAGGTGCTTGCGCATAGCATATCAAGTTGTCCACCCATTTTAGATCAAGTGGCATCAGAGCACTAGGTTGCTTATTTGACTTGAAGGTGTTTAACAGTGCAAAGAATTTAACTGTTTGAAAATTGATTGATTCTTACAATTTTGAGTTTGCTAGAGGTGAGGGAAAGCTACTGTTAGTTAATTCTAGAAGAGGACAATAAGGAAGAAGTCTGAAAGAATTCTCCTTACCCAAAGGACCTCAAGGAAACACTTGAAGCACAAGAGGGATTGTTTGCAAAAGCTGCTTGAAGAAGAGATACAAGCTGCATAAAAGAGCTTGAATCTACAACCATATTTTTAAGAAGCTTTATCAATCTTTTTTGAAGCTTTGTGTATTGTTGTTGAAGTTCCTTAAAATTCATTTACATAAGGATGAAAACTTCATCAAGTGAGGTTTCAAAATCCTCCTTTACAAGACTCTTTGATGAAGAGATGAAGAAAAACTTCTACATCCTGAAGGATATGGTGCAAATTTTGTATGAAGACAGAAAGGAAAGCACTAGACTTCATGAGAAATTGGTTGCTATGAAGCAAGAGAAAGAAGGACTTATTCAATGAATACATGAGATGGAGATGCAGCTCCATCATGCCCAATAGGCCTTAACCAAGAACATGTTTGAAGCAGAGGTAAATCACTCAAATTTATCTTCAAATTCCTCTTCAGATATATGTGTAGGTTCATTTGAAAAGCACACTAGAGGTATAGGGTCCAAGTTGATGTTAAAAATGGACTATGAAGGCAAGGTTTTAGGCAAACATGCCCAAGGCATGATAGAACCTATTATGGTTGAGGAAAGGCCTAAGAAGTTTGGTCTAGGCTATGTTCAATCTTATGGCGAAAACTCCAAAGCCATGAAGGAACTTGAGATAATTCAAGGAAGAAATTTTGTTACAAGTTCAAAACCAAAAACATGTCAAGTTTGCTTTTTAGTTGATTTCCATTGTTTGAAGCCTATGGTGTAGTAGGATGTCTGTATACATGCCGCTTATTGCGAGCAAGAGAGTTTTGATAGCTATCAAGACATGAACACTGAAGTTAGTCTTCAAAATAAAGTTGGAGCCTCTACAAGTTCATCTCCTCAAGAAGGTAAAAATTATGGACATGCAAGCAAAATTTGAGGTATAATTCTTCCCATAGCCAAGTTTATTATGTTTCTGTTAAGCATGGAAAATCTGCATGCAAGAATGGAAGAAAGAGTTGCTGTTCCTATTGTGGTTTGTGTAACCATGATGTTTCAAGATGCTGGAAAATATTGAAGGCATATAGGAAAAAGTTGAAGCGAAGGAAACTTGCACAGAAGGTGTAAAATACTTGCACACATTGCTAGAAAAAGGGACATTTCATTGCCCAATGTTGGACATTGCATCCAACTAATCATCCCAAGAATTTGAAGTAAGAGGATAAAAAGACTAGCGAAAATGGAACCAAAGATTCCATCATTGATGTGAGAATAGATGTTTCACATGAAGAATATTTTCAGCAACAAAAATCACCATGGAAATGGCTTGGTAAGAAGTGGTTTGACTTCTTAACTCAGTAAGAAATACATTCATTTGTACATATGCAAATTTCAGTTTTGTATGCATGTTTTCTGTTGGAAAATTATGTTTGTTTGAGCCACCTTTGATCTATGATCAAGGACATGATTTTTAACTACCTTATATTGAAGATTTCTCACCAGAAATTTCTAGTTGAGTTCAAGGAAGATACAGTTCTTAACAAGAGGAAAAGAGCATCCAAGAGGGGAAGTGTTTACTACCTTCGAGTTGGGGCTCAAAGGCACTAAGTCAAGCAAGGAAAAGTGTATGGAGGCTGGAAAAGTGAGGGTGCTATACTCTCATCTATTCAAAAGGTAATTAGTCTTTTGGGGTCCAAAAGATTCCTAAGGGGGAGGAGTGATCAGATTTGGATCAAGGACCTAAGTAATAGCTCAAATTTCAAAGTGTTTGAAAGTGTGTTGAACCTGAGCAATTGGATAGATCTTGTCTTCCTGATTCCGGCACTGTGAACAATTTGAAAATACGACACCATATGAAGAAGTTATCGAGTTTTGAAAAGTCTAGTAAACTGCAAATTTCGAGAGTTGACCAAGTTTGACTGGGAATTTGTACAGTCAGCAAAAAGAATATTCCAGGGAATATTCTTGGAATATTCCTCGAAATATTACCCAAAATATTCCTTTCGGGCCAATCCGATCGTGACAAGTGTCACAGTTTAATTTGATGTATGGTATGAGGGCCAATCACAGGCCACCACATGGCAGGCCTAGAGGCTACCATGTGGCCTAGTATGGTTGAATAAAAAATTTGGTGGAGCTGGCAGGAGTCGACCCCACGACCTCCTCGCTAGCATGCTTGCTCTCTACTTCTCGCTCTACCGGTGGTTCTTAACCATAAGGATTTACGGGTTTTATTTAATGTTTATCAAAATTTGCGTTGGGGGTTGGAGGGGCCAACCCCTCCCCATATGGCCTTAGCCCCGGGACCAGGTGCTAATATTAAGCCTTCTGACGTTACTGCTATGAGTAGTCACATGATACAGTTTATCAAATGGTTTCTCTGCTTGGTCTCCATTTCAACCATAGTTTCTGCCATTTTTCGGAGTTGTCACATGGCTAAGTTTAATGCTACCCTAAAGGTTATGCTAAAATGCCCGCTTAAACTAGAGTTCAGTTTAACCAAAATGGAGTTTGGTCTTATGGTTCTACCCAACATTCACCTTAACCACGGAGTTGAAAGGCATGTGCCCAACCAGTGACATTTAGTGCTACGGTTTAGTCCTGGTGGAATTATAGCTCACTTTTACTTTATGCGGATTTGGCCAAATTTACTTGGGTTAAATGCAGTTCCTCCACAATTAGTGAAGTTGTTTTAGGGGTTACTGGAAAAAAATGTATTATGCTCTACCTTGAGCATGATTCGACCATTATTGGAGTGTGAATAGTAAATTTCGACTTTCTTGGACATTCCAGACTCATTGGTGAGGTTTTCAGAGCCATCAAATAACTTATGAGCATGATTTTTCTTCATAAAAGTTCCAAGGACCACTATGGCCACTAGGAGCCAACAACAGAATGAGGCCTAGCCAGGGCAGCTAGAGGCCTTACTCAAGAAACCAATAGTCATTTTTGGTTGTTTCAGACATTATGGAACTAATGGTGAGGTTTTCAGAGCAAGTAAAGGACTTCTGAAGGCCGAGATGCTTCAGAGAAGTTCCAAGGGCCACTAGGGGCCAACAGGAGAATGAGGCCTATCCAGAGCATCTAGTATCCATTATCAGAAAGCCAGTAGTCTGTTATGACTATTTTAACCTTCTAAATACATTTGAGGGATTTTAAAAATATTTTGAATACTTTTAAGGCTGAGAGGCTTCAAATAAGTTTTCAGTGAACCTAGAGCCAGGTGGTGCCACTAGGTGTTGGAGGCATAACTAGAGCAGCTAGAGGCCAATTTTAGTAAGTGAATAGAATATTATAACTATTTTGGACATTATAAATCCATTGAAGGGAATTTCAGAGCCATTTAGAGAATTCTGAAGGTAGAGAAGCCATAGGGAAGTTTTGGGCAGCCAAGGGCCAACAGTGGATGGAGGCCTAGATTGGGGAGCCAAAGCTCATTTGGAGGAAATGAAAAATCTATTTTGGGTGACTGATATATGTTGGATATAGTAGGTGAGATTTTAGGGACAAAAAAAATATTTATTAAGGAGTTAGTGCCACATAGAAGCTCAGGGAATCTTAAGGGTGCCGACAGAAGAGGTCAAGTCGAAGGGAACCTAGGTTTATATTCAGAGAGATAACAGCCATTCCATGGGTATGATGGTATTCTAAACCCAATGTTACAATCCAAATAACGATTGGAGTTGATTATTTTACTTGTAAAATATATTTTCCATTATAATCACAAATAGCCAAGTCAAATTGACAAGGGCTCAAGGAGACGTAGCGCACGATATTCAGGTGAACTCCTTTATTAAATTTGGTGTTATGTGTTGATGCTTATTTGCTGCACTTTATGGTTTCTATACAAGCTTAATATCATAAAAAAAACAAATTTTTAATTCCTCACATATAAGCATTAAAACAGTTTAAAACACATACACCTGAATCAAGAATTCAATTCCGCACAGTCAAGTATAAGCAAGGTCTTAATTTTTTTATCTGAGTGGGAGGTTCTTGCGCATAGCATATCAAGTTATCCACCCATTTCAGTTCACTATGTAATCTTGTGCTAGCTAATTCGTCTCAAGAAAGTGGCTCTGTCATTTTCCAATTGGATTAGATTTGGGAATTCAGTCATACAGTAGTCATAGTTTCCTTTAACATGCTTTGTACTTGCTTTCAATTTAAATCAGCACTGTCATTTAAATTCTTAGTAATAGGATTTATGCTTTCAATCCATGGAATAGAATTAGATTAAGTTAGGATATAATTAATTTTGAATTGTGTTTTTAAACTAGAACAAACGCTCTGTTTTCATATGACTAAGATCTTTCAATGGATAAGATAGGAAATTATTTCATCTTGTTATTTGAATTTAATTAGATTTAGAATAGTGCTTTGTTTTGAACTAGTTAGATATTTTCATAGATGTTTTTCCGGCCTACTAACATCATTCAAATTTTGATTTATTTTTATGCAATTTAGATTGGTTAATGAACATTTCCTTTTCTTCCTTCTTTTAGATTTCATATTACAGTAAAAATAGTTTGTAATTCAATTTATTTCTTTAGAATAAAAACAACAATTTCTTTTCTTCCTTCTTTAGGATTTATCTTTCATAATTAAAATTCATTTAGATTTGACTACTCACTAGCATTTAAAGATTTCATTTCTTAGACCAATTTTAGCCTTAAGATACAAATCCCCAAAATAACATAAACATACACAATGAAGTAAGAGAACAAAGTTACCTAAGAATATATATTGCACCTCACTTCATCAAATTACTAACCTCAGTCAATAATTCATGATAGAAATTTGAGACATCAAATTGACTAAACAGTACCTTCCCTAATATATGAATAAAAATGTGGACCCATTCACATCTTGGTTCTACGCCCCATACCTAATTCCATCTAGCCAAATGTTTGTGTGGATCATCCTTTCCAAAGTAGACTTCTTCCATTCCGATGGTTGGAAATTCAAAGCGTAACCTCATCATGTGCACGCATTCATCCCAATTGCCCATGTTTTCTTTATGAGTCTCCCACCATCATGCTGGGGTAGAGCGCAGTCCGAGATCCCAATCATGGAATCTCTGTCCTTCTAGTACAATTATTTTAATATCTCCTAAAAACATGTTTACATTAGTTAAACCATCATAATGCGATAATTCACATACCTCATATGTTATACATCAAAGAGATTTGGTCGCACGATTACAATGCAGCATCGATACTTCATGCAACCGGTTCTGCTAGTTTTATAATTCTCCATCAGAATCTAAGAAACAAGATTTGTCCTTCTCCCAATTAAGATTTCCATCCGCTGTTTGGTTGATCTAATCTTCCTCGCAAAAAGTCAGCTTATATATCTGATCAATATCATCATCATCACGCATAGGCTCTGTGTATCTTTGTCCTTCTGCAAGGTCTAAGGGAATTATGACTCTGGTTCCATTACTTTCAAACTCCATTCTTTGCTTCTTCATATTTTTGACACCATCAATATCAATAGCCCAGTCCAATCCCAACAACATAGGGTAAGGATCAGTATCATCTACAATTTGGATAACTTCGAATTCTGTGAGTACATTAACACCTTCAATACTAACTACAACCTACGACAACCTTCCTAATGGAATGATTTTCTGTTGATTTTCCATGCGAAGTTCAATGGTAGACCATTCCAGCTTGGGTTCTCCCATGCAATGCCAAGTTTTCTTAGGTAGAAAATTTGCATCATATATCATATTGAGAATAACCTGGTCCATCTCATAAGCACCGATTTGCGCGGTCATACGCATCTCTCGACCCGTCCTCTTCTTATTCTTATATATTTTTTTGATATCTTTTTGTGCTACCACCGATTGTTCCTTCTCAATGAAATTATCTAGTAGGGCCTGGAGGTTCTCTACTTCCTTTTTCTTGTGCATTAACTTAATGCAAGCTTGTAGAAAAGTTTGATCTCTTCATATACTCCTGCTTCCTTCATTGGTCTACCTGATGTTGATGTGCTTCCCTCTGCAAATTATTTCCACGCTTCAAAAAAAATCTCCTTTGCATGCTGCAAATCAAATCCATCTTTGTTTGCAAGTGCCTTACGAATCCAAAGGCCAGTATCCAGCTTCTTTCCATTATCTTCATTAGTGGTTGCACCACTCCTAGTGACCACATTTATGCTAGGATCTTCCTCATGAGTTTCTAATCTAACCATCTGAATATTATGTGCCTTTTTCTCTTACATTTTAGAAATCAAAACAAGGGAATCTTCTATCACATGGTCAAACTGTTGATAATACCTACATGATTTTCACGCTGGATTTGGACATTCATGCGCATAGTGACCAACATCTCCTCAGTTTTAGCAAATAACCTGCCACCTTCCTCGACCATTTTATCCAACTCCTCTTCGCATTCCTCTACCCTGTAATCCACCACGCCTAGAGAGGGATGCTGGTGAGGTAGGTTCAGTCTGCATTCTATATATATCAGATTTTTCCAACATCATATCATACATGTGACACTATTGTTCATCATGTCCTAGGGATGAATAGAATCTGCAAAACAACTGCTTCAACTCAAGTTGATATTTTTCCACCCTTGGAAAAAAATATTTTTCATGCAATCCGGAAACTTGACAAATTATGCACCATACTGAGCTCTTCAGTGGGCTAGGTCCTCCATTGTTCAAATAATTATTGAAGACATGACATTGATCCTTATGGTGCCCGACATCTTTACATTTTATGCACCAAACCTCTGTGCAAACCTCCCTTATCTTTGCACAGATTTTGAATTTCTAAATGCATTGCTTCCAACTAGTTCTAAATCTATTGATTTCCAAGCACAATAGGTGTTGGGGTAGCTTCTAGTTTCATCGAAATCTCCATAGCCTTAGCCTGTGTGGAAATCTTCTATTGACCTAATGGATGGCATAGATGTGGGAACAACATAGAAATAAACCAATCCTTGTGTTGGGTATCATCGATAGTGAATCCGCCATCTATGATAGTGTGCTTCATCATGTGATCTGCCTCCCACACACTTTCATTAACCTCCTAATGAATCTCTTTCATTTCTATAACCAACTACGCATATGACTTAGGCTTCTTGAATTGTTCTTTTAGGGCATATTTCACTTCATCCAGAGTCACATTAGGGTTTTCTTGGACATATCTTATATACCAATCTAATGTGTGATCTTGGAAAGCAGTGGATAACTGTGCTTTCTTAATATCATCATTATTAACTTGTTGAGCCTACCATACAACATTATTCAAAAACCAAAATTTCTCAATATCTTCATTCCTAATACTTCTGAGATTAGGTAGCTTCATCGATGCAACCATATCTACACCTTGGGGAGGTGAA
The DNA here is from genome assembly GCA_034641835.2 of Pinus albicaulis. Classification (NCBI taxonomy): domain Eukaryota; kingdom Viridiplantae; phylum Streptophyta; class Pinopsida; order Pinales; family Pinaceae; genus Pinus; species Pinus albicaulis. The sequence goes on from CM076575.1 coordinate 102,057,032, forward strand.
GGTGGGGATGGAAATGGACATCATGGTGGATTGGGCACTTTGTGAGATGAGTTTGGAAGTGGAGTGGATGGGATTTGAAAGAGGATCAAGGCTCTCTGATCGTTATGATTTGATGAAACTTCTTCTTCTTTAGAGAGAGCAGATTCACTAGAGCTAGTAGTTTCTGGTTCACAGTCACTATCAGATCTATGCTTGAGAGAGCTATAATTAAATCCTTTCTCTAGGTCTTTGCGGTAAAGTTTTCCACTGCACACAGTCAGGCCTCTTAGGGAAATTCAAGAAATATGTTGACATAGAGATCATTGCTCACACAATAAAATATTCAGTAATAGCTTCAAAGAGCGCATAATTTTTCCTCTAGGACCTTGAAAAATATTCTTTCTACTTCAGAGTATGACACAAATTGATCAATGAAAAATTTAGTCACAAATCCTCCCAAGAGACGATCGATCCAATGATATATCGTGCGGGTTATCTGTAATATTTCAAAATGGAAAGACAGGAATAAAGAACCATTGCAACATTCCAAATAAATAAAAACAAGAATATACCACTAAGATCTGGAAAATGCTGGAAATATGCTGCAACTAAAATTTACATCAAGACATTATACTATGAGTAGAAACAACTGAGTCATATCATTATAAACAATAGAAAATATGAATGTAAATAGTGATCCAAAAGGAATGCACTCAAGTTACAAGATGGCTGAAATACACTAAAGAAACCAAGCACTGGAAATGTTGTGCTGCTACTGCTGCTGCTGCTGGAAACTACTTCTACTAAGGAGAAGAACCATGTGCGGAAGGTTGTTAGAGTGCTCTGAATAATATGGGATTTTAACCACACATACTACTCGAACAACCCATAAAAACCCAGAAATGGTTTGGCCATATTTTAACTTTGGATTTTTGGCCCTTTTTTGGGTTGCCCACTGCAACAGCTCACTAAAATAACGCAGTCATGGACTGGAACTGATATTTAGGGGATAAATATGCTATGTATTGATGCCAAATGTGTCAAATAATCTCCAGGGTCTTCTTTACTAACCTCCCAAGAGAAAGGAACCTCCCTCCAATGAGATCTAGCTCAGAAATATCCCAAATCAACCTCCACAACTTCTACCCTGCAACACAAACACAAATCCTCAATAGGAACTGCGTTGTACATTAAGATTGAAGTCTTGGAAAAATTATTGATAGTGTAATGTATTAAAAAAATCTTCTAAGAGGCCTCTCAAGGAAAGAGGTGGGATTCTCGTTCAGGAACACTATAATATCCCAAAACCGAGATTTTCTACAACAACGAGAATATCTTAAGATATTCTAAAGTTGGAGGTTCAGAAAATCATGAGCATGGAAATATATAGCAGCTCATTAGATGTACAAGGAAATCTCACCAGCAGATATAAGAACCTCAACAAGAATATGGCCTATATTCTCCTTCCCAAGTGGGGAAATGCAGCAATATAGGGCATAAAACAACTGCCTTCAACAAATTTCACAATAAAAGTGGGTACTGGTACTTGGATCCCTTATTTTAGACAATATAAAACCCACTTGCAGAATTGGAGGTGAAACAAATGAAACTATCTACACTAAACAGATCTCCCCAGCTCATGATAGCTTAAAAACACCTCGATCCCATAACTTCTCTACAACAGAATTTCTGAAGATTGTGAGAGCGTAATTCCCATAATGGTTTCTATAGAAAATTATTAAATAATTCTGATATGGGGTTTATATTAATCAAATAGCAGATAAATGAAGGTTTAACCTCTCTTACACAAAGAAAAAGACACCCAGCAAGTGTCTCCGGCAATATACATGTACAAAAAGCAGCATTGCAGAAAATAACGTAGTTTACTGCAACTCTGTATTAAGCATGACTGAATATAACATACAATAGCTGAATAATACAGAAAATGGCTAAAGGCCCTTCTTATGAGATCTCCCAGAGGGAAATAAACACCTCCTCCTCAAAGACTAGCACAAAATCTAAGTGTGCAACCCTACTACTACTACATCTGCATAAATGATGCAGTTTCTGAAGGGAACTATGTTTTATATGAATATGGCTGAATGGCCCTAAGAAAAATGATGAATTGAAGCTCAGATCCTTCCCTTTTTATCCCTTAAGAAATCTGATCCAAAGAGAGGATGGAATTCCCACACGGGAATTCTTTGCACTAAGCATTGCTGCAACCATAGCTAAACAGCTGAAGCACACAAGTAGTCAAAAGACCAAATATAGTTGAATACTAAATGATCTCCTTGTTGCTATGCCCTCCTTTTTATCTTTTGTGAGCCTCCTCACCCCGGACCCCACACATTGTTGAGGTGACTTCCTAGTGAAGATTCCTCTTCTAAAACTGTGTTGTCCTTGTGGGCTTCCCTCCTCCTTGTAGCAGCACTGTTGACTTGGTCAACTGAGACTAATCCACCTACAATACGTCTTTTCACACTAAGGGATCTTCAATCCAGTTCTCATATGTGTGTCTAGGTTGATCCTTGTTCACATTGAGCTAGTTCACTTGGGTGATCTCTTCCTCCTCAAGAATGCATGATGACTTAGTCAAACTTGTGTATGTCCCCATCTATTTTGCCCTTGTTCACACTTGAAAGTGTAAAATCTAGCTCCTAAGGTGATCTCCTTCCTTACTAAGGTGGAATTTATTCATATCTTTATTTTTCATGGGACTCCTTCCCAATTTATTCCTCTCCTAAGTAAAAGCATCAAAATATAATATTCCAATTTGCTTGTTTGCAAATTTTGGAATATTACAAACACCCAGTGCTAAATAACACTTGCAATCTTAGCTCAACAACCAAATAAATCTATGTCTAAATAGACCATATATTCAGAAATATAAACATCAACATAATGAAATACATCTACCATCCTCTTCTTTATATAAGTTGTGAGCTTCCAACCCTAAGCCCCATCCAATAATGGCACTACTTCCATGTAAAGAGTCTCCATCTAAAACTGTGTTGTCTTTCATTGAATGCCACTACTCCATGATAGTGTTGTTTATTTGGTCAAATTTTACGCAGTCAAGGTGTTCCAACCCCTTTTCACACCTAAAGGTAATCAATTAAGCTGCCAAGATATGTCTTTTTCAACTTGGCATTGATTTTATTCATTTTAAGGAGATTTATGGATCTCCATTATCCTCGTATTCATTAAACAAGAAATAGAAACAAAAATTAATATTCCAACTAGCTCATGGCTAATTAGGAATATTACAATCCTCCCTTCCAAATGTTTCTTGTCCTCAAGCAACTGACAAGGTGAGTGCTGCAACTCTTATCCTCCTCCTTTGGTGACACCTCCATGTGATAAGATTACCTCATAAGATAAGTGTATCCCAATCCATCCCTCCATGAAATGCTCCTCCCAAGTTCTCACGAGATGAAAATGATTCATCCCACAAGGAAGCAATAGATCCAATGGAACAATCATGCTTTGCCCAATGTTCTCCCTGAAACATGTAGCATAATTAACATGGATAATTTCTCTCCCAAAGGGAACATACGATCCTCCCATCCTCCCTCCAATCATTCCCAAGGATAAGTACATCATCAATGTATGGGATCAAAACTAAGTTCATACAAACAAAAATATGTAGAAGTGGAGGTGGATCATAATCCCACATGTGGAACCAGGACAATAAATCTCCTGACTACATCACATAATGATATGGTAAGTGGTTTCCCCACCACTTACTTGTTGCCCAAGTCTTCTCACAAATTCTGAAAAGGTGAGAAATGTTTGGTGCTTTTGGAGTGCACCCAGAGTGATCCAACATCTCCCTATATCCTCCTAGGGAGTGGCCATGTTCAGAAATGTTTATGGCCCAAAGTTGGCCATGAATTTTATATGGAAGAATGCTCCTCCTTGCAGCTATGGCCTACATATACATGGTAAAGGAGTGAAAATAATAATAAAGTGAAACATCATGCTCATAAACATGTTCCATACCAAAATTTCTCCTCATACAAATGGAGTGGTCCATAAATAGATTCCCTCTCATTCCAAAAGATGAAAGAGGTGGATGTGATAACTCCTCCATAGATTTATGTATCTCCTCCAACTCCACATGGTCCATGCATCTCTTCAAATGCTGATATATCTCCTCCTCAAAGACTTCCCAAGTGTACCCCTCCATGATGGAGTGATATGCTCTGATAGAATAAGTATGGCTGAAGAGAAAATCTTCATGTGCTCTATGTAGTAACTTCTCCTTGAGCTTGGAAGCTCTAGACAAGAAGATCCTACCATGATAATAGATAACTTCATCTTTGACCGAATAGCCCTCTTCATGTAGTTGGTCATCAAGTATCATGCATGTAAAAGATCCTTGGAATAATCCACCAACAGCTGGGATTTCCAATATGGATCCATCCTCCATAGTGACAACGTTGATTATCTATCACAAAGAAAATATGTAATATGGTTTCCCTTCTCTTTGACATCGCCCATGCCAAATTCATATGTTTGAAGGCTACTATCCTTCCCATGTTGCTCCTTCCATAGTGCAAAATCCGAAATGAGAGTGGTTAGTGATGATGTTGGGAGAATGGCTCCCTCCTCCTTGAGTCTACCCTACCCAAGACTCTAATCATTGTATCATGACCTCCTAATGCCCCCATTCCTCTTGGATCAATGAATGGTGCATCATGATGTGAGACATGCCTCATCATCTCCTTATCTGGTGGCCTCCCAGACGGAATGCCTCCATGAAAAGAGACATCAAAATAAAGAGTAGACTGCATATATGAGTGGACTACTTTTTCCTTGCTCTCACTGCACAAATTAGTCTGCCTCTTTTGTGCATCAAACTTCTGAAATAGATAGGGATGTGTACTCCTAATCATATGATGTTGGTCATCCTCCCTACCTTCTCCTTTCATATGCAAGGTCTCACAATATATCAATAATGGCACATGGTGTTCACGGATTTTGCCTTGATATCCACATATTAGATCCTTTGGAACTTCTTGCAATGATACAAGAACTCCTCTTATTGGATAAATTTCTCCATCTACCTCTCCATGAGGTACTATATTTTCTTCTGATGTGACAACGCTATTACCTCCAGCCTTCTCTTCCCCTTCCTCATGAATGGAGGTTGCCTCATCATCATTAAGAGACTCTTTGTTTAGTTCCTCTTTTGAAAAATAGATCTCCATGTCTTCCCTTTGAGAAGAGAGCTCTTTCTGAAGTGGGGATCTTGCCTCTAGAAAGGTATTCTGCAAGTTTTTAACCCCCTTAATAGCATTCTGGAATGGATTTGGGTTTATAGATCCATCCAACTCATGCAAAGTTTTTGTTTGTTTAGGCTTGGCTAGCTCAACCAAGGATGTTTTAGAATGTTTTGCATCAAATATTTTCACTAACCTCCTAGTGAACTTTGCATAAGTAGATACATTTACATGATTCAAGGAAGAAGTTTCATAAAACCACCAGGAATAATTACTTTCAAGATGCAGCGCTGCTACTCTAACTGTTAGGTCCTTATATTACTAGTATAGTCCCTTATTGTTGTTAGTGTAACCCCCTTAATGTTATTGTTGTACCCTTGTAACCCCCATATTGTTATTATTGTGCCCTTAAATTATTATTATTAGGTCGGCTCGGATTACATTGTGGCCCCATGGACTCCTTTATATAGAAAGGAGGTTTTGTCATTTGTATCATCCAAGAATTTTTCACTCATGTAATTTATTGGAGGTTTTCCCCTCGAAGTGGCTTATTTATAAGGCATTGATATCTCTTTTCTTCTCTTTTTGGAGCTGGTTTCACAACATTTGGTATCAGAGCTTTGGATTCTAGGGTTTCATTGCACCAAACAGGTCATCGTGGAATTTTCGCTATAAATTTTTTTGTACGAAGGTTCAAAAGCTGAAATATTTAAAGCACAAAGCTGAAATCCTAAGGAACATCGTCAAAAACTTTCAGAGCTTTGTTCGCAATAATTTCGGAGATATGATCTGTGGAAGTTAGGTCTTTTTCAGGCTCCTGAATTTCATCTCAAAGAGGTGATCATGGTAAAATATTCATAACTCTCTCTCTGAGCATCAAATTGGAATTCTGTAAAAATTTTATGGAAGTACACAGACTTTAGTTTTCTATCTATCATTTTCATAGCCAAATGAGCAAAAAAATGACACGTGGAAAGTCGTAAAAGTTCATTGTAATGAACTAGTCCATAATTAGGTCATTGTGGGAGATTGGACATAACTTTGTCTTGAAGAATCCAAATCAGGTCAGACCTATGGCATTAGAAAGAGGATTCAGAGGGCTACCACAGGGACAAATTTTAGATATTGAAGATTCAAAATCACATAGATAATTCAGTTTCAATATCGAGCTCCTCAAAAGCAAGAAAAAGGTGTGTATTGTTTTCAAATTACATAAGTCTCGTTTGAAAAAAATTTAGTTTTAATTTATTCCAAGGCCATATTGAAGAATAGATATCAGTATTGGGTTATAAAATTCCCCCTAAAAATAATTCAACACCAGTTAATCTTTCAAAAGGCTCTACCATGACTCATGAAGACGAAGAAACACAACATGAGATATAAAAATTACAAGAGCAAGTGCACCAAATTTCGCTATCGCAAAGAGAAACAAAAAATGAAATGGAAGTTTTGAAGAAAGGCATGGAAACTAAGATGGATGGTTTGAAGAAAGGCGTGGAAGCTAAGATGAATGGTTTGGAAGCTAAGATTTATGGCATGGAAGTGGGCATGGAAGCTAAGATGGATGGCATGGAAGCTAAGATGGATGACATGGAAGCTAAGATCGATGAAAAAATGAAAGACAACATCGAAAACATGAAGAATTATTTGGCAAAGTTGATACAAGAAATGTTTCATAATGGCAAAAATATAGTAGAGGAAACTCATGATGAGAATAAAATACATGTTAATCGTGATTTCATAAACTCTAATTTTGGATTGAAGAACCACCATATTCCAAATATGGATATGAGGAAGATTGATGGCAAGGATCCTGTAACATGGATACTACAGATGGAGCAATATTTTGATCTCAATAATGTGCAAAACACACAAAAGGTACGCATTGCAACTTTACATTTAGAACAAAATATATTTGTATGGTATCAATGGCTTTGCTCCCGTAAAAAAATTGTCACTTGGTCAATTTTTACGGAGGAAATGATAGCACATTATGAGGATACAAAGAGCAACACCTTCTTTAGCCAATTGATAAATCTCAAACAAAAGGGTTCAATGTCGGAGAACATTGAGGACTTCCAAAAATTGAATATAAGGGTAACTGATATTCCAGAGGAACACAAGATTGATGTCTTCATAGGGACTTTAAAGGATAACATCCAACATGAAGTTCTCTTTTGGGAACCTGATTCATTGGAGAAGGCATTCAGGTTGGCAAGAAAAATTGAATGTAAAATTATGGCGACAAGGAAGCCTACCACTGACATCTATAAAGATGGAAGTGTTGCTACTCCTAGACTTCCACAACCTACAAGGTTGACACCACAACAATTGGAAGAAAAAAAGAGCAAAAGGGCTTTGCTACAGTTGTGATAGCAAATACACTAAAGGTCATAAGTGCACTGAGAAGAAATTAATTTACATAGATTGTGAAGAGGACGAATAAAATGAAGAAGAAACTTTAAAGTAGAGGATATACACTAGGAAGAAATGCTAGAAGAAGAAGAAATGCATATGACCATATCATGTAATGCATTGGCAAGAATTACCACTCCTAAAACTCTCAAGATAGAAGGACATATCAAGAAGAAAATGGTAATAGTTTTGATTGATTCAGGTAGTACCCATAATTTTATTCATTGTAAGGTAGTAGAGGAATTGAATTGTTTCCTATACCCAACACCAAAATGTCAAGTGATGGTTGCAAATGGAGGAACTATAAATTTCTTTGGAAAATTCCATAATATCAAGCTAGCCATGGGGGAATATGTATTGAATAGTCCAATTCTTTCCATCCCAATGGGAGGTGTTGATGTTGTACTAGGAGTACAATGGGTACAATCTTTGGTGATGGTAGCTTTTAATTTTCAATAGATTTTCTTGAATTTTTTTTCGAAAGAAAAGGAAATCAAATTACAAGGTATCATAGGGAAGCCAAGAAAGATAATAAGCTGTAATTTCATGACAAAGCATCTGAAGAAAGAACAACGGGGCATAATTTCACAATTATGCTCACTAGAAGTTCCAACATAAAAATCATCTATTTCTCTAGATCTCCAAAAAGTCTTGGACAATTATTCCAAGGTGTTTGATACTCCCAAAGGACTCCCACCTATTCATGATCATGATCATGCAATTCATTTGATTCCAGGAATTTTTCCTCCAAACATTAGGCCTTATAGATATCCTTATGTCCAAAAGAGCGAAATTGAGCGTACGATTGCAGAAATGTTAGAGTCGGGTATAAATCAACCGAGTCAAAGTTCTTTCTCTACTCCAGTAGTATTGGTGCACAAGAAATATGGATCATGGCGCATGTGTCTGGATTATAGGGAGCTCAATAAGCTCACTATTAAAGATAAATTTCCCATTCCTATGATTGATGAATTATTGGATGAATTACATGGAGCAATTTATTTTACCAAGTTGGATCTTTTTTCAGGATATCATCAAATTAGAATGAAGACTGAAGATATTCCGAAAACAGCATTTCGAACTCATGAGGGTCATTATGAATTTTTGGTCATGCCTTTTGGCCTTACCAATGTACCTTCTACATTTCAAGGGTTGATGAATTCCATTTTCAAACCATTCCTTAGAAAATTTGTGCTAGTATTTTTTGATGATATACTAATCTACAACAGGTCTTGGAAGGATCATGTTCTACATGTTGATAGGGTGCTCAAACTATTGGAGGAGAAACAATTATATGCAAAAACATCCAAATATTTCTTTGGAGTACAAGAGGTGGAATATCTGGGTCATATTGAATTTCACGAGTGTGTTAAGGTAGACCCTAACAAAATTAAATCCATTAAGGAATGGAAAGTCCCCACAACCATAAAGAAGTTGTGCATATTTCTCAGGTTAACAGCGTATTATCGCAAGTTTGTTAAGAATTATGGGAGAATAGCAACACCTCTAACAACATTATTAAAGAAAGATTCATTTTCATGGACTCCTAAAGCAACTAAGGCCTTTGAACATCTTAAAGAGGCAATGTGCCTAGCACCAGTCTTAGCTACGCCATACTTCAAAAAAACCTTTATTGTGGAATGTAATGCCTCAGGAAATGGAATTGGTGTTGTTTTAATGCAAGAAGGAAGACCCATTGCTTTTGAAGTCTTTCAATCAAAGGAAAATATTTACAAAAGGCTATTTATGAGAATGAAATGTTGGAAATACTACATGCACTAAAGAAATGGAGACCTTACCTAATGGGAAGACACTTCAAGGTAAAAAATTATCATGATATTCTTAAACACTTTTTGGAACAAAGACTATCTTCAGAAGAGCAGCAAAAATGGGTCACAAAGATGTTGGGTTATGACTTTGAAATCGTCTACAAAAAAGGGAAGCTAAATGTTGTTGTAGATGCACTCTCAAGAAAGGATGAAGAGGTGGAAGCATTGCTTTGTGCCATTTCAATTATCCAAACAGATTGGATAACCATAGCAAGGAATGAATGGAAGAAGGACGAAGAAGTGTGGAATCTCATTCAAAAGTTGCAGCAAGATCCTAGTACATCTAATACATTTAGTTGGAAAAATGATTCCTTATGGCACAAATATCACTTATATATTTGCAAGAATTCCAAACTAAAACAAAAGATTATTTTGGAATTGCACACTTCTCCTTTAGGAGGACACTTGGGATTTTTAAAAACTTACCACAAGGTGAAGAAAGAATTTTTTTGGGATGGCCTTAAATCTGATATTGAAAATTTTGTGCTGGAATGTTTGGTTTGCCAGAAAAATAAAGTGGAGACAATTAAGACCTCGGGTCTTCTACAACCTTTATCCATTCCAAGTCAACGTTGGGAGGAGATTTCATTGGATTTTATCACAGGTTTACCTAAGTCCGAAGGAAGGAGTGTCATCATGGTGGTAGTTGATAGACTTACCAAGTATGCACACTTTTGTGCATTATCTCATCCATTTAAACCAAGTACAGTTGCCTTTGAATTTATGGAAAAAATTCAAAAGATACATGGAAACTCGAAGATTATTTTAAGTGACAGAGATCCCATTTTTACAGGAAATTTTTAGACAGACTTATTTTCTTGTTTGGGTACTCAACTAGCTCATAGCTCATGTTATCATCCTCAATCTAATGGTAAAACAGAGATAGTGAATAAATGTTTGGAAGGATATCTTCGTTGTTTTTGTATATGATAAGCAAGCACAATGGGTCAAGTGGTTACCTCTCGCTGAATAGTGGTATAACATTTCCTTCCATACTAAAACAAAAATGACCCCATTTATGGCACTTTATGGATATCTTCCACCATCCATCACATATTATTTAAGGGAAAATTCTAGGGTTCAAGCAGTGGAGGATCACATCGAGCATCAATAAGAAGTTCTCCAACTCTTAAAGGATAACCTAAATTTGGCACAAAATCGAATGAAACAACAGGCAGATCAATATCACAGTGAGAGAAGTTTTGATGTGGGAGACTGGGTATTTTTACGGCTACAACCATACAAAAAAATGTCCCTCAAGAAAGCTAAGAAGGAAAATAAATTATCGCCAAAATACTATGGTCCTTACAAGGTTTTGCAAAAGATTGGTACTATGGCATACAAATTGGAGTTTCCTACTTCTTTGTGAGTGCATCCATTTTTCCATGTTTCATGCTTAAAAATTTTTATAGGGGACAAAATTCCAGCTCAAACAATATTGCCAGAACTTGATGAGGAAGGAAAAACCTTATTGGAACCTGAAGCAGTCATGGAAACAAGAACTCGACAACTATGAAATTGATCAATTTTAGAGTATCTCATCAAACGGAAGAACTTACCCACAGAATATTCTACATGGGAGGATGAGAATTTTATACAAAAGCACCCGGAGCTACTCAAGCGTTGAGGACAACACCTTTTTGAAGGAGAGGAGCATGTTAGGTCCTTATATTACTATTATAGTCCCTTATTGTTGTTAGTGTAACCCCCATATTGTTATTATTGTGCCCTTAAATTATTATTGTTAGGTAGGCTAGGATTACATTGTGGCCCCACTAGGATTACATTGTGGCCTCATGGACTCCTATATATAGAAAGGAGGTTTTGTCATTTGTTTCATTCAAGAATTGTTCATTCATGTAATGTATTGGAGGTTTTCCCCTCGAAGTGGCTTATTTATAAGGCGTTGATATCTCTTTTCTTCTCTTTTTGGAGCTGGTTTCACAACACTAATGGCTTCATTTTCTGAACTTGGTGGTGCTGCAAATAGGTGTCTAGCTCCTTCACCCAAGCCCTAGTTGTGCATCCAGGTGATCCATCAAAAGTCGATAGAAAGAATCTACCCAAATCATGTTTCTTGCACCTTTTGCTTCTATTGTGATTGCTAGGTCTTTTATTCTCCTTGATCTTGCAAAACCCTTGGAATTTTAGATGATCTTTGAACCTCTGAGATTGAGATTCATACTCTTGAAGATAGTCACCAAGATTCTCCTCCTTTGGTACATCTCCTTCCTCCATCTCTCTTGCTATGAACATAGGCATGGTAGAGCATTGTAGATCTGATTGTGTGGCTGAAAGCTCACACCCATAATATGAAGAACTGGAGATTTCTTCATGTGTAAATCTTCTTGAGGGATCTTCATGTATTTCCCTCCTTATTCCCTTGATTTATCTGTTAATATCATGCATATTTTGGAGAAGAAGTTCTAAAAACTTCTTTCCCTCCATTTCTCTAAATAATGGAGACTTTTCTCTGTCTCTTTTGTAAGCCCTCTCTTTTCTATGAGAAGCTTCTTCTTCTTGTGATAACATAGATGCAATGTCTTTACAGGCTGAGCCAAGATTATGCTCAGATACCACTGTAATATTCCAAAATGGAAAAGATAGGAATATAGAACCAATGCAACATTCCAAATAAAGAAAAACAAGAATATACCACTAAGATTTGGAAAATGCTGGAAATATGCTGCAACTGAAATTTACATCAAGAAAATATAACTATGAGCAGAAACAACCGAGTCATATCATTATAAACAATAGAAAATATGAATGTACATAGTGCTCCAAAAGGAATCCACTCAAGCCACAAGATGGTTGAAATACACTAAAGAAACCAAGCACTGGAAATGTTGTGCTGCTACTACTGCTGCTGCTGGAAACAACTACTACTGAGGAGAGGAACCATGTGCGGAAGGTTGTTAGATTGCTTAAAATAATTCAGTATTTTAACCATGTATTCTACTAAAAAAACCCAGAAAAACCCAGAAATGGTTTGGCCAGATTTAACTTTGGTTTTTTGGCCCTTTTTTGGGTTGCCCACTGCAACAGCTCACTAAAATAATGTAGTCATGGACTGGAACTGCGTTGTAGGGGATAAATATGCTATGGAATGATGCCAAATGTGTCAAATAAGCTCTAGAGCCTTCTTTACTAGCCTCCCAAGAGAAAGGAACCTCCCTCCAATGAGATCTAGCTCAGAAATATCCCAAATCAACCTCCACAACTTCTGCCCTGCAACACAAACAAAAATCCTCAACAGGAACTAAGCTATACATTAAGACTGAAGTCTTGGCCAAATGTCTAATAGTGATATGTAGTACAAAAATCTTCCAAGAGGCCTCTCAAGGAAAGAGGTGGGATTCCCGATCAGGAACACCCAGTGCTAAACAACACTTGCAATCTTAGCTAAATAGCCAAAGAAAGCTATATGTCTAAACAGACCATATATTCAGAAATATAAACATAAACATAATGAAATATGTCTGCCATCCTCTTCCTTATATAAGTTGTGAGCTTCCAAACCCTAAGCTCCATCCAATAATGGCACTACTTCCATGCAAAGAGTTTCCATCTAAAACTATGTTGTCTTTCATTGAATGCCACTACTCCATGACAACACAATTGATTTGGTCAATGTTGACCTAGTCAAGGTGTTCCAGCCCCTTTTCACACATAAAGGTGCTCAAATAAGCTGCCAAGATATGTCCTTTCCACATTGGCATTGATTTTATTCATTTAAAGGAGATTTATGGGTCTCCATTATCCTCTTATTCATTAAACAAGAAATAAAAACAAAAATTAATATTCCAACTAGCTCATGGCTAATTAGGAATATTACATTATCTTATTGTCTATCTTTTTTAATTGCTGAATCAATTCAGGATTCCTCTCAGTGAATATGTTGTCCTTCGCGCAGGTATTGAATTCATTCAATCGCAGCAACCACTCCTACAACTCAATTTAAAAGGAGCAAAAGAATATCTCGTGAACTTATATATAGATGTAGTTCTATACCCAATTTTCAGTAGATATCTTAGAGATTTGATTCTCTTGGATCGTGAATTCAAGGATATTTCTATCTATCCAATCTTGTAATTTGTTCTGCGACGGGTGCCACAACATCAAATCTCCCTCAAAATGATCTTGGTCCCGGCAACAGAACCATTTTTTGGCTTGAGGGGTCTTGATCTAGGTTCAGATTTTATCGTGCAACCAAGAAACCATCCAAATACTGGCCCTTTCGGTAATGACATGCTTGCACAAATCAAAGTCTCACCTGAAGCAATATGGGGGGGTAATGGAACTAGGTTTCTGCACTCTGAGGAAGAAAATAATGTGGTGGCCCTAAACAAATTGATTGCAGAACTTATACATATTGCACACAGATGTGTTGAAATACAGAATAATACTTATCAGATCACAGAAACAAAATCACATATCACTTCGTCACAAATGTATAATAATAGAACCAGATCTATGTAATCTGTATTCACTTAGGCATATTCATCCATGTATTCAACCATCAATATAAATTCATGCATAAATAACATATCAACTCGCGCAGATACAAGTAAGCATAACAAAAATAAAATGATCTCAAGACAAAAACAATAAACCGATAACTCAGATGCATAACACAGTTGCTTCACCAAAACAATCTTTGTATTAGGGTCGAAAAATTCATCACATCGGACTTTTCCCTACACTTTACCCTTCTGCGCACACATCCAATGGAGTCTACACACAGCCATGACTAGGTCTTCGCGCACACAGCCAACATGAGCCTTTCTACCCAACCCATACTGAACCCTTACAAAAAGTATCACAAATGCATAAACACTTAGATCCCAAACATGAATCATTATTACTACTTCCTTAGACTCGACTTATCTATTTATATTCAATATAGTGGCACAAATAGTATGGTCTCAAACCATGGTTTGAGTCCCATAGTTTACCCTTAAAACCCTTTTACATAAAGAGGGACCTTGGCTTGCCCAAAAAGCCCCTTTTACCTATCCGTGCAACACGCATATACAAACTTATACAAAAAGATATCCAAAAATTTACCCCAAGGGACCCCGCTCCAAAAGCATCGAAATTGGAACAGTTGCATTGGAAAGGGATTTAATTTTACACATTTGTTTTTTGCACACTCTTTTTGTCTTCTCTTCCTTAGATATATTTTCATTGAATGAGAAAGATTCCATTTCCTCATGCAAGTTTTCATTTTAGGATATTTCGTGGTGAACCCAAAAACTGTAATGTAATCATAGATAAATATTAATATTTATTGAATCAACTTAAGCAGAATTTGCAACATTAACACCAACATTTAAAGTTATACGCTAGAGACATGTTCTGACATCGTTAAATTTAGGATCTTTCATTTTTTTCCATCGTTCCATCCCGGTGGTAAAATATTTTTCCACGTATGTGAATCGATAAGATCATTCTCCATGTAACTTTGGGTATATTGGATAGCACTCCATGCATGTAAATTATATGGGAACACTCTCATAGAACAGTTACACATTATAAAACACTACTATGAACTGTACTCCCACGTAGTGTCGAGTAAATTTTGGGAGTCCTCTATAGGTTTATATCTTCACCATAGGTAACTGAGTTGACCACCTTATATATCGTGATACATTGAAATCAACATTAAGGGAGATTGGCTATAGTATGTTCAGTCCTTGGTTCGCCAAGTTTTATATTGTAGTTCATGGTTGCTTGGTAATCATTTATGCCTATATTGCCCTATTTTTTATTTAATTTTTTGTTACTTTCTAAAATTTATTAATCCAAAGTGGAAGAAAAAAATCCCCCCCCCCCCCCCTCGTCGTTCATGTAGAATGAAAAATAAGCATCCTCTTCCACCAAAGGCTACTCTTGGTCATTGTCAGAAGCATGAGAAGATAAAAAATACCGAATGGGTAACTTCAGGAACCACTTCTGGTCCACCTCTTGAAATTGATCCACCGGAATCATATGTCCCTTTAAGTTCCGAGCTCAAAATTACGTCTACTCTTGCCGGTGAATTTGACACAATAGAAACAAAAGTCCCTGAAACCGTGTTGCCTGAGGTTATTGAACCTGGCTTTCCTCGATCAGACACTATACTTCTTGAAGTTTTTGAACCTGAGGAGACTCAGCCATCTTCACCTGTTACTTCAGGTCCTTCCCCTTCTCTTCCTTTATCTCAGACATAACCTCCACCTATATATCTTGGACTTGGCAGTGAACCTCTTCCATATGGACTTGTGAGTATTTAAGAGATCCTGCAAGAAGAGCCTCATCCTTATACTCTTGTTAATTGGGAGGGACTCCAATTTTATCATACTGATCCTCTTCCTCCTCTTCAGACTCCAACAAAAACTTCTTTACCTGATTCTTTAGACTCACCCACATATCTCTTATGGAAATCTTCACTGGCATTGTTAACCATGACTAGATCTAATCTGGCCCCTCAACTTGTGTCTAGCACTATGGTTGAGGCATGAAATGTTGCTTCCTCATGTATGTTTTCAACATCACCAGAAACACATATGTATGGTGGCCCGTATGTCCCACCTAGTTACCAATATTTATTTGGTACCTTCTATGGTGCGTCTTCCAGTCCTTAGACCTATCCCATGTTATCTAATTCAGGAATCCAATTTGGTACTTCTCTTATGAATGCCACACACTCTAATCCTCCTCCTCCAACTACACATATGATTGAGTAGTAGGTTTACCCTTATGTTAGTGGGATATTTTATCTTCAACAACCTAACTCTATTATGTTGGTTACACTCCATTTGGATCACAGTCGACTCCATCATCCCCACATCCTTTGGTATGGGGGAAACCTATTGTTGCTATACCTAAAATTGTTAATCAACCTTATTTTAGTTCTCCTTGTCCTTGAATGGATTCCATTGTTTGGAAACCTACTTTTCTCATCCAACCTAGTTCATTTTGGGACCGTTTTCTCAATCCTCAACCTATGTCGTATTCGTCTCAAATTCCTATCCATCCACCTATATCTCAACAAGCTCAAGTGCATGTGAGCCAACCTTTACATGTTTTTGTTTCATCACAGCCTATTCCACCAATATCTGGTATCGCCCAAGTCCCGCTTACCCAACCTTCACAAGGTACCTTACAGTATCAACTACTTGGACAAGGTACTCCTCAAATTTTGGTAGGAAACAATGTGTTAGTATGGAGCAGTCCCAATTAAACTTTCCTTATGCCGAGATGATGCAAAATCCCACAGGGATACATTATATACCCTATCAAGGTATTCCTCAAGTTCCTTTTCAAGGCCAATACATACAAACCCAATCATTCCATCCTTTGCAAGGTTATCATGGAGTTGGTCAGCAAGCTTACACATATGCTTGTTACCAGAGTCCTCCTTATTCTAGTTCCTAGGTTCCTTCTTATCAAAACCTTCCTTATCTAGGGACACACGCAACTATTTCCCAGGCCATTCCCTCTTATCTAGGTTTTCCTTCATCAGATTTCAACCAGAAGTTACCTTTTGTGGTGACTCTAAAATTTCCATATTTAACTTGCTTACCAATGATCCCATCACTCACTCGCCATGGTGGCCGATAATTCCAACCAAATTTCCCTCCGATATCCCAAAATTCAATGGGAATCTTGCAGAAGACTCCTCGAACCATGTCATGAAATATAATTTATGGTGTTCTTCGAACTCCCTTAATAGTGATTCCATATGATTACGACTTTTCCAACATACTCTTACAGGTACCACAACTAAATGGTACATTGAGTTACCTAGAGCTTCATTTCATGATTTCATTTCCCTAGATACCACCTTCCTCGCGCATTTCCATTTACCCATCCGGTATGAAACTGGAATGAAACTTCTCTCCAACTTTAAACAACCTAAAGCCACTCATATTTCAGATCACATTCATGAGTGATGACATTGTCTCTGGTTGGTTAAGACCTTTGTTATAGATCAATTGCTAGTGGAATGGTTAATTAAAACCTTGTTGCCATCTATCATAAAGGAATATGTAGCCAAAAGTAGAGTCGTGACTGAAGAGAAAGTAATTTCTCATGCTCAATATTTGTACCTCATTTATACCCAATCTGGAATGCCCTATGAAAATATACCAGATTCTTGGATACCTTCAAACATTTTTCCTTCCACTACTCGTAAAGAATCTCATGTTGTTGATGGCATCATTGTTTCTACCAGTTTGCAGATAGTGAGAAAACCATCTGGTGCTTCTCTCACTATTTCTACACAAAATTGTTCATCCAATCCTCTTGCAACTTATTCTTATGGGATAAATGACATTTTATCTGATAAAGTAAAATATCAACAACAACCAAGAAGTAAGAAGAAAGGCAAAGGAAAAAAGAAGAAAGATTATTCACCGTAGAATAAACAAACAAATCATTCCTCTGATGAGAAACGAAAGGATCACTACCCATGCTTGATTTGCAACAAGGAGAACTTTATTCATGACTATCCTCACCACACAAAAGTGAACCAGTTTCTAAAATTCTCCATTTCTCCCACCGTGTTGAACGACTTGTTTCGCATTCAGGAGACCCATCTGATTGCTCGAAACCCATCTTCCTCTAATTTGGTCTTAATGCTTTCTTCTAAAAATCATAAATATGATAATATGGTGGCTACTTGCAACAAGGATTATGGTAATGAAAATATTCCAAACGATCAAGCTACTAATCAACCAACCAGTTCGGCATCACCTCTATCTTTTCCTCCTCCACCTTCGATTCCTACGGAGTTAACCATTAAGCCTCTGGAGGGCATTGCTCATAAGTCTCCTTTTAACCCTTATGCCAGGGCTACTCAAAATTACAACATATTTTAGGACTTGGCTTAGTCCCCATCAACTATGTCGACCCTCGAGGTGTTGCAAAATTGCACTGCCCAGAAAATGGATTTTCTTTCAACTATCAGATGTGTTGATCCTTCGAATTCCAATATGTAGAAATTTTAATACAATTATGTATTATCTGGATTCTCCTGATCTAACAATTATATGCCACTGTTAAATACATAATCCTTCTACTAAATTCTTTGCAGAAATTTAATTGGCAATTGAAAACACATGAAGAAATATCACTCACACATAACACAGATGTTTTTACCGGGAATGCATAAAGCTAAAAACCACACTATCATATATTATGTATATATCATGGATCATGAAACAATCTCATACAAAACTCTAATCCAAGAGCTCTCAGTACAATATATAGTCATATCACACTGTCATACAAAAATTGGCTAATACATGCACCAATTTACTGCCTCCTGATAGCCTGCCTCCACTACGCAATCCCCGCTGATCAAAATCCATGAATGAATGAGATACTACCTTGCCTTGACTGCACAATCCTCATTGGAATCTCTAATGTGTGTGTGGTTGCATGAGTGCACCCACTAATGTCACAACAGATAGTCAAACTATCCCTTATACCTATCTCTCAACTGGGTCTCCACTAGATCTCACATGCATGTAGTTAACAGTAGTAAATCTTTAGTTGCATGTGGATCACTCCATGTGGATTAATTTAATATTTAATCCACTGATATCTCAATAGTGTATCTATAGTTACAACTAGTTACAACTAGCACAACCGATTTCAACACACTTAACAGAGTTAAGCTACTTTATAACTCACATAACTACACATCCATCTCTGTTACAACTTCGAATCACTTAGTTACAACTAAGTCCACTTGCATTGTTGGAAATACTGAGAGGTGGGGTGAATCAGTATTTCTTTCAATTAGAGCATTAGTTAATCTTCAATTATTATCAGTGTTTGTACAATGATAGTAGCAAACAAAAGGAACACAACTACACACAGTTTTTAAGGTGGAAACCCACTCCGGGACAAAAACCACCTAATGATTTTCTAATAATTCTTTAATATTCAACTCTAATTGAAAATAAAGTTCCAACTTCCTAGAATCTAGAAAAGCATTCTTCTCTAGCTCCCACTAGGTGGATGCTCCAATGCCTGAGATTCTTCAGTATTCAACTGAACAGATGCCCCAACACCCAAAGAGCTACAACTCACCCTAGCACCACCCTACCACCCTATAGAAGAATAGAAGAAGAATGGACTCCTGTACCAGGGAAAATGGTCCACTTTACAATGATATAGAATGATGTAGAAGAAGAAGATATACTAGACCAAAACCCCAACTTTGACACAACCACCTAATGATGATCCTAGACCACCCAACACTGCCTCTTCAACTCTTGGCAGATAGACACTAGTACAATTTGTACAATAATGTATTTACAATGACTTAGTATAATGATACCTTTACAATTATTGTAAGCAGTGTTGCCCACTTGAAGACTTCATGTGAGGAACTTCTTGATGTTGTTATTCACCTTGGTTTCTGCTCTTTTCATACTACCATCTGCTACACCTTGCTTTTCTTTTCTTCCCTATAAAGTTCAACCCTTTGTAGCCCCTGACAACACATGATCTAGCTTTTTCTTGCCTTCTAGGAGATCGATATTGAATCGGGTGTATCTCTATTATTTCAGATCCCCAATATCTAATTTTCAGTCCTATAGTATTCCTCTGAGTCATCTTTCCAATGCCACAAGTCTGAACCAATTTCAATTCTTCAAGAGAGAGTAATACCCAATCTCTCACAATGCCCTAATTATGGATTGTTTCAGCAGAGCGAACTTGTACGGTGTGCCACGTGTCACTGTTTCTTCATTCGGCTTTAAAATTGATAGAGAAAAAACTAAATTCTGTGCACTATATACCACTTTTTACGAAATTCCAATCCGATACTCAGAGAGAGAGTTATGATGAGTTTCCCAAGGTCACCTCTTTGAGATGAATTTCAAGAGCCTTCAAAAACCCTGACTTCCACAAATCATATCTCCGAAAATATTGCGCACTTTGATCTGAAATTTTCATAGCAATATCCTCAAGATTTTAGATTCACCTCATAAAAATTTCAGCTTCTGAACCTTCGTTGAAAAAAAATTCAGAGCGAAAATGCCACGATGACCTGTTTTTTTATGGCGAAATCCCTTGCATGAGGAGGATAAGAGGATCACAATTTATATAAATTCTTAGGTTGAGAGGGGCTTCAACAAGTGAACGTGGGAGGGATTTTAGGAGCTTAAAAAATATTAATTATGACTTTTAAATGACCCATGCCACAACCCCATGGGGTTTTAGCCCACTAACTGGGGGTATAAAATTCAAACATGAATATATCTCAAACCATGAAGAATTACGTGGCATGCCATATATCAACAGAAACATCTCGACAAGTAGAAACCATCAGAAGCATTATTGAACCTAAATATAGTAATTTGGTAGGTCAAAATTCCCATGCAATTTTTTTTTAGTCCTTGGTGCTACTTGGGTTGACATCAATGACAACCGCTGATCAACAATCTCCCCCTTTGGCATTGATGGCAACACAAGTACTCCCCCTACGATCATGACACCTCTTCCTACAACATTCTCTCCCCCTTTGACATCAATGGCAAAGGGTAACTCCCCCCTGAAATACAACCATCCGGCGTGTTTGAAATGTTGTCATTGATGGCAAAGGAGATGAAAAAGGAGGAGCAGAGGAAGCAAGGAGAGAGGCAGTAGAGGCAGAAAAAAGAGATGCAAGGAGCAGCATCAGTCAAGGAGCAGAGGAAGCAGTGAATTGAAGTAGAGATCTGTGTAGAACAGAAGAGGAACAAGGCCACTGTCATTAAAGATCTGGCCACCCACGAAGTCATAAGTGAATACTCTGAAACTGATCACAAATATATATATACAACTGAGGAAATTTTTTATAAGCTCTGTGTGCATAACAACTATTCTTAGTTGAACTTATGTATGGAATAATTAAGTTCTGTGGGAAATTGATGTGTTGACTGAGTCAAATTCTACTTGCAGACATCGATCCCTGCAAGGATTGATGACCTGGGAGGAGTTCTAAATTCAATCTCAGGAATTTGGTATGTGCCTATATTGTTTTGGAACCCCAGGGGATGTCGTGAGGATTTCTGGTTGTAACCACGAAAGGTTATATGAATACCTATTCCCGAGGTCTATTTATGTTCTTAACACCTGGCATATATGTTGGTATTAGTATTTTATGCTATGGCGAACCTTGCATGAGTGGAACTGTATGATGGACACATACTAAACTAATACTTAGTCCTCGAATGTTAAAATAAAATTAAGGATTGTTAAGGAAACTGCATTGGAGAAGGTGGAACCAAGGGATGGAACCTTGAGCAAGAGGAGCGGGGTTGTAATGTGAAGAATCGACATTGAGATGGCGCAAGGAGGAAAACCCTTTTGAGTAAAACTAGAACCATGAGAGTGGAACCACGTAAGATGAACAATGAACAGTAACCGTGGTTTCTGGTAATCATCGCACCACCCTTATACGGAGAGTGGTATTAGAGGAGTTGGGAGTGATTTCATATATTGATCGACGCGTGTCTCTGACCGACATTGCAAAATCGCCTTCCACGGTGCGCCATCGCGCATTAACCATTGACCAAAGACGGAGAGCGATATTGACACAAGTCATCGATCTGGAGGGAAGCGATCTGACGGTGGCTGTGTTCGGAAGGTGCGCGAAGGATAAACCAGGTACGGCGCGCCATCGTGCATTATTGTTCGTGCAATTAGTGCGAGCGATATCCATTGGATCGACAAGGCCGGGGCGATGTGATGACAACCGTCAGATGTGGATGGTCGTAGGAGCTAGGGTCCAGTTCTAAAATTATATTTATCGGAACCTTTTAAACTAAGGTTTGCAGGATTATTAAATGATGTTTGAATATACGAAGGGGGTGAACTCTAAGGTCTACGACCTTTGTTTTAATCCGAGTCGAGGTTGTTAACTGGCGTGAATAAAATTATGGCCAACGCATTAATTTGGTAAATGTTTATTAACTTTGGTTGTAATATTATATGGCAGAGATAAGGGATTATTGTTGAGTCGATTCATGTTGTGGAAATGTGCATTAGCGTATATTAAAATAACCCAGATTTGTCTATTTAAAATTGCCAGCTCAGTAAGAAAGAATGTTGTAAGTTGCCCGGATTGGGGATTTAAATACAAAACCAAAGGGTTTAGTATAATTTTGAAAGTGTCATATATGTTAACAATGTGAAAAGTGAGAATTTACTGTTGGGCTGTTATATGTAAAATAGACCAACAAATAATATGAAGAGTTATATAGTGAACACTGTATATGCGCTGAATAGATTTTAAAGTCATTGAAAAATTTGGATGAGTGTTTTAAATGTGCAATATAACAGAAGAGTGAGGGTAGCCCAAACATTAAGGAGCTTCCGAAATGAAAATATTCTGCCCAGATATACAATTATTTGGGTTACAACAATGATTTTAACCTCTAATGGAGCAGCTTCAACATTGATTCAAATTTCCAGTGCAGAAATCAAAAGGTATTGAAATTGCACAACAGTTATATTAAAAGACTTTGGAATATTTACACAACTGCAACGAAAGAGAGAGAGAGACAACTGTAGAAAAATGTACAGTGATCCAAAAAATCTAAAGGGGGTTGATTTGAAAATATATTATATGGACAGAGAGTGTGTAAGCAGGTATCCCGAGCACAGAGATTAATAATGAATAGATATTGCCTAGATTTATATTGATTTGAGGATAAACTTGGAAAAGCAGTTATATATGCAGCAGGTGCACAAATTACAGTAAACAGGTGAATAAACACAGGGATGAAAATGTGGGCCTAACAGAGGTAAACAAAGAATGTAGGAACTGAAAAAGTCATAGGGAATTTTATAGGCATGATGAACATAAGTATGCAGATCAGTTACTTAACAGCAGCAGAAGAAAAGACAAATCCATTAAAGCCAAAATCCAGAAAAGGAGTTGAGTGAAATTGAAATGTGTAACTGAAAATGTGAATGTAAATGTTGTAATTAATTTCTTATTGATTGTGATGCATTGGCAAGTCTCCGGAGGAAACCATAATCCCACTGTAATATTGAAATTAACACATATTGTTATATTTTTTAATGAGCTGGTAAAATAAATAAGGAGGCAGAAGGCAAAAAGTCAGGGCTATTCACTTCAAATTCCCTGAGGAATGCAAAGAGTCAAGTGATGAACTCTATATATAATAACACATTGATATGCACAAAGAGGTTAGAGAGTGAGTGAAGAAAATGCAGAAATGAAGCAGTTAGGCAGAGAAGAAAGAGGAGCTAAGCAAAGAAGAAGAAGGAGCTGAGCAGAGAAGAAGGAGAAGTTGATAGAGAATTTGAGAAGATGCAGAGATGATACAGGGCAGATATGAGAAAATAGATGGGAGTTGGTGCTTCCACATCAAGTTGTAGCTTGATAAAATGTCAGTTGTAGCTGACTGAGGTTGGAGCCTCTTGTAGGTTGGTGCCTGCAGAAAATTGATGGGAGTTGGAGCTTCCTTGAAAGTTGTAGCTTGCAGAATTGAGGTAGGAGCCTCCTGTAGGTTGGTGCCTGCAGAAAATCAGTGGTGAGAGGGAGTTGGAGCTTTCCTTTGCATCACAACAATAATAAGATGTGGTTTTCTCCCTTTATGGGTTTCCACTTATACCTGGTGTCTCTGTGCATGATTTTTATGTGTTGATATGGTTTATATCATCTGCTTAATACTTGCTGCTCTCATATTAATTCTACTGTTACATTATATTAATGCTTGCTGCTCACATTCTAAGTTTACTCACAAGTTAAGTTAAACATTAAATGAAGGTGTAAACAAGTGTTAATGATAAAGTTTTAAAAGTCCATGAATGTGTTAAACTGATTCACCCCCCCCCCCTCTCAGTTTAACTAAGGGTTCAACAATTAGTATCAGAGCAGGTTCCTTTGGTGTAAGCTTAATAGCTTGAAGGAGATCTGGTTGAGTCATGGACTATCAAAATGTACCTGTGCTAAATACAACAAACTTTCATGAATGGAGAGATAAGGTTAAAACAGGTTTAATGGATGATGAACCTGAGGTATGGAAGCTTGTTTGTGATGGTTACTGCACAGACTCCCCCACGATGAAAGAACAACAGAGGAATGCCAAGGCAAAATGTGTGATATATAACAATCTTCATAACAAGGACCTTGAGTTGATAATGGATTTAACCTCTGCAAAAGAAATATGGGATAGATTGCACTTCATACATGGAGTAGACACTAAGGACTGCACTGACAAGAAGGATAAGAGAATTAAGAAGAAGAAAAATTCATGTCAACAGGAAAATATTCAATCAAATGAAGTACCTGCTAGTATGAATGGAGATAAGAACCATGAAGAAATTATAGCTAAAGAAAAATCCAAGCTTGACACTGCTTTGACTAAAATAGAAAAATTGAAAAATGAAAACAAAGAACTTAAGATAGTGGTACAAATATGTGATGAGAGAGAATATGAGGATAAGAAAGAAATTGTTGACCTGAAGACACACCTTGAAGAAGCAAGGAAAATAGAAGACACTCTGTTGCAACAAATGAGAGAGAAAAGTCAGGAATGTGAAAGATTGGAAGAAGTAGTGATCCTGAGAAAGAACTTAGAAAAAGACCAAAGAGAACTATTAATAAATACACCTCTAATGAAAGTCTCTGGATAGTTGGACCAGATTCTAAATGCACAAAGGTCACCTATCATAAAGACTAGGATAGGATATGAAGGTGAAACCAGTAAGTCCAAGGTTGAAGATAACAAGAAAAATAGCACATGTTTTTCCTGCCACAAACAAGGACATAATGCAGCATATTGCAAGACAAAGCCAATCTAGTCCAACCAGCAAAGGATGCAGCAAAAGAGAAGACTACCTCAAGCAAGAAAATGGAAAGGAAAATCCTTCACCAGGTACACAAATCATTTCCATGGCTACTGCTATGCATGCAATAATTTTGGACATAAAAGTGTTGATTGTAAAATGTACTCAAGAAGGGGAACAAATTATTATACATCAGCTCAAATGTACTTTGACAAAATAAGATGTTATGTATGCCTCAAGCTTGGCCACAAAGCAAAGGACTGTAAACTTCCATATATACTAAAGAACTCTAGATAGATGATGGAAACAAAGCAAATCAAACAAAACTATGAATTTAAAAGTAGTGCAGACATTATGAAGAACCCCAACAAAGTATGGAAAGAAAATAGAAAGGGGGAGCCTGTTACCTCAATAACATAATGAATCCATCATAGGCTCAGGGGGAGTTGCTCTAGGAAACAAAGAAAATATCCAACTAGTGATAAATATGAAGCAACATCCCAGGGGGAGATCAGTTCATATGTAGTCCCCACAAAAAGTAGTCTAAGAAGAGCTCCATGAAATGAGAACAGCTATGAGATCAGGAAGAAAAAGGAAATTCCTCTAAAAAATAACTATAGAGAAAGAAGATCATCTGAAGTATTAAGTAGCTGACAGATTGATGGAAGAAGAGAAGAGAGCAAGAAGCCATGATGATAGAGGAAACCTTAGCAATGAACATAAAATCTAAGAAGACTTTAGCACATTAAAGTGATGATCACAATATGCCCTATACTGCTAGAATTAACAATGTATCACATCAAGAAGGATGAGTAAGAAAAGTGCCTATCATCAAGTCATTACATCTTTCAAAGGTCCACTTGGAGAAATGCAGTTAAGTGAGTAATAAATCTTTGAGTAATCAGCCCATGAAGATTCATAGAAAAGAAATTGAAGATGTCTTCTTGAAAATCTTTATGTTAGAACAATTAAATTGAATATAAAGCAGCAATGATTCTAGAGTAGTTCTAGAAAGGAACATGCAATAGCTTTCTTTGGAGCAGAAGGACAGAAAAAGAAGAGTGGTAAATAATGCTAAGATCAGATTCAATTTATGATGATTGTCGGTGTGAACAGTGGAAGGATCAATACTAGAATTTATGAAGGATGCATCAATTATGGGTTAATGTGTATGCTAAATTGAAATCTTTGCATGGTTTATCAAAGTAATATCAATTGGTGTTTAGATACAAACAACATGCCTATCAACAGAATATCAAGTGTTGTCATAGAGCAGTAGTATGATACAGGTCCTCAAGATCAAAGGACTATGGCAAGAATGCATCAAGGTAAAATTCCCAGTGTTATCTACATTCAACATGAAAAGGGCAGTAGCAGTGCTAAAGGATCACACAAAGGATTTGTTGTTTATCCACCTTTAAAGAGAGACTGATTATTGACATACATACCCCATTATGTCATAAATAAAACTGCATGGTTAATGCATGATATTGACCAATACATTGAAAGGTTTATTTTGAAAATACAATGTACAAGCAGTAAAAGTCATTCGGCCTCTCATATTGAAAGATATTGCCTAATCTCACAATATTGGTAAACTCTGGTGTGATTCGTTTGTTCACATCAACAACAAGAACCTCTCAATCTTTAAAAGTAATATCCTTGTCAGCATCCTAGTTCATATCATCACCAACAGGCAGGAAAGGTGTACCACAGCAGTAAAATATATATTTGCATCATTATCATAATTGAACAAGTGTGGTATTGCAGATGTGTATTTCAGAAGAAGACATATTCCATCTACAACCTTCCTCAACAGATATTTTTTAATAAGACTAGATATTGAAGTGTATTTGAAGCCTTCTCAGTATTTTAGTTTTGATCCAATCATACATCTCTGATTAGATAAGGCTGGTACAATGTGTTATATGAAGTGTCATTATCTTCACTTTCAGCTCTATACAAGTGAAAGAAGTCTATGCCTTTGGAGTGTATTAACCTATAGTGTACAGTCAAGTTCAATAATCAAAGTGTTCTCTCAACAACTCTTATACACTAGTTTGGAGCAGCAGGGTACAAAGTCAGAAGAAGAAGGCCTAAACACATCTCAGAAAGAGGAAATGAAGAGATAGAAAGCACACTAGGAAATTTGCAACCCTTTGCCATTGATGTCAAAGGGGGAAGAAAAGAAAGTAACAGAAGATAGGGTCTTCCAAAAGAAGCCAGTGATCCAGGTGGATATTGGTGGTCACCCGCCTATTCCACTTGGGGCTCCACCATTGTCTATTTCAGTTTTTCAGTTTCGGCACAGTTTACTATTTTTAGCAGTTTTTCGGGTCCTAAACTTCCGGAGTCGTTTTGAGGCCCTAAACGACGTTTTTTTGGGAAAACGGAGAGAAACATGGATCCATGGACCAATGTTGCTCGTTCCAAATTTGTATTCCTCGGATAGATCTTTCTAACGAGGTATGGTACGCGTCAAACAGAGATCGTATGCCAAAGTTACGCCCCTGGGAAGTTGAAACCCCAATTTACCCAAACGGGGCCCATAGTTTTGGCGCTTCATCTCCTAGGGTTAGGGTTTTGGCTGTTTAGGATTTCCCATTGTTTCTAAATGATAAATAGGCCTTCGAGCCTCATTGTAACTCAGTTTAGAGGCCTGTAGCCGCCACATCTCTTCTCAGAGATAGCTACCAGCGCCCTAGCTAGTTTTATTTCCATTCTGTCTGTAAGAAAATTTCAGTTCTTCGATAGTCATTCGGGATTGGCCAGCCCCAACCACTATAACAGAGCTTCGCAGCTTTCTCGGTCTTGCTAATTTCTATCGGAGGTTCGTGTTGGGATTCTCTCATATCACTTGGCCCTTGAGTCAAGTCACCAAGGGAGGAGCGAGAGAAATTTTTTTTTGGTCGGAACCTCAACAGAAGGCGTTCACAGAACTGAAAAACTGCCTCTGTTCTGCCCCAGTGCTCACTTTACCAGACTTGCAACAGCCATTTGAGATCGAGACAGATGCCTCTGACTATGCTATTGGGGCGGTTCTTACTCAACAGGGACATCCAGTGGCATTTCACAGTGAGACATTGTCTGACACAGTTCGCAAGTACCCCACATATGACAAAGAAATGTACTCCATTGTGCAGGCTTGTCGACAATGGAAGCATTACATTTTGGGGAAGGAAACAATCATCCATACAGACCACAGGCCCCTGCAGTTCATACAGACACAAGGGAAGTTGCAGAATGATCGCCATCAGAAGTGGTCTACATATATGCAACAGTTTCATTTGAACATCAAGTATAAGAAGGGTAGCACCAATCATGTTGCAGACTGCCTCAGCCGACCACCGATCGTGGCGCTCACCACTGTGCTCAACTCTTGTGGGCACGAGACTTCTGATTGGCCGCTTCTCTATGAGAGTGACCCAGAATTCGGCCAAACTTACAAGGCACTCTTGGGGGTACGCAAGTTCCAAATTTTCACCTCCAAGATGCACTTTTATGTCACATGGGACACCTTTGTGTTCCTTCAAGCGAGCGTGCCAAGATGATATGGGAAGCACACTACAGTCGAGTCGCTGGGCATTTCGGGGTCGAGAAAACAGTAGCAATACTACAGAAGTATTTCTATTGGCCGAACCTTCGAAGGGATGTCGAGAAGCACATCAGATCCTGCACTGCTTGTGCCATTGCCAAACCGACCATCAAGAAGCAAGGCCTATATACTCCTCTACCTACCCCTAGTCGACCTTGGGAATCCATCTCCATGGATTACATGTCGGGCCTGCCTTCTACTAAGCATGGAAATGACTGTGTTTTTGTGGTCGTCGACATATTCTCGAAGATGGCCATTATGGCAGCCTGCAAGAAGAATATCACAGCAGAGGCCACTGCTAAACTCTTCTTTGAACGAGTTGGGGTGCACTTTGGGATCCCATAGTCTATCATATCAGATCGGGATAGCAGGTTCCTCAGCACATTTTGGTCCAGCCTCTGGTCGATGTTGGATACCAAGCTCACCAAGTCCACAGCTTTCCATCCCCAAACAGATGGCCAGACAGAGGTCGTCAACAGAATGATTGTACACATACTGCGCATGTACAATTCAAAGCATCCACGCACATGGGACGAGAGCCTCCCTTATGTACAACATAGTTATAATCGGGCTCTCCACAGTTCAATCGGCCATAGCCCCTTTGAGGTGGGCTTGGGATTCCAGCCACTATGTCCCATTGACGTAGCCATGCCATTTGCAGCTGCTCAGGCCAATTCAGCTCATGTCCAGTCTGAAGTTGACAAAGCAAGTAGCTTCATCGAGCGCATTCAACACATCCGCCAACGGGTTCATGATATATTGGACAGAGCCAATGCGAAGTACAAGCAGCGCCATGATCAACACCGGGTGCCACACCACTTCCAGGTGGGCGACAAAGTATGGCTACATTTGCAGAAGGAGCGCCTCACTGGACCTCACCGCAAGCTTCGCCCACTCCGATACGGGCCGTACACCATCACCAGGGCTGTAGGTAACAATGCCTTCGAGCTTAGTATTCCACCATTCCTTGGTCTGCACCCAGTCTTCAATGTGGATCGCCTTCGTCCTTACTTTCCACCTCTGCTGGACACCTCGGACATTGCGGAACAACTCACACCAACAGAGTTAAACCCAGACTGCATGGAACAGGCCACCACAGATTGTATCATGGACATGCAAATCAAGAACACTCGTCAACAGCAGATCCAACTGTATCGGGTTGTCAAAGCTGGCCAACTCCTTCACCAAGGAAAGTGGTTCACCAGGGACCAAGTTCAGCAGAAATTTCCTCATCTCATGGAGGAACTTAACGCAATGGGGACCATTGCTTCCTAAGGGGGGAGGAATGATCCGGGTGGATATTGGTGGTCACCCGCCTATTCCACTTGGGGCTCCACCATTGTCTATTTCAGTTTTTCAGTTTCGGCACAGTTTACTATTTTTAGTAGTTTTTCGGGTCCTAAACTTCCGGAGCCGTTTTGAGGCCCTAAACGACGTTTTTTGGGAAAACGGAGAGCAACATGGGTCCATGGACCGATGTTTCTCATTCCAAATTTGTATTCCTCGGATAGATATTTCTAACGAGGTATGGTACGCATCAAACAGAGATCGTATGCCAAAGTTACGCCCCTGGGAAGTTGAAACACCAATTTGCCCAAACGGGGCCCATAGTTTTGGCGCTTCATCTCCTAGGGTTAGGGTTTTGGCTGTTTAGGATTTCCCATTGTTTCTAAATGATAAATAGGCCCTCGAGCCTCATTGTAACTCGGTTCAGAGGCCTGTAGCCGCCACATCTCTTCTCAGAGATAGCTACCAGCGCCCTAGCTAGTTTTATTTCCATTCTGTCTGTAAGCAAATTTCAGTTCTTTGATATTAATGAAATGAAGTGTTATTTCCGCTGCATCTCTGTATTTATGGTTATGTGTTTATTCTGTTGCGTTTCTGCATAAATCCGGATCAATAAGCTGCTTAGCTCTGTTATAGTGGTTGGGGCTCGGTCCTTTGTTCTGCGGTTTGGAAGCACCTTTCCCTTGCTTTCGATTCGCAGATCCAAAGTCTCGCTTCTTCTGCTTGAATTTCTGCTCAATCTTGGCAGCATACTGGTATGCCGTACCAAGCGAGGAGATGTCGAGGAACTCCATTTCCTCTTGAATGTATCTGTGCAGACAGTTGCGATACTTTAGCACCAGATTTTTCTCTGAATCTTTGATACCCAACTTTGTGCGCAGGGTATGGAACAGATTCGTCAGCTCATGCACATCTTGATCCCTTTGTTGTCGCGGCGTGGTCCATTGTATGTAATTGTCCTCATAGCTCCCCACGGGATAGTACTGTTCCGTGATGGCGTATCGGAAAGAATTCCAAGTTGGTATGGCCGAGAACAGAGAGGGTTCTGTCTGGTCCTTGTTCTCACAGTAGGTTTCCCACCAGTCCTTAACATGGGGAGTAGCTTTGAGGAGTGCAAAAATAATCTTCTCCCGGTCTGAAAAGTCATGAACAGAGAAATATCCTTCTAATAGATTCAACCATCTATCTACGACATCTGCGTCTATTTGACCCTCAAATATGGGAATGTCAAAATTTACTTATACCTTAAAGGGAGTCGCAACTCCAGAGTGGCTACTGGATGCAGATGCGCCGCCGGTGGGCAGCCGTTGAAGGATCTGAGCAAAGCTATCCATCATCGCGTTCCTTTGTTTTTCGAGGGCCTCCTCGAGCAATATTTTGATGGGATCTCCTGCTCCCTCATCTTTCTTTTCGTCCCCCATGGGCGTCCGTCGAGGTTTGCGAGGCTGATCTTGCAAAGGTTCCACCAGATCAAGCCCTAGCTCCTTATACCCCGACCTCGTTGGGGACATACAAAGAAGGATCGAGAAAAAGCAGACCGCTCTGATACCACTGATCCGGATTTATGCAGGAACGCAACAGAATAAACACATAACCATAAAGATAGAGATGCAGCGGAAATAACACTTCATTTCATTAATATCAAAGAACTGAAATTTGCTTACAGACAGAATGGAAATAAAACTGGCTAGGGCACTGGTAGCTATCTCTGAGAAGAGATGTGGCGGCTACAGGCCTCTGAACTGCGTTACAATGAGGCTCGAGGGCCTATTTATTATTGAGAAACAATGGAGAACCCTAAACATCCCAAAAACCTAACCCTAGGAGATGAAACGCCAAAACTATGGGCCTCGTTTGGGTAAATTGGTGTTTCAACTTCCCAGGGGCATAACTTTGGCATACGATCTCCGTTTGACACGTACCATACCTCGTTAGAAAGATCTATCCGAGGACTACAAATTTGGAACGAGCAACATTGGTCCATGGAGCCTCGTCGTTTAGGGCCTCAAAACGACTCTGGAAGTTTAGGACCCGAAAAACTGCTAAAAATAGTAAACTATGCTGAAACTGAAAAACTGAAATAGACAATGGTGGAGCCCCAAGTGGAATAGGCGGGTGACCACCAATATCCACCTGGATCAACCAGGCAGAGGAAGACTTGGAGGAAGAATTGAGTTATTGGTGGATGGGTTGCCATCAATGCTAAAGGGGGAGACTGTTGGAAATGTTGTCATTGATGGCAAAGGAGATGAAAAAGGAGGAGCAGAGGAAGAAAGAAGAGAGGCAGTAGACGCAGTAAAAAGAGATGCAAGGAGCAGCATCAGTCAAGGAGCAGAGGAAGTAGTGAATTGAAGTAGAGATCTGTGCAGAACAGAAGAGGAACAAGGCCACTGTCATTAAAGATCTGGCCACCCACGAAGTCATAAGTGAATAATCTGAAACTGATCACAAATATATATATAGAACTGAGGAAATTTTTTATAAGCTTTGTGTGCATAACAAGTATTCTTGGTTGAACTTATGTATGGAATAATTAAGTTATGTGGGAAATTGATGTGTTGGCTGAGTCAAATTCTACTTGCAAACATCGATCCCTGCAAGGATTGATGACCTGGGAGGAGTTCTGAATTCAATCTCAGGAATTTGGTATG
Source organism: Pinus albicaulis (assembly GCA_034641835.2). Lineage (NCBI taxonomy): Eukaryota > Viridiplantae > Streptophyta > Pinopsida > Pinales > Pinaceae > Pinus > Pinus albicaulis. The sequence continues at coordinate 102,089,820 of CM076575.1, forward strand.
TGACTATATTGTTTTGGAACCCCAGGGGATGTTGTGAGGATTTCTGGGTGTAACCCCGAAAGGTTATATGAATACCTACACCCGAGATCTATTTATGTTCTTAACACCTGGCATATATGTTGGTATTTTTATTTTATGCTATGGCGAACCTTGCAAGAGTGGAACTGTATGCTGGACACATACTAAACTAATACTTAGTCCTCGAATGTTAAAATCAAATTAATGATTGTTAAGGAAACTGCATTGGAGAAGGTGGAACCAAGGGATGGAACCTTGAGCAAGAGGAGTGGGGTTGTAATGTGAAGAATCAGCGTTGAGATGGCACAAGGAGGAAAACCCTTTTGAGTAAAACCGGAACCATGAGAGCGAAACCACGTAAGATGAATAGTGAACAGTAACGGTGGTTTCTGGTATTCATCGCACCACCCTTATACGAAGAGTGGTATTAGAGGAGTTGGGAGCGATTCCATAGATTGATCAACGCGTGTCTCCGACTGACATTGCAAAACCACCTTCCACGGCGCGCCATCGCGCGTTAACCATCGACCAAAGACGCGAAGCGATATTGACACAAGCCGTCGATCTGGAGGGAATCGATCTAACAGTGGCTGTGTTCAAAAGGTGCACAAAGGATAACCCAGGTACGGTGCGCCATCGCGCATTATTGTTCGTGCAAGTAGTGCGAGCGATATCCGTTGGATCGACAAGGCCGGGGCGATGTGATGAAAACCGTCAGATGTGGATGGTCGTAGGAGCTGGGGCCCAGTTCTAAAATTATATTGATCGGAACCTTTTAAGCTAAGGTTTGTGGGATTATTAAATGATGTTTGAATATACGAAGGGGGCGAACTCTAAGGTCTACGACCTTTGTTTTAATCCGAGTCGAGGTTGTTAACTGGCGTGAATAAAAATTATGGCCAGCGCATTAATTTGGTAAATGTTTATTAACTTTGGTTGTAATATTATATGGCGGAGATAAAGGATTATCGTTGAGTCGATTCATGTTGTGGGAATGTGCATTAGCATATATTAAAATAACCCAGATTTGTCTATTTAAAATTGCCAGCTCAGTAAGAAAGAATGTTGTAAGTTGCCCGGATTGGGGATTTAAATACAAAACCAAAGGGTTTAGTATAATGTTGAAAGTGTCGTATATGTTAACAATGTGAAAAGTGAGAATTTATTGTTGGGATGTTATATGTAATATAGACCAACAAATAATATGAAGAGTTATATAGTGAACATTGCATATGCACTGAATGGATTTTAAAGTCATTGAAAAATTTGGATGAGTGTTTTAAATGTGCAATATAACAGAAGAGTGAGGGTAGCCCAAACATTAAGGGGCTTCCAAAATGAAAATATTCTGCCCAGATATACAATTATTTGGGTTACAACAATGATTTTAACCTCTAATGGAGCAGCTTCAACATTGATTCAAATTGCCAGTGCAGAAATCAAAAAGTATTGAAATTACACAACAATTATATTAAAAGACTTTGGAATATTTACACAATTGCAACGAAAGAGAGAGAGAGAGCTGCAGAAAAATGTACAATGATCCAAAAAATATGAAGGGGGTTGATTTTAAAACATATTATATGGACAGAGAGTGTGTAAGCAGGTAGCCCGAGCACAGAGATTAATAATGAACAGATATTGCCTAGATTTATATTGATTTGAGGATAAACTTGGAAAAGCAATTATATATGCAGCAGGTGCACAAAATTACAGTAAACAGGTGAATAAACACAGGGATGAAAATGTGGGCCTAACAGAGGTAAACAAAGAATGTAGGAACTGAAAAAGTCACAGGGAATTTTACAGGCATGATGAACAGAAGTATGCAGATTAGTTACTTAACAGCAGCAGCAGAAAAGACAAATCCATTAAAGCCAAAATCCAGAAAAGGAGCTGAGTGAAATTGAAATGTGTAAATGAAAATGTGAATGTAAATGTTGTAACTAATTTCTTATTGATTGTGATGCATTGGAAAGTCTCTGGAGGAAACAATAATCCCACTATAATATTGAAATTAACACATATTGTTATATTTTTTAATGAGCTGGTAAAAGAAATAAGGAGGCAGAAGGCAAAAAGTCAGGGCTATTCACTTCAAATTCCCTGAGGAATGTAAAGAGTCAAGTGATGAAATATATATATATATAATAACACATTGATATGCACAAAGAGGTTAGAGAGTGAGCGACTTATGAACGTTAGAGAGCGAGGGAGAAGAAAAGAGGAGGCCCGAAAGCGAAGAAGGAGGAGCTTAGCAGAGAAGAAGGAGAAGCTGATAGAGAATCTGAGAAGATGCAGAGATGATACAGGGCAGATATGAGAAAATAGATGGGAGTTGGTGCTTCCACATCAAGTTGTAGCTTGATAAAATGTCAGTTGTAGCTGACTGAGGTTGGAGCCTCCTGTAGGTTGGTGCCTGCAGAAAATTGATGGGAGTTGGAGCTTCCTTGCAAGTTGTAGCTTGCAAAATTGAGGTAGGAGCCTCTTGTGGGTTGGAGCCTACAGAAAATCAGTGGTGAGAGGGAGTTGGAGCTTGCCTTTGCATCACAACAATAATAAGATGTGGTTTTCTCCCTTTATGGGTTTCCACTTATATCTAGTGTCTCTGTGCATGATGTTTATGTGTTGATCTGGTTTATATCATCTGCTTAATACTTGCTGCTCTCATATTAAGTCTACTGTTACATTATATTAATGCTTGCTGCTCACATTCTAAGATTACTCACAAGTTAAGTTAAACATGAAATGAAGGTGTAAACAAGGGTTAATGAAAAAATTTTAAAAGTCCATGAATGTGTTAAACTGATTCACCCCCCCCCCCCCCCCGCCCTCTCAGTTTAACTAAGGGTTCAACACTGCGGACCTGTACACACTTCCACTCCCCCTAACACACCACCATCCTGTGGACTTGTACACACTTCCACTCCCCCTTTATATTCTGAATAAGGAAAATCTAATGAGAACTTGTGAGAATCCCAAGCTTCTGGTGAAGATATTCCAATACTTCATGAGTACTCTCATGATCATCAACACTTCCTACCAAATCTGCATCTGTAAAGGAATGAATAATGAGATTATTAACCTTGGGATACCACAAGCCATATTCTATTGTTCCCTTTAGATATTGAATAATTATTTTGATGGAAATAATATATGATTCTTTTGGTGCTGCTTGGAATCCTTCTACTTGTCCAACTGCTTGCATAACATCTAGCCGTAAGGCTATTACATATAGAAGACTACCAATCATATATCTGTACAACCTTTGATCCACATCCTTAGATGAGTCATCTATCCTCAATTTGCAACTTGTTACCATTGGAGTAAGGATGGGTTTGCAATCTTCCATTTTAAATTTCTTGAGCATTTCCTTGATGTACTTGGCTTGACATATAAATATTCCTTTCTCTTGCTGAGATATTTGAAGCCCTAAGAAGTATGTCAGCTCACCAAGTAAAGACATCTCGAAATCACTTTGCACCTTTGTAGCAAACTTCTTGCTTAGTCGATCATCATTGCTACCAAATATTATATCATCCTCTTTAGCTATTAGACATGCTTTAGTTGCTTCATCCAGAACATATATGTCGTTTGGAGCTCGACTTGCTGTAGCCACAATTTCACCATACAAGCCTTTCCTAATTTGAAATTTTGTGGAGTTGAATAGTATTGTGTGTCCTTGATCACACATTTGTCCAACACTGAGCAGATTGTGATTCATGTTTTCAAACAATAGAACATTCTTGGCTAGAGCATCTTTGCTTCCGAGAGTGACAGTACCTAATCCTATAACATTTGAAGATCCATCATTTCCAAAAGACACGGTTCCATCCTTCTTCTCTTTCAGAGATACAAATTTATTTATATCTCCAGTCATATGTGTTGAGCAACCACTATCAACATACCACACATCCTTGTTCTTTTGAGCCTTGAAAGCGAGAGCGCACTTATCAGTCTTCTTCTTCTTCCATGTTCGTTCATTCTGTGGCTTCGAAGATTCTTTTGGAGGATTTTCAAGTCTGCAGTCTTTGGCTATGTGTCCAAAGTTTCAACATTTGTAACATTCAATATTATTTCTTAAATGTTCAAATCTATTGATGTTTTTTTGAGCCCTGGGAGGTTAATATTTGACAGATCTCCTGGAATTGTATTCGTTCCTAGGGTACGTGCGACATTTTATAGCTTTATGACCAAATTTTCCACATGAATAACAATAGCCATAAAAAATACGTTGGTACCTGGATGGAAATTTTCGTCGAGGAATTGTCTTCCAAGGCTGTTCTTATGAATATTTTCCAATGAAGTCTACATGCATGTCATATCTCATAGGTTCTGTTAGTTCCCAAATCCACCTTAGGTTGAAATAAGGCAGAAGAAGGACAACACCAAACCACGCTCAGCCTCGTAGCTAGCCCTACGAGGACAGGAGAGGGCTCTCTCTGGGTCAATATCAATGAAAATATTCAAAGGGGCTTGAGATGACTAAAACAACAACTGATATTAGGCTACATAAACAAATAGGAGGGTTTTATTTTGATTTTCAGGGGTTTTTGTTGGAAAAAGGGAAAAACAATTTTGGGCTTGGGGATGAGGCCAAATTCTTGCATAGTTCAAGTTGGGGCAAGGTAGGCAGCGGCTTTGATGTCTTATATCAAATGAATGGACTGAAAATAATACTAAGGAGCTGAAGAGGGAAAGAGAGTGCAAGGATCCTCTTCAAACTGACGAAAAACATATAAAACTAAACAAAAGTCTAAGGCAGAGCACCAGCAAATCAATGAATTCTACCTCAGTTACTCATTTTTTTAATTCAGAAGTAAAGAGAATGGAAATGGAATACATATGACATTAATGAAACTTACAATAACATGAAAATAACATCATCAAAACTCAGAAGCCACAAGGATTCCAACAAGTGCTGCAAAACTCTGGTCTTTCCTTTGCCAAAAACTGAAAATGGATATACAATGGAGTGCCAAACTTTTCCCAAGAGTCCAACCCTGAAAATGCCTCAAAATATACAATATATAGACCATCCTAACCCCTTCCCATGCCTCTAGGGGTCGAGCTCATCCTTATAGGAGCTATTTCAACCAATTCTAAACATGGAACTGAAATCTAGGCAGCCAAACAACTTACCTCTATATGCTAGGAAACTGATCCATTCACTTAATTTTCACTTTTTAGTGAATGAATCCTCTAGAACAAGTAAAAACATGCCAAATTTACATCATAGCCACAAAATTACATCAAGATAGATCAATCATCACATGAAAAAGTTAAACTAGTCAAACTGGCCGAATTTCTGAGCTGAAAAGTGAAATTTGGGCAAAATTCCTCTATGCGCCGCGCCCAAATTCTCTATGCGTCATGCCACTTTGAGCCTGTTTTTGGGGCACTTCCTGAAGTCCAAATTGAGATCATGATAGCTCGTTGGAAAGCCCTGCCTGTCTACTTTCCAACCAAAGTGTAATTTTCCAATTTGGATGTCATTTACCCCTCCAAAACTGCAATCTCCCAAGACTGGTTCCTGCTGGTGCAAAAAGTGGCAGAAAGGCCATTTTCGGAGTGTTTTTGACCTTCAAGACCACCCAGAACTCCATGAAATTTCTCAGCCATTCCTAAGCACACATAATTTACCATAAAAAACCCAAAAATATCAATTTTTCCTCCAGAAGATGTCCCAAACGTAAGCGCGCGTCGGGTGGCGCGACGGGTCGGGCAGAAAAACTTGTTTTGCAACCAAAATTTTCAAAATGACAAAATTTTTTCCAAATTTGCTGAAATTTGGAGTGAAGGTCTCCCATCATGTCTCATGCTCAGCTAAGGAACCTTCAGCCAAGATTCGGAGTGGATCCGGCCTTTTCTGACGTTTCAGTGCTTTTCTCAACCTCGCCTTCGGGATCTTCATTTTTGCTCTACAAACGTGTGTGCGGGCCCAATAGTGATTCTTCATGTGTCTGAGCATGTCTTTTTCCCTATTGGCCTTCTCCAAAAAATTCTCCAGATGAATTTTGATGCTCTTAAGGCAAGTCTCTCGCTCGAAAGGTGTCATGTCACCTGGTCTCTTTCGGGCTAATTCCCAGTCTTCACGGATTTGCCACAACTCTATGAGTGTCTGCTGATCCTCCAGTTGTTTATTCCGCTGCTCCAAGTAATTTATAACCCACTGAGCTCTCTACAATTTCTCGGTCAGCGTTTTGATCTCAACTTTCTGCTCCTGGATGATTTCTTTCAGCTTTGAGCTGGGAGAGCTCGAATCAACATCGATGAGTATAAAATCAGTGTCTTGGCCTCCTGAAGGGCCCTCATCGTGCATAGGCTTCTTGCCTCTATCCTGTATATATGCTAATGTAGAAGGCGATACCCCTTCCACGACAAGTGGAGATAGTACTCGCGCTGCTGATGAAGATAACGAGACCCCTTCCACCCCTGGTGGAGATAGTACTCGTCGTGCTGCTGCAAATAAGGCTCTGTGGCCTTTCTGATATGTCACACACACTGGAGCACTGATAGGCTCAGTCTCAGGAACCTCAAACTAATGTGAAGGCTCTGCCTCATCATGAAAAATCTCAGGAGGAGGCTAGGGGCTGCAAAGAAGTCACGGGAAATGAACTCATCCCATGTGATGCCCTGCAATCCAAGCTGATGTACTACAATGATTTTAATGAGCGCATAATGATAAATGTTGTTATGCTGCGGCTCCAGAGTCTTCTTCTGCACAAGGGTAGTCATCCGCTCTATGTTTCGGCACATGAATTATGGAATATTCATCAGTCACACCCTCGTGAAATGCATCAAGAGTCTGACATGGTATGCATAAAGGCGCGAGAATCTACCCTCACAGCTGAAGTATCTAATGATGAGTTTCATTAATGGCGCATAGGACTCCTTCAGAAATCGGAACAGGAATACCCTGCTCAACTGCCTCAAATATCTAGGCCTGATGTAAGGTTCATAATATGCTCTATCCAGCTACTGTCTCTTATTCCACTCCTCGCCAATGTTCGGTATCCCAGTCGCCTCAAAAATGGTCTCTGGTGTCAAAGTGAAGTTCACTCCAGCAAGGTTTACATGACCATCACACAAATGTAGGAAAAATAAGCGAACCAACTCTGGATGGTGTTGAATCTGAGATATCATCTCACAATACCGAAAACATGAATGTTGTTGAAAGCATGTCATTGCAATCGGGTAGGCCTGCAATTGAACCAAAGAAGTGGGCTCCTCTCTAACGTGCCTACCACTTTTATGAGACCTCCTCAGTACATTTAGCTCTGCGGTTGAATCACTGTCCTGCTCATATCCCTGCTCATATGATGAATTTGTCTCTGACATGATGCTGAAAACAAGGTGTTTAACAAGTATGTGCTGATATATGTATGGTGAAAACAAGAGTTTGTTTTTCAAGACCAAGTGTGCCACATATACAATAAGGTGTTGTGGAGAAATGTCACAAGGAATACAATAGACTGTCAAGTGAATTTAAGTGTGAGGACAGTCACTGTTTGAGGGACTTAGGGATTTGGACAATTTGCAAGTGATATAGGAAAAAGTGATAGTGATGGGGGTGTGATTAGGCAATAGAGACAGCCTTTGAATGCTTCGGAAATTAGGATTTCACCAATGATAGGAAGGGAGGGAGATGATGGAAAATGATAGGGTTTGAGGATTAACACATGGGCATAAAAGGGTATAAGGGATATGGGACAGCGGGTATAGGAGAAGGGATCGTGATATAATAGTGTGACAGTACTAGCAGTGATAACAATGATAACAATGACAAGAGCACAAATGAAAATGCAATGAGAGTTTAAGCACCAAAGTTCAAGTTTTAATCACCTCTTTTCAAACCCTTGGGAACAGATTTCAATATGGGTATAAGGTTTATTCTTTCACCAATTAAACTCTTGAATTTCACCTTTCAAATAGCACCCAACAAGAGTTAACATCAAATGGTAAGGGCGCACACTTACTTGGAGACTAAAGAACTGAACCAAATTGAGTTTTGATGAATCGATGATGAGTTTCGGCCTTTGGGGCTCTGTGCGCCGCGCACAAACCCAATGTGCCGCGGTCAGTGAGTGTGTTGCGCCCGTTAGAAAATACACTGTGAACCTCGGCTCTATGCACCGTGCTCAGTGGATGCGCCACGGCCTATCCCAATGCACCGCGCTTAACCTAACACACAGTGCGCCCTTCTAAAACACAGATTTCCTCTTTCAACTTCCAACTCGACTTCTCTCTGATATTTTCCCAATAACTCTTGATGCAAATGGGTTAATGAACTTGGAGAAATATCTCATATAGAGATGGTTTTAATCTTTGCTTTCTCAAAACCCATTTTGTAATGTTTTTAGTTTTGGCACTTTTTCATTTAATTCAACTTCTGTCTTTTTGTTTCCTCACTGACTTTCTGAACTTGAATAATGAAACTGGTTGATTTTTGCAGGGATGGTGGTATTGAAACTTAGCAAAGGAAGACCAGAGTCTACATGTGAAGTACAACATGGCGGAAAGATACACATTTATTACAAAACAAATTTAACAATTTCTTCTTCAAAACAGAGTTTTGAAAAAGAAACACCCTCGAGCATATTGGATGATGAAAATTTTGAACTGAAACCTCATTGAAAACCTCCTCATGGCCTGCGGGCATTGTTTATTATTTCGGAAGACCAAACCCTAGACTTAGAAACTAAAATGACTCTTTTTGACCAAAATAGCATCTATGACTATAAATGACATGAACTGAACCTTGATGAATTTTGAGAAATTTTGACCAACCCAGCAGGTACAAGCATGAGGGAAAATGAGAGAACAAAGCCCTTCCGTCAGTCAATGGAATGCCCCTAACGGAATGCAGATAAATGAGCGGAATGAGACACCTAAACAATGAAATGCAATAAGAGAAATGATCTCCGACGGAGGGATGTAAAGACCGACTCTAACAGGTTCATTGTATTTTTTTGTAGAAGGTCCTGCTTCTTCTTCTTTGTAACCGATGTCATTTTTATTGTTGTAAGATCGTTGATTGTTGATGAGTTCTTCCAATTCCCTTGAGCTGTTGGCATAGTTTTGGATATTTTTTCCTTTCTTCACTTCCTCACGTAGCGAGACTACTTCGGCTTCTAATTCTTCCCTTTCCTGGTTGCTTTCTTCCAACTTCTTTTGAAATGACTCTTCAATGAATTTATGTTCTTCAACTTCAATTTTGAGACCTTGAACTTGTTCTTCAAGAGTATTGGAACAGATCTTTTCTGCCTTGAGATATTTCATAAGCTTGATTTCTTCCTTATAAAATTCTTCTATGGTCAATCCTTCTTCTTCGTTGTTTGATACCTCTTGTTTATTGTACTTGGGTTTATTGTGCTTGGCCATAAACAATACTCTCTCACTAGCTTCTTCTTCACTGTCATTGTCTTCAATGGATGATGAGATATCTTCTTTAGAGAGAAAGTTCCTTTTGGATCCTTGCTTGTTGAATTTCTTAAAGCCTTTCTTTCCTTTTGAGTTGCCATCACTTCTGTTTGGACATTTTGCTGCAAAATTCCCAACCTCTTCACAGCCAAAACATATCAATGGAAGTTTACCTTTGAATTTTCCCTTACCAATTTTTAGTTTTCTCGTGAAGTAAGCATATTCTTCATCTGAAAGACCTTCTTCATCATCTCCCTTTTCTTCAAACTTGCAGGTGCATGTCTTTTCAATTGAAGGTTGTTTATCCTTATTGGTTTTCTTAAATGCAACGAACATAGTTTCTAGATGCAAAGTACCCTCTTCTTCATCAAGTCTCATTTCATATGCTATGAGAACTCCATGTAATTCCTCTTTGCTAAGTTTGTCCATATTTTCACTATATTCTAAGACAAATACCTTTGGGTTGAATCTCCCTAGCAATGTTCTAATAATATTTCGTATAATAGTCTTCTCATCAACTAGTTCTCCCAATCCTTCCAGAGTATTGGTTATTTCATCAACGTATTCGAAGTATGTAGCAATGTTGCAATCTTCTTTCATTCTAAGTTGCTCAAATTTTGCTCTATAGATTGGAAGCTTTGCTTCTTTGACATTTGACTCACCTGCATATATATTCTCAAGCTTTTCCCATACATTTTTGGCGGTTTTAAAACCCAACACCTTATGATAAGCAGATTCAATAAGTCCATTGATAATAATATTCTTTGCTTTTGCATCATTTACCAAATTCTTCTTACCTTGTTCATCCACGATTGATGTAAATCCATTTTGAACAGTGTCCCATACTTCGTAACCTTGTGCCAAGAGATAGACCTCCATTATTCCTTTCCAGAGTGCATAATTATTTTCATTAAACAGAGGTACACCATTCTTGGTATGCTCCATGACCTCCTTCTAGTTGTTAAACTGCTATTGAAGGAACCAAGCTCTGAAACCAATTGTTGGAAATACTGAGACGGGGGTGAATCAATATTCCTTTCAATTAGAGCATTATTTAATCTTCAATTATTATCAGTGTTTGTACAATGATAGCAGAAAAAAAAAAAGGAACACAAATGCACATAGTTTTTAAGGTGGAAACCCACTCCAGGACAAAAACCACCTAATGCTTTTGTAATAATTCTTTAATATTCAACTCCAATTGAAAATAAAGCTCCAACTTCCTAGAATCTATAAAAGCATTCTTCTCCAACTCCCACGAGATGGACGCTCCAACGCCCGAGATTCTTCAGTAGTCAAATAAACGGATGCCCCAAAAACCAATGAGCTACAACTCACCCTAGCACCACCCTATAGAAGAATAGAAGAATAAGGGACTCCCATACCAGGGAAAATGGTCCACTTTACAATGATATAAAATGATGTAGAAAAAGAAGATATACTAGACCATAACCCCAAATTTGACACAACCACCTAATGATGATCCTAGACCACCTGACACTGCCTCTTCAACTCTTGGCAGATAGACACTAGTACAATTTGCACAATAATGTATTTACAATGACATAGTACAATGATACCGTTACAATGATTGTATGCAGTGTTGCCCACTTGAAGACTTCATGTGATGAAATTCTTGTTGCTCTTATGCACCTTGGTTTCTACCCTTTTCATGCTACCCTCTGCTACACCTTGCTTTTCTTTTTTTCCCTAGAAATTACGGTCCTTTACAGCCCCTGACAACACATGATCTAGCTTTTTCTTGCCTTCTAGGAGATCGATATTGAATCTGGTGTATCTCTATTAGTTCAGATCCCCAATATTTGATTTTTAGTCCTTTAGTATTCCTCTGAGTCATATTTCCAATGCCACAGGTCTGACCCAATTTCGATTATTCAAGAGAGAGTTATACCCAATCTCTCACAATGCCCTAATTATGGACTGTTTCAACAGAGCGAACTTGTACGGCATGCCACGTGTCACTGTTTCTTCATTCGGCTCTGAAATTTATAGATAAAAAACTACACTCTGTGTACTATCTACCACTTCTTATGGAATTCCAATCCGATACTCAGAGAGAGATTTATGATGATTTTACCAGGGTCACTTCTTTGAGATGAATTTCAGGAGCCTACAAAAACCATGACTTACACAGATCATATATCCGAAAATATTGCGCACCTTGAACTGAAATTTTCACAACACCGTCCTCAAGATTTCAGCTTCACCTCATAAAAATTTCAGCTTCTGAACCTTCGTAGAAAAAAAAAAGTTATAGCGAAAATGACACAGTGACCTGTTTATTATGGTGAAATCCCTTGCATGAGGAGTTTAAGAGGATCACAATTTATATAAATGCTTAGGTTGAGAGGGGTTTCAAAAAGTGAATATGGGAGGGATTTTAGGAGCTTAAAAAATATTAATTATGACTTTTCAATGACCCATGCCACAACCCCATAGGGTTTTAGCCCACTAACTGGGGGTATAAACTTCAAACATGAATATCTCTCAAACTGTGAAGAATTATGTGGTGTGCCATATATCAACGGAAAGATCTCAACAAGTAGAAACCATCAAAAGCATTCTTGAACCTAAATATAGTAATTTGGTAGGTCAAAATTTCCATGCAATATTTGGTTAGCCCCTAGTGCTGCTTGGGATGACATCAATGACAACCATTGATCAACATGCATGTCCCACCAACTAACCTTAGAAATCAAAATTCCTTTAGCTAACTGGTTTTCCACTTCAGTTAACTAAAAGAAAGTGCTTCAAGAGAATAGATTAATATTTATTGTCCAATTATTATTAAGAGATAATAATAACCGACATGCATTCTATTTTTAGACATGCGATCTATAAATAGACTTCGTACATGCATCTATAAATAGATTCTCATCTATAAATAGAATTTTCTCACCATTCTAAAAATAGACTCCCACTATAAATAGAATTTTCTCAACATTCTAAAAATAGACATACACCTAAAACTAGCCTGTGGGCCCCACCTAGTGTAGGTGCTTAATTTTCACTAATATCATCATCTTTTTTAATCTCAACACTCCCTCTCAAGAAGAAATGGATTATCCTTCACCTTGATCATGTCTCTATGGTATTCAAATTTGCTCCTGGTGAGTGCCTTCATCAGAATATCTACATCCTGATCTTCTGTAGGAATGTATTGAAGCAACATGATCTTCTTCTGCACACAATCTCTGATATGATGGTACCTAATATCTATATGCTTAGATCTATCATGAAAAAAAATATTAATCAAGATTTTAATGCAACTCTAATTATCACAATGAATCACTGTAGGATATAAATGAGAACCAAACTGAGTGCCATGGATCTATGTTTCCTGGTGTACCAAGAAAAATTTGTAGATCTGATATTGAAGACCCCTCCTGATGTGATCTTTCTGTCCATTTGGATGCCTGCCCAATCTGCATCCATGAATCCACACAACTTCACCTCATCCATATGCCTGTACCATAATCCATACTTAGATGTGCCCCTGAGATATCTCAAGACATGCTTGCTCGGCTTCCAAAATAGCTTGGTAGGCTTAACCATCGCTTGACTAAGCTGGTTCACTGCATAGAATATGTCTAGTCTTGTATTTACTAAACACATTAGCGAACCCACTAATTGTCGATAGGTAGTAGCATCCACTACCTCTCCAGATGTAGCGTCCACTTTCATCCAGTTTCCTGGAAGAAGAGTATCCATGGGTTTGCAACCCTCCATGTGAAAATTACCCAGTATCTCCCTTGCATACTTTCCTTGAGACACAAAAATTTCACCATCTCGCTGCCATATTTCCAATCCAAGGAAATAATGAAGGAGGCCCATATCTTTCATCTCAAACTCCTTTGCAAGGTCCTCCTTGCATGAGTGTATCAGCTGCTCATCACCAGTCAGTATTAAATCATCAACATAAAGAAAAATGATTAAAATCTTACCCTCCACCACAATCTGGTATAGGTTTTCATCTGCCTCACTCTTGTTGAAGCCAAGTCTGGTGAAATAGCTATCGATCCGAGTGTACCAAGGACAAGGTGCTTGCTTCAGCCCATACAACACTCTTTTGAGTCTGCACACATGTGACTCGCTACTGAAGATCTAAAATCCTTCAGGCTTCTCAATTTACACTTCTTCCTCAATGATCCCATTAAGGAACGTAGTCTTCACATCTATCTAATGAATGTGGCAATCCATCTGCACTGAGAGAGCAAGGATGGTCCGTATGGAAGGATACCGTGCGACAGGTGCAAAGGTTTCTTCATAATCAATCCCTTTTATATGTGAGAAGCCCCAGGCCACAAATTTGGCCTTGAATTTTTCAACACTCCCATCAGTAGTCTGCTTTACCTTGTAGATCCATCTTGAACCTACCACTGATTTATCAACCGGCCTTGGAACAATTTCCCAAGCATTGTTTCTGACAATGGAGTCATACTCATCCACCATTACATATACCCATGTGGGCTCCTACACTGCTTCCTGAAAGGAATATGGCTCAGTCACAATACATTTTCTCATGAAAGCCATGTATCTAATGAATCAGTTCGGAGACTGTCTCTGTCTACGCTGTGAAGTAGGGACTCCTACATTCTGTGCCACATCAAGCTTCAACCTCTCAGCTTCTGTGGTACGCCTTCTGCCAGTTCTGATGTTTGGCTCTCGATGTTTGGCTTTGTGTGAGTGGACTCCTCAACTCCATGAAAATCCTCCTGTGGCTGATCCGCATCTAGAGACTCATCTTTAGGAAACAACAGTTCCTCCTCTGCATGCAATTCTAACTCCCTCTCAAGTGACAACTGCATGGCTTTCCCCTCATCGAATTTTATCTCCCGTCGCATAATAATCATCTTACTATTCGAAAAATACACTTCATAATTATGGGGTGTTTCTGTGTACCCCAAAAATATCCCAACTTCAGCAGCTGGCTGTAGCTTCTTCCTAGTGTTCTTGGTCACATGCACATAAACAGATGAGCCAAAAATATTAAACTGAGAAACACTTGGTTTCTTACCAATAAAATCTTCTTTAGGTGTACTCATGCCAAGTAATCTATGAGGACAATGGTTTTTCAAATAAACCACAGTGTTGCATGCTTCTGCCCACAAATGCATTGGTAGGCCCTAATCATGCAGCGTCTCTCATGCCACACCCATGATCTTTCTATTCTTCCTCTCCACGACCCAATTTTTCTATGGGTTATGAGGTGCTATGAGTTCTCTTCGAATTCATTCATTGCTACATAAGTCTTTGAATTCGTTCGAGATATATTCTCCACCATTATCGCTTCACAGAGCCTTCACTTACTTCCTCGACTCTTTCTCAACCAATGCCTTAAACTCATAGAGCTTTGATAATTTTTTATCCTTCTTCTATATGAAGAAGATCCAACATTTACAAGAAAATTCATCCGAAAAAATAACAGAATACTTGTGTTTTGTTGTTGAAGCAACCGAGAATGGTCCACACATGTCTGTGTGAACTCTCTCCAGGATCACCAAAGCATGGTTCTCCTTTTCATGAAAGGTGGACTTTGAATAATTCCCCATAGTGCAACCCTTGCACTGATCTAAATGAGCAAGTTTTCCCATTGGAAGTCCAGTAGATATTTGTTGCATGAATTTCAAAGCTCCATAATGAATATGGTCAAATCGCATGTGCCATAATTCGCCCTCATCTCGGCTCACCACTTTTTTCCGCCTTGCCCATCATGGCAGCGCAGCTTTTTACCTCCATCTTGTAGAGATTCTTGACTCAAATCCTTATCCTCTTGGCTTGAACCGTTGTTTTATGTCATGGGAAAGCTTCTCCATCACTGAAAACAACGTCATAGCCCCTGTGTTCCAACATCGAGATTGAGACCAAGTTTTTCTTCAAACCTAGAACATGCATAACATCTTTCAATTGAAATGGTTTACGTGACTCCCTCTCAAAGGTAATGGTACCAATGTCAGTTGCACTTTATCGTCCATCGTCACCCATCTCTATATGCATCTGGAGATCTTTCTCCTCCAAGTCACAGAAAAGCTCCTTATCTCCCGTCATGTGGAAGGAAGCACCACTATCAAGATACCACACTGATCCCATTGTGCTTGATACCAAGCATGCGATCAAAGAGAAATAAAGTTCAAATTTTGAGTCAAGGACCTCACCAGCTGCAGCTCCAGTAGCCTTCTTGTTATTCTTTTTCTGTGGGCAGTTAGTCACGAGATGCCCATGTTCGTGACAGTGAAAAAACTTCACCTTGGACAAATCCAGCGTCTTGCCTTTAGCCTTGGATTTTGAGTGGAATTTCTTCCCCTTCCATTTCCTTTCCTTGGAAGCCAAAGCACAATCCTCTTCATCATCATGATTTTATTAAGATCCATCTCTGGTGTTCCACCTAAACTCCTCCTGCACTATATCCAACCACAGTTGTTCCCAATCTGGTAGTTTTTCCTGTCTGTTGACAGAGGCTTGATAATTGTGCCAACTCATAGGAAGTCCCAATAGATTCAAGATCACCAAGTTATCATCAGCAACCATGATTCCCAGACTCCACTGTTCATCCTAACATTCGACACACTTTGTGAGATACTTAGGAATATTTTTGTCCTTCTCCATCTTGATCTTTCTAAGTTTATCCTTTAGCGCTAATTTCCTATGGTCGTTGTTGCTTTGGAAAGATCTGTAAAATCCTTCCACATGTTAGCCACCTGTGAAATTTGTTATACCAAAAGGTGGCTAAAACTGTTTGGAGCCTTCAAGGAACAAATTTTGTTGCAAAAAGTGTTGGCTCTTGAAGACTCTTGGAGGCCTCATGCCTCTAACCAAATCTTCACTGTTGTTCCTGTCTTAAAAACTCTGAAATCCTGCTGATTCCTAAGAAAGAATATTGCTGCAAGCACCCTTATCCTTTTCCCCCTTCTTCTAGACTAACCTCATCTTTGCCTTTTCTTTTTCCATGAAATCCTTCATTTTCATATTCTTCCCCTTTTCCCTTCATCAAAACCCCTTTGATAAGGTTTAAGACCCTTTCTTAGCCTTATCGAAACCCTCAAATTCCTTTGAAAACCATTGAAAATCTATCAAAATCATATTTTTTATATACTATAGACTTAAGCCCCCTTGGGCTAAGTCCTCAACCCTCCCCTCCATATGCCCAAGCTCCATAACTAAGCGCCAGCCTTCCAAGTGCTTATCGCATTGCCCGATTTTGATTAGCCCCTCCTCTTTAACCCCTGGTCATATGTTTTCCCATATAACCCATGGCCCCATAGATGGGCGCCTATCCGCTTCGAATAAAATATTTCCGCCCAAAGTGTAAACCTTCGGTTATATTAATCTTTCGATTTTAATTATATTTTAAAACTTTTCTGCCGGTGCAAAATTCCAAATCGATCTCCACCATCGATCTGATTTGCAGATCGACGACGCGCAATCCATCACTCTGGTGGTCCCCACCATCCACTCACCATCGCAAAACCACGCGGTATCCATCGCACCGCTTTTGAAAGTGAGGCGGTTTCTTTTATTTTGCAGTGATTCCATAAATCGACTGACGCGTGGCCTCGCCACTGTTCACAAAACCGTCGTTCATCGCGTGTTAAATATCGGACATAGACCCGGTGCGATATTGGTGTGTGTCGTCTAATCTGAGGCCGCTCATCAGATGGCAATCGTTCACCGAAGAAGCCCGACAGTTAACCGGGATACGGCGTGGTCATTAAAGCATCTCCACTATCGATCTGATCTGCAGATCGACGACCCATAATTCATCGCCCTGATTCCTCGTCCAGTCAGCATTTCCGGACCCGAGAACTTTACTCAGCATGGTTTAATTAAAGATTTGAAATCCGGGTATGTTTCTAAGGATTATCGGCGCCTATTCTTCGTCGTTGATCGCGTGGGCCGATCTCATCCGTTGGCCCACAATCATCCCTTCACCTCCGCTCTTGACCGTCGATCTCTGTGCGATCGAAAGCTCCAATTCAAATTATTTTTCCTCCTTCCCTTGAATTCCTCTGATAAATCTCGACCGTTGGATGATGCCATCCAACGGCCATGCTTCCTCCATGTGCCTCCTGAAGCAGTAAACTTATACATGCAAGATTTCATAATATTTATTCATATTTTGCAGGGTTAAATGGTTTTTTCCGCCATGCTGAAGAAAATTCACAGGTTGAGGGTGACGATCTTCCTGCCTTTGATCCATTAAAGAAAATCATTTGCAAGGCTTAAACTTCACGTTTCATCAATGTTTCATGAGGCATTGATGCCATATCACCCCTGCGCAACCCTACATACCAGCAAAACACAGTTAATCAAGCACAGTCAGAGAGTATCAGTGTCAAAGACAAAATATATCAGAACAGAAGATTGAAGACAGATCTTCGGGGATTACAGCTAATATGGTTTATCAAAAGCCTAATCCCTGATTATAAAACATAGTTTGAAGAAAATCTTAGGTGTTTTATCAACAGGAAAGCCTCCACTGCCACATCTGAGGTAAATTGATTCCTCCCAGCTACCGAAACGCCACCTGTGTCTCAAAGTATTCAATCAGCGGCCAAAGTTATTGATCAGGACCAATTATCTGCCTCATAACGTAGCCAGAGGATAAATTTTTCAGACAAACTAACGAAAAATATCAGTAGAGTAACTTCAACATCACACGGAGCCTCAAAGGTCAAAAAAAGCTCCCACCGAGCTTAATCTTTAATGTAAATCATTTAATACAAAGGATATGTATGTAAGTTTCTTCGAAATGATTTAATTCAGTTTAAGCATAGGAATGCTGGAATTCCCTCGTCTTATTTCCTTAGCTGAATATTATTCTTGAATGTTATGTTCAGTATTAGTTAAGTAGAGATGAACTATGGAAGATATGGTGTGCCCTGGTCCTAGTTTTATCCCCAAATACTGTCTGAATGTTTCCCTTGGAATGTGTTAAAAGCTGGCTAGTTTAGAAGTACTTACCAAATCTTAGGCCATTTTGTGTCATCTTTTTGTTTGTCTTGAAATTAACCAAGTAAAGCAGAGCTAGGAGAGGATTTTTGGTGAGCCCGGCCCACTAGTTTCTACTCCAACAGTTGCCTTCAAGTTCCCCTTTGTTTTAAAATTTTTTCTATTGAAAGTGTATCAAAGGCTAGCTATTTTAAAATTACTTACCAGATCCTAGTTTGTTTTTATGTTCTTCTTAAGTGTTTGTCAAAGGCTGGCTAGTTTAAAAGTACTTACCAGATCCTGGGCTGCTCTTTGTTCTGCATCTGTTTAATTTTCCTTCTTGTTGTATCATTTCATTCCATAAATCAATCTTCAAAGAGATCCTTAGACATAGATGACTTACCCATGGACCACTCTTTCCTCTTACTATTCCAATTAAACCCTATTATGACTCCATAGCCCAATGGACTAAAACCTGCAATTATCTATCTTTCTGGCCAAAGCTTGTTCTATTTGCTTGCAACTTCTCACCTTTGAAACTCTTTGCATTCAGAACTTTCTACCTCAAATAGTAGTCATGCTCAACCATCCAAAAACAAAACAAACCCTTGGCCTTCATAACTAGCCTAATATCATTACCCCAAACTTCAAAGACAAATCCATCTTTGCACATATTGGAGAGATGCCTCTCTGGATTCAGGAGGGCTAGATCCTAGAATCCCAAAGTGGTTGAAACGATGTTTCTCCCTGCGACCAGAATTTTTCCAATATTGTTGATTATAGGGAGCTAACATTTATGGCGACTCCACTGGGGATCGAGCCCAGAATATCTGGTTTTTAAGGTAACCATAGGACATCAGAGATCACTTTAGGTTCCCTTAAACACTTCATAAAACCTCGTGAGTAGAAAGCAGCCTTTTCAAGCACTACCAAGGAATGGTAATCATGATAAAACTTGTTTGAATCAGTGACAAACTAGGCAAACCCTAGGATTCTCATAAGGCTTTATCTAACCTTGAAAAATCACTTGGCTTAGCCATAAGAGTAGAATGTCTTTGTCTCATAACCGTAGCTAAGTTTTGAAACAAAGTTAGGATATTCTTAGAAACCACACAACTGAAAAATAACTCAGAAAACACAAAAAATATTTCATATTGGAATTAAATAAACATGGTGGTGGACCATAAAACCTTTTACCTCCTTAGGAGCTAAAAAATTTCCACTTGGAAACTCCACAATCTTCAACAGACCTTAAGACTCCACTGGGAAGAACCCTTATCATTGTAATATAATTCAAACTCAGTTAGAGGACTATAGGATTTAAATTTTAAAAACAGATTAGTTAACCTCTTAAAGATTGTCATATCTGGTTAAACTTTTCTTGTTTAGTTGGGTCTAAAAACACAGCATAGTGGCTTCTAGAAAGATTCATACTAGAGCCTATCCCAACCCTGATCCACCTGAAATAGTTGGTAACCTAGAAAGTATCCTTAGGAAGTCTCCTAGGATTAAATTATCAACTACTTTCAGATCACCCTTCAGAGCTAATTCAGTCCCTGAAAATCTTTCAGCTCTACAAAAATCACAATTTGACTTGGTAAATCCCTTTAGAACTAGGTCTCTTGGTGATTTAGACCAGTTAGATTCCGAGTCTTCACTTAATTCATCACCTGAAACAAGTGAACATCCTGGTAGCATAGAAACAACACCTCCTAATTTATATTTCCTTCACAACCTAGGTTTCTCTCATCCAAGATCAGCTCAGCAGTCTATTCCTGGTCCATCCACTTCTGCTCATCCTACATCCACTATCCAAACCACTCCACTTCAGCCCACTTTCCCTTTCGTTCATCCACTTCTTGTGAATCCACCCCCACCACATATCATGGCAGTGTGATATGCTCCCCTATTCCTTCCTCTTCCATTAGTCAATCTTCCACAAGACTATCAGTCCAAAATTCCATTGTATGATGCTAACAATGATACAACTACATCACAACATGTGGATAAGATGAATGACTACTTTGACAGGAATGAAACGATGATGATTCTGTCAAGCTTAGACTATTTTCTCAGAGCTTAGGGGGAGAAACAAGAAAATGGTTCAAAGGCTTAACCCCCCATAGTATCAATGATCTCCAAGCCTTCCATCAAACATTATTAAACAAATGGGAAGTAAATAAAAACCCTCTTCAAGTCCTTTCTGATTACAAAAATATCCATAGAAACGCGGGGGAAAGTGTACAAGCTTATTATACCAGATTCAATAGTGTATATAATGCACTTTCCCTATAACTAAAACCTCCACAAGGCTCAGCTTTAAACAAGTTTCCTAAAGGGTTTGACCCTGAGATGGCCTATCAGCTGAGAGAGAGAGAGATTTTGCAACTCTTGAAGAGATGCAAAAGGGTGCTCTTTTCGTGGAAGAAAAATTAATGGAGAAAAGAGCAAGAATGAAAAACGAGAAGAGAGTCTCTTTTAGAGAGGAAAACACACCTTCTACTTCAAAATCAAAGATGGAAAGAATGATGGACGAGATGATGAAGAAAATGAGCATCCTTGAGAGAGCACAAGCAAGTCAAAATCAAACTGCTCCTCAAAATAGAAACCAGAACCAAAACCAGAATTTTAGAAGGACCCAACCTCCAAACAGACCTAGGGAAGATGATCAGCAAATCACTCCTCCCTTTCATCAAAACTATGTGAATTAGTTTGAGGAAATAGATGAAATAACAGAGGAGGATGATATCAACATGTTGGGGGTAGATAATGATGGCTTTGAGGATCATTATGATAGAAAACAAGGTCTACACACACCTTATGATGACAGAAGAGATGATGATGAAAATTATTATCAAGACATGGAAAATGTCATCATAGAATCTCAAAAATAATATGACCTTAGAAGCAAAACTAGTCAACCAACTCCCAACACCAAAACCTCTGACAAATCTTCACAAAATAGCACCAGAACCAAGCCTAAAATGGTCAAAAAAAAGGACAAAGAAGTTGCTCTAAATTCTGGTAATGATAAAGAGAAAGGCACTCAAAACATTAAAAAATAGAGTGCAGACATTAGTAGTACTATCATCTCAGCTAGTACTTCTGTCAAAACCATTTTTTCAAATGTAAATAAAACAAATCAGCAAGCTAATGTTGTTGATAGAGTGACATCTAATAGGGCTGAAATAAGTACTTTAAGGAGTCAAATTCCTTTCAACCTAGAGCAGGAAGTTTCAAAGATCAAAATCCCTGTTCCTTTGACTGAGTTAGCTGCCCAGCATGTATATAGGACCCAAATTTTGAAGGCTCTAAATATAGAGGAAAATGAAGACACATTCAATCTTAATGACGACCAACCAGAGCTTATTTTTGGTCCTAAGATTGAAGGTAGATATCAAGAGGGACCTGTTCCCCCCTTTTATGTGAGTTTAAACGTTCATGAAAAAATTTTGCACAACGTTATGCATGACTCAGAAGCTTCTCATAATTTAATGCCAAAAGCTGTAATGGAGAGCCCGGGTTTAGAAATTACCAGACCTTACAAAGATCTTTACTCCTTTGACTCAAGCATAGTAAAATGTTTAGGATTAATTAAAGACCTTTGTGTTAACTTAGCCTAGATTCCAGCCAAATGCCTAGTCATGGACATTGTTGTGGCTGATGTTCCCCCAAAATATGGAATGTTGTTATCAAGATCGTGGGGGGATAAGTTACAAGGGACTATGCAAATGGACATGACCTATGCGACTATCCCTGTCTTCAATCAGAATAGAAGACTTTACAGGGAGTCTCATATGCAATACACAGTTACAAGTCAAGACAGACCACAGAAATATCCTCTGTATTCTATAAATACAGGCCTTGATTCTTTTATTATGTGTAACAGTGAAACATTTAGTGAACAAGTCACTTCAATAGGATTAATGGCTGATAGGGAAGAAGAGAAACATAATGCAGAAGTGTCAGAAAAGTTGGTTGAACTATGAATGTCAGCAAACCAAACACAGGTCTTGAGCTCCAAGTCATGTGTCCATTGCTCCTAAACCTTGGCAGTCAAGAAAACAATCCCCAACCCAATGAAAAACCTAAGGAGTTGAAACAAATGCAACTAAATGCTGACATTCCACAATAATCAAGAAGCACGTTAGTTGAAGAGGACAACCACCAAACAGATGAAACTGAGAATAGTCCTCTGTGGAGTATGTATTTTAATGGATCCTACACTAGAAATAACGCTGGTGCAGGTGTCTGGATTTCCAACACTGAAAATAACCACACAGACTGAATTTCCTACAAATTAAACTTTCAGCGTTCCAATAACATAGAAAAATATGAATCCCTTCTCTTAGGCTTACATCTATTGAAAAAATTAGGAGCCAGAAGAATCAATGTGTATGGGGATTCAGAGTTAGTCATTAGGCAAGTCAATGGGGAGAATAACGCAAATCATCCAAGACTTAGGGCCTACCGAAACGATGTCATGGACCTTTTAAAAACATTCGAGCAATCCAAACTGATTTTTGTCCCAAGAAAAAGAAATATTGTGGCCCACAATTTAGCCTTTGCAGCTAGAACATGCTTAATGCCATGTAACACCAAAGATTGCACAACTCAGATGAAATTTAGACCAGCCGTGCCTGATAATAAAAAGTATTGGCAGGTGTTTGACGGAGACAAACAAATAGAAGACTTCATGTAATTCAGAAATGAATTCGAACTACACAATTCAGACTCAGACTATGATACAGACTGTAGTGAAGAAAATTTTCTTGGTGAAGAAGAGCCCTCTCCTGAGCTTGTCAATGTTAATCTTCTGACTAGCAAACTGAAAAACAAAACAGAATTGAATGCAGAGTTAGAAACAGAGGAGTTAGAAACTCTGCACTCTAAAGATGAAAGTTTTCCAAGCAGTCTGGCACCTTTAGAAGAGTTGTTTTATTTTAACGATGTGGCAAATAAACCAAGACTGGAGCCTGTAGAGACTAAAGTGGAAGAGTGCAATATAGGTAGTGAACTTAAACCGAAAATGATTAAACTGTCTAAAACTTTGCTAGCTCACATTAAACTCAAATACATAGAGTTGTTTAAAGAGTTTTCTGATGTTTTTGCGTGGAGTTACGAAGATCTTAAATCCTATGACACTAAAATAATACAGCACAAAATCCCCCTCAAAGAAAACCAAAAACCATTCAAACAGAAACTGTGCAGAATAAACCTTGTTCAGTTACCTTTGGTCTAGAAGGAGATCATGAAAAAGTACGAGGCTGGTATTATTGTCCCTATTAGATATTCTGAATGGGTGTCTAATCTGGTGTCAGTTAGGAAGAAAACTGGAGAGATCAGGCTTTTTATAGAATTTAGAGACTTAAACAAAGCTTCATTAAAGGACAACTACCCTTTACCTAAGATGGATCGTATCTTACAAAGGGTGGCAGGGTCTAGAAGAATTTCTTTGCTTGATGGCTACTCAGGGTACAATCAGATCCTAATCCACCCTGCTGATCAATTAAAGACAACTTTTACTACACCATGGGGCACTTTCATGTATGTGAAAATTCCCTTTGGTATAATGAATGCTGGAGAAACTTTTCAAAGAGCCATGGACATAGCATTCTCGGAGGAACTGAGCTTCTTCATCATTATATACCTTGATGATGTCATTGTGTTTTCAAAAACAGATGAAGAACACTTAGAAAATTTAAGAAAAGTTTTCGAGAAATGCAGAAAGTTCAGAATATCTTTAACCCTAGGAAGACACTTTTTGGTCTCCAAGAAGGTAAAATTATTGGGCACATTATTTCTGAGGAGGGTATAAAGATATATCCCAAGAGGATTGAGGCCATTTTGCAAATCTCTCATCCTCAGAAGATCAAAGAGTTGCAATCTTTCATTAGAAAGATTAACTTTTTGAGAAGGTTCATCCCCAACTTGGCTGAGCTCCTTAGAAATATTACAAACATGTTGAAGAAGGAGAAAGGGGTTAAATGGACCTTGGAAGCAAAGAATTCTTTTGAGATGGTGAAACAAGCGTTAACCAAAACACCGGTTCTTATAAGTCCTGATTTTTCAAAAGATTTTTACATTTTTTCATTTGCATTAGAACATACCATAGTTGTTGTCCTTTTACAAAAAATTCCACAAGGACAAGAGCAACCTATGGAATTCTTTAGTAAGGCATTGAGGGATGCCCCTCTGAAGTATAACATTATGGATAAGCAAGCTTTTTCTTTGGTTAAAGCTTTGAAATACTTCAGGGTGTACATCCTTCACTCACACATCATTGCCTTTGTCCCAAAATCAGTTGTTAAAGACATTCTAACACAGGACCCAGATGGTAAGAGAGGTAAGTGGATTGCTGTTATTCTTGAATATGATTTAGAGATAAAACCCACTAAACTCATCAAAGGCCAAGGTCTAGCTCTATTAATGGTTGAATCAAATTTTTAAGTTCTTCATATTAATATGATTGATGCTTTGGATGACCAAGAAAATTTCTCAACTCCCATTATTGAAGACCATTTTATGAATTATCCTTGGTATGCTGATATTATTTATGTTTTGCCTAATTTGAATACACCTCCTAGTTTGACAAAAACAGAGGCAAGGTTCTTAAAGTTAAAAACAGTTAACTATTGCATTATAGATAAATGTCTTTATTGGAAAAATGCAAGTGGTGTATTGCTTAAATTTTTGCCTGAGTTTGATGCAGATAAGGTTAAGCACCAGTTCCATGAAGGAGAGTGTGGAGGTCATTTGTATTGGAAGACAACAGCCAACAAAATTTTGAGGGCTGGTTTCTATTGGCCTACTCTTTTCCATGATGTGCACAAGATGATCATAGCCTGTCATAAATGTCAACTTTTCGAAGGAAAAAGAAAACTTCTACCCCTACCTCTACATCCAATCACTGTTGAAGCCCCATTTCAACAGCGGGGACTTGACTTCATAGGAGAAATCCATCCACCATATTTTGCCCAGAATAGGTGGATTCTCACTGCCACAGACTATTTCACTAAGTGGATAGAAGCCATACCTTGTAGGCAGGCCAATGATTCAGTTATTATAAAATTCATGGAGACTAACATTCTCTTTAGATTTGGCTGCCCTACCAAGATCATCACTGATAATGCGGCAGCATTTGGATCAAAGAGGATGGTTGAGTTTTGTCACAGATATCAGATAAAATTGGGGCTTTCCATGGCCTATTACCCTCAAGGTAATGGACTTGCATAATCCTCAAACAAAAGTTTAGTGAACATAATCTAGAAACTGTTGGAGGACAATAAAAAGTCTTGGCACACAAAGCTATTTCATGCACTTTGGGCTGACAGATTGACTTTGAAGAAATATATTGGCATGTCACCCTTCCAGCTTGTGTATGGTACTGATGCAATTTTTCCAAACAGTCTTGGGGTACCAGTGATGAAGTTGATTCAAGAGTTGCAAACTGAATAAAATGATATGATCAGAAGAATAAATCAGACCATTCATCTTCAGCAAACCAGAGAGGAAGTCTATAACAAAACATTGCAGAAACAGATCAACATTAAAAAGCTTTTTGACAGAAGAACAAAGGCCTGCAATTTCAAAATTGGGGACAAATTTTTTAAGTGGGACTCAAGGAGGGAAGACAAGGGCAAGCATAGAAAATTTGACAACTTATGGCTTGGACCTTACTCTATTCATTTAGCTGTTGGTAACAATGCTTATTTTTTACAGGAGTTGAATGGAGCAGAATTGTTTGGGGTCCTGTCAATGGCAAGATGCTTAAACATTACTTCTCTTGATCCATCTCATGTTTTGAAAGCCTTTTTTATATTTTTATCATTATAAATATCTCATCCACCATTGCACTCAAAGTTATAAAAAATACAAAATACAAAAACAAAGAAAAGAAAGAAAAGAGGGCAGATTATGAAAACAAGAAAGGTACAGCCCCATACCAAAAAAGAGAAACAAATTTGAAAGTGTGAAAGCTTAAATGCCACTCCTGAAAACACACTTCTAGTTAGTCAAAAAGCATAATCTTGACTAATTATTTTTTAATTTTTCTGCTGATAGGATAGTGAATTCGATTTGCCAAACTATTTAATCTTGGCTTATCAGTAGATAGATTAGGATAGAAATTAAAGGTTCAAACATGCACAAAATTTGAACCTAAGGTTTCAAAGAGAGAATGACTCAAATCTATTTCAAATTCTGAGTCAAAAGATGTCAAAAATCTGGTTCTAAGTTGCTCAAAATATGAACCACTTGACAAAGGAAAGATAGCTCAAAACAAAAGTCTATACATAGCTATACAAAAGAGGAAGGAAATGCTTTCAAATTTCATATCTCAGGCCTTCCAATTTTTTGTTTTAAATTTTCTGCAAAATAAATGTCTATGTGCAGCTTTTTTTTATGCCATAGATCACAGCAAGTCAAACAGCTTAATCTTGACTTGACTGTTTTTAAATTTCTGTTGTAGAATTTAGAGAATAAATTCTATTGGACAGTTTAATCCCAACAGATAGTAGATTAGGTAGAAAATTATATGGGCTCAACTGTTTAATCTGAGTCCATGGAGAAATAAGGAATATAAATAGATTAGATTTCCTATTTTCAAAAGAATAAACTGTTGTGAAAGGAGTTTTCCAATCCAAGTGCACTCTAATGGAGAAAAAATGTTAGATCAGTAGGATTGGGTAGGTAGAAAGTTGTATTGATGAAAATCCATTGTTTTTATGGCTGCTAACATGTTTTCAAAGAAAGATCATCCCAGCAAAGGAAGGGCAGCCCAATGGATGAGGCACAGGTCAGCCTCCTAGAGAATGCAAGTCTGAAGTTCTTGATGCCTTCGAGAAGGCACCATCCCCAAGTGGAGCCACTGTTAGCCACCTGTGAAATTTGTTATACCAAAAGGTGGCTAAAACTATTTGGAGCCTTCAAGGAACAAATTTTGTTGCAAAAAGTGTTGGCTCTTGAAGACTCTTGAAGGCCTCATGCCTTTGACCAAATCTTCACTGCTGTTCCTGTCTTAAAAACTCTGAAATCCTGCTGATTCCTAAGAAAGAATACTGTTGCAAGCACCCTTATCCTTTCCCCCTTCTTCCAGACTAACCTCATCTTTGCCTTTTCTTTTTCCATGAAATCCTTCATTTTCATGTTCTTCCCCTTTTCCCTTCATCAAAACCCCTTTGATAAGGTTTAAGACCCTTTCTTAGCCTTATCGAAACCCTCAAATTCCTTTGAAAACCATTGAAAATCTATCAAAATCATATTTTTTATATACTATATACTTAAGCCCCCTTGGGCTAAGTCCTTAACCCTCCCCTCCATATGCCCAGGTGCCAGAACCGAGCGCCAGCCTTCCAAGCGCTTATCGTGTTGCCCGATTGCGATTAGCCCCTCCTCTTTAACCCCTGGTCATATGTTTTCCCATATAACCCATGGCCCCGCAGACGGGCACCTATCCGCTTCGAATAAAGTATTTCCGCCCAAAGTGTAAACCTTCGGTTATATTAATCTTTTGATTTTAATTATATTTTAAAACTTTTCCACCGATGCAAAATTCCAAATCGATCTCCACCATCGATTTGATCTGCAGATCGACAACACGCAATCCATCGCTCCGGTGGTCCCCGCCGTCCACTCACCGTCGCAAAACCACGCGGTATCCATCGCACCGCTTTTGAGAGTGGGGAAGTTTATTTTATTTTACAGCGATTCCAAACATCGGCTAACGCGTGGCCTCACCACTATTCACAAAACCACCATTCATCGCGCGTTAAAGATCGGACATAGACCCGGCGCGATATTGGTGCGTGCCGTCCGATCTGAGGCCGCTCATCGGAAGGCGATTGCTCACCGAAGAAGCTCAACAGTTAACCAGGATACGTCATGGTAATTAAAGCATCTCCGCCATCGATCTAATCTATAGATTGATGACCCATAATTCATCGCCCTGATTCCTCGTCCAGTCAGCATTTTCGGACTCGGGAACTTTACTTAGCATGGTTTAATTAAAGATTTGAAATTCGGGTATGTTTCTAAGGATTATCGGCGCCTGTTCTCCGATGTTGATCGCGCAGGCCGATCTCATCCGACGGCCCACGATCGTCCCTTCACCTCCGCTCCTGACCGTCGATCTCTACGCGATCAATGGCTCCTATTCAAATTCTTTTTCCGCCTTCCCTTGAATTCCTCTGACAAATATTGACCATTGGATGATGCCATCCAACGGCCATGCTTCCTCCACGTGCCTCTTGAAGCAGTAAACTTATACATGCAGGATTTCATAATATTTATTCATATTTTGCAGGGATAAATGGTTTCTTCTGCCATGCTGAAGAAAATTCACAGGCTGAGGGTGACAATCCTCCTGCCTTTGATCCATTAAAGAAAATCATTTGCAGGGCTTAAACTTCATGTTTCATCGATGTTTCATGAGGCATTGATGCCATATCACCCCTGCGCAGCCCTGCATACCAGAAAAACACAGTTAATCAAGCACAGTCAGAGAGTATCAGTGCCGAAGAAAAAATATATCAGAATAGAAGATTGGAGACAAATCTTCGGGGATTACAGCTAAGATGGTTTATCAAAAGCCTAATCCTCGATTATAAAACACAGTTTGAAGAAAATCTTAGGTGTTTTATCAACAAGAAAGCCTCCGCCGCCACATCTGAGGCAAATTGATTCCTCCCAGCTACCGAAACACGACTTGTGCCTCAAAGTATTCAATCAGTGGCCGAAGTTATTGATCAGGACCAAATATCTGCCTCATAACGCAGCCAGAGAATAAATTCTGCAGACAAACTAACGAAAAATATCAGCAGAGTAACTTCAACATCACACAGAGCCTCAAAGGTCAAAAAAAGCTCCCACCAAGCTTAATCTTTAATGTAAATCATTTAATACAAAGGATATGTATGTAAGTTTATTCATTGAGCCCCCCAAAGGCCAAGAAGCCATTTAAGTTTGTATTAATTAGTTTTTGAGATCTTTTATCAGATCTCACCTCCTCATTCTTTTATAAAGACTACTACAGAAGATGAGAGAGGGGTTGGTCTTAGAACATTGAAATGTAATTGAGCTTGAGACTTCTATCTGTAAATAGTGTTCACTGGCCCTTGGAGCTCTGCTGGTGATAGATAGGTTAGGCTGAGATGTGTA
This sequence comes from Pinus albicaulis, assembly GCA_034641835.2. Taxonomy (NCBI): domain Eukaryota; kingdom Viridiplantae; phylum Streptophyta; class Pinopsida; order Pinales; family Pinaceae; genus Pinus; species Pinus albicaulis. The sequence continues at coordinate 102,119,367 of CM076575.1, forward strand.
GATGGTTGCTAAACTAAAGCATTGGACTTAAAGCTGTAACTGGTTTGGAGCATCAATACAAGCTGATTTATGGGATCCTGGTCTATGTTGACGGTGATGTTTTTCTCATTGTAACTTGTCATTTTGTTTCTGTTTTCACTGTGTTTCATCTTCTCATATAAAGAATAGCATGGATAGAGTTAGGACCTACTGTATATCAGTACCCTTCTTTGATTGAAAATATTTATCTGAATGTTTTCTTCCAATCTGTGTTATTTGGAAATGATTTGATTCAGTTTAAGCATAGGAATGTTGGCATTCCCTCGTCTTATTTCCTTAGCTGAATATTATTCTTGAATGTTATGTTCAGTATTAGTTAAGTAGAGATAAACTATGGAAGATATGGTGTGCCCTGGTCCTAGTTTTATCCCCAAAGACTGTCAGAATGTTTCCCTTGGAATGTGTTAAAAGCTAGCTAATTTAGAAGTACTTACCAGATCTTAGGCCATTCTGTGTCATATTTGTGTTTGTCTTGAAAGCAACCAAGTAAAGCAGAGCTAGGAGAGGATTTTTGGTGAGATCGGCCCGCTAGTTTCTACTCCAAAAATTGCCTTCAAGTTTCCCTTTGTTTTAAAATGTTTTATGTTGAAAGTGTATCAAAGGCTGGCTAGTTTAAAAGTACTTACCAGATCCTAGTTTGCTTTTATGTTCTTCTTAAGTGTTTGTCAAAGTTTGGCTAGTTTAAAAGTACTTACCAAATCCTGGGCTGCTCTTTGTTCTACATTTGTTTAATTTTCCTTCTTGTTGTATCATTTCATTCCATAAATCAATCTTCAAAGAGATCCTTAGACATAGATGACTTGCCCCATGGACCAATCTTGCCTCTTGTTGTTCCAATTAAACCCTATTATGACTCCATAGCCCAATGGACTAAAACCTGCAATTATCTATCTTCCTGGCCAAAGCTTGTTCTATTTGCTTGCAACTTCTCACCTTTGAAACTCTTTGCATTCAGAACTTTCTACCTCAAACAGTAGTCATGCTCAACCATCCAAAAAAAAAAAAAACCCTTGGCCATCATAACTAGCCTAATATCATTACCCCAAACTTCAAATACAAATCCATCTTTGCACTTATTGGAGTGATCCCTCTCCGGATTCAGGAGGGCTAGATCCTAGAATCCCAAAGTGGTTGAAACGATGTTTCTCCCTGCGACCAGACTTTTGCCAATCTTGCTGATTACAGGGAGCTAACACCACATAGCATATGGAGTGGCTTTCCCATGAAGGCTTGAGATAATATGGTCTCACACACCTTCCAATAGAATCCTTCTCATCTTCGCTACTTTCTTTTTCCAGGCATCAAGTAATGCAACATACGTCGAAGTGGGCTTAGGAACATCACTATCGCTGAATTCCTTCAAGCCATTATCTTCAAGCACCACCTCCATCCTGTCCATCCATGCAATATAGTTCAAGCTACCCTCGAGTGCATACTCTAGCCACAAACCATTGAAATCCATTTCGATTTTTACTCAACTGTCGCACCAAGAAATTATTGCAGCAAATTTGAATTGTTTCCACCAACAAACTCAGCTACTACTTCAATATTGCAATATTCTTTGCTCCGATACCATGTAGAAATTTTAATACAATTATGTATTATCTGGATTCGCCTAATCTAACAATTATATGCCACTTTTAAATACATAATCCTTCTACTAAATTATTTGTGGAAATTTAATCGCCAATTGCAAACACATGAAGATAGATCAATCACACATAACATAGATGTTTTTACCGGGAAATCATAAAGCTAAAAACCCCACTATCATATATTATGTATATATCATGGGTCATGAAATAATATCATACAAAATCTTATCTGAGAGCTCTCAGTACAATATACAATCGTATCACACTGTCATACAAAAATTGGCTAATACATGCACCAATTTACTGCCTCTTGATAGCCTACCTCCACTGCGCAATCCCTACTGATCACAATCCATAAATAAATGAGATACTACCTTTCCTTGACTGCATAATCCTCATTGGCATCTCTAATGTGTGTGTGGTTGCATGAGTGCACCCACTAATGTCACAATAGATAGTCAAACTGTCCCTTTCACCTATCTCTCAACTGGGTCTCCACTGGATATGACATGCATGTAGTTAACATTTGTAAATCTTCAGTTGCATGTGAGATCACCCCATGTGAATTAATTTAATATTTAATTCACTGATATCTCACTAGTTTATCTTTAGTTACAACTAGTTACAACTAGCACAACCGATTTCAACTCACTTAACAGAGTTAGGCTACTTTGCAACTCACATAACTACACATCCATCTTTGTTACAACTTCGAATCACTTAGTTACAACTAATTCCACTTGCATGTCCCACCAACCAACCTTATAACTCTAAATTCCTTCAGCTAACTGGTTTTCCACTTCAGTTAACTGAAATCAAGTGCTTCAAGAGAATTATTTATTTTTGGCTTCGATTCCCAAGTTATTGGAAGTGTCCTGCTCATAGTGGAAGCCCTACACTCTTATCATCATGTCAGGATTTGACTGTTGAAGGAATCCTTTCTCATGGGGACCTTTTCTCTTCCTCCTCCTCCTATTCTCGACAAATCATATTCGATTTATTTTATCAACATGATATCGTCTTCTACTATCCGGGCTAATCCATGGATAATACCAGAAGAAACTAACACCAATGGTTTTGGTGACCGAATGTTGCTTAGCCCTATTGAACTTGATTATGAAGCTATCTATTTGACTTGTGTGGCGCATACCTTTACCTCAATCAATGTGAAGGTATGATGGATTATGACATATCTTCTAATCTATTCTCTCGTGTATATTCCATTGATGAGAGCATCATGGAGATCATGATTCCAGACGATGTGTCGAGGGACGATCATCACAATCATTCCTCTTTACCATATTCCATTGAAGGTAATATAAGTGATGTTTATCTACCCAATTTCAACACATATTTTGCAATTTCCATCCCTATCCACCAATTCAATTTCGAGAAGAATATCTCGAATATAAAATAGATGATACCCCTCGACATTTATTTCAAACCAGATGTTGTCGAAAATTTACACATTGGTGCATCTTGCTCTCCATCCATGATTGAGACCTATAAAACTTTTTTTCAGGAATTTTATGTTGTCTTTTCCTATACCTATGAGAAGATCCTAGGTATTGACCTAAATATAGTGGTGAATGAAACTAAAACGTATCCATATGCTAAACTAGTCTGGCAACGCCTTCGTCCAGTCCATTGAAAGAAGGTTGTCACGATTAAGAGTGAAGCTGAAAACCTCCTTCATGCTGGTTTCATCAACCCCATTCCTCTCACTGATTGGGTGTCTAATGTCTTCCCTATCATGAATAAATTGGGGAATATCTAATTATGCATTGATTATCGGGATGTGAACCACACTTGTACCTAGGAAAACTACCTGACCTTGTTCATCGACCATATTTTTGATGAATGCATCGGTTGTGAAATATATTCATCCATGGATGGCTTCTCCGGATATGATCAAATCAACATTCTCCAATAATATCAACCGAAGACGACATTTTTTTGTCCTTGGGGTATATTTACCTATCATAAACTCCCATTTAGTCTGAAGAATGTTGGGTCCGCATTTCAATGTGCCATGAATTCTTCTTTTCATGATATAAAAAACATTGTGAAACCCTATTTGGATGATCTCCCTACTCATTATAAGCATCAAGTTGATCATCTAATGCATCTTAGGGCCATTTTCCTACACTATAGATACTATAATATTTGATTGAATCCATAGAGATGTGTGTTTTGCATCATTTCTGGACAAGTTCTATGTTTTTTTATTTCGAAACAAGGAAAGTGCAATAAATCGTTGACCTACCTGCACCTTATTCACTCATTCAACTTCAATGATTTCAAGGGAAAAACTAAATTCCTGCAATTGTTCATCCATAATTATGCCGAGTTGACTAAAGGATTCAGTCACCTACTTAAGAAAGGGGTTCCCTTCCATTGGGATAACCTGACTCAAAAAGTGTTCAATGCCCTGAAAGATGTATTGGTGCGGGCATCTCTATTGTACCCCCATGATTACCAATGTGATTACTTCCTCTACCTAATTGATTCCATTTCTACTATGGAAATGGTATTGGTCCAAGAAGACAAAGTTGGGAAAAATAACCCCATATATTACTTGAGTTCGAATATCAATGATACCGAGATCATGTATAATCATGTAAATTTTTTTACTTTGGCGCTTGTTGAAGCCATCCAAAGGTTTCTTCATTACATCTTTCTCTGGAAAACAATAATTTTTTTAGATTGCAGCCCTATGACATACATTATGTCACATCAATTTCTGGGGGGGAAATACTCTAAATGGATTGTCATCATGCAAGAGTTTGACCTAGAATTCATCAAATCCAATTCAAATAAATCCTTGTTTTTTGTTAAGAATATGTGGAACCTTCCTTCCCTTCCTTCTGATGATTCTATCCCTGAAGAGACATTGTTTCTGATTTCTTCATCTAACCCATGGTATGGAGACTTCCAATTTATCTTCAGACCCAAATTTTCTAGTTTGATACCTCTTTCTCCGAGTATTGACGTATCCAATACCAGGCCAAATATTAAGTTATCATTGGTGACACTCTCTATAGACATGTTATCGATACGATTCTATGAAGGTGCCTCACACATGAGGAGGCCAAGAAAGTCCTTAATGAATTCCATTCAGGGGTATTTGGAAATCATTTATCTGGTTATGCTACCGTGTAGAATATTTTACGCGTTGGTTACTTCTGGCCCACTATTTTTCGAGACTGTATGCTGGTCATCCATAAGTGTCATGCATGCCAAAATTATTATCATAAGACTTGTGCTCCTCTTGCTCCATTGCATGTCGTTATCATTGTTGGGCCATTTTAAAAATGGGGTATCGACTTTATCACATGTAACCCTCACTCGGTCAGGGGGCATGGTTATATCATCGTCGTAGTATATTATTTTACCAAATGGGTCGAGGAAATGCCCACATATAAAAACATTGGTGAAAAGGTTGCATATTTATTTTTCAATCATGTAGTCACATGGTTTGGTGTTCCACAAGACATAGTTACGGATCACAAAAATCATTTCTCGAATCATATGATGACTGGACTAACTACCAAACTAGGAATTTCCTAGGAAAGTTCCACTCCTTACTATTCTTAGGCTAATGGACAGATTGAAGATATAAACAAAGTTCTTAGTACTATACTTCAACATTTTATAGGGGTCCACCAATCAGATTGCCATTTTCTTATCTATGTTGTCTTGTGGACATACTGAACTCGAGTGAGGATTGTTACCAGATTTACACCCCTTCAATTTTTTTTATAAATTTTCTTATGGGATGCTTCAGAGCATCATACTTAGAGGATAAAAAGAGAATATATTCTTATACATGTGGTATAAATTTCATACTTTGAAGTACTATAATTTAGGATATATACTTTGAGGAAGTTAGAGTTTCTGAATACTCTTCAAATCTACCTCAAATAGGTAGCTTGACATTTTTTCTATAATTTTTTTCTAATATGTTTTAGATTGTGAAATCTTGAGACATTGAAGATCTATCTAGGTACCCATGGTAGAAATTTCACACTTTGATTCACTATAATTTTTGAGTTATTCCCTATGGAAGTTAGGGTTGCCGAATAGTCCTAAAATAAACTTCAAATGGGTTTGTTTGGAATTTTTGCTACAATTTTTTTCTTGAGATGTTTTAGAATATCAAATATTGAGGATACAAGGATGAAATATCAAGGTATCTATGGTAGAAATTATAGACTTTGATTTTCTATACATTTGGATGTACAACTATGGATGTTAGGGTTACTGAATAATTCTAAAATCAACTTCAACTAGGTGAGTTTGATATTTTTGATATAACTTATTTTTTGAGAATTCATAGTGTGAAAATTTCAAAGATATAAGAATACATGTAGACGTGCGTTAGCTAAAAATTTCAGAATTGGCTTTATGAAATTGTATACATGACATGTTGTCCAAGCTTGTTATTTGGAAGAGGCCAAAAACAACAAGTTTTTGGAGAAGCATACACGGTGAAGGAAGAAACAATAAGTAGATCTAGTGAAGGAATACTAAGAAATCATTCCTATTGAAGGAAGAAGTAGTTAAGATACCTCATGAAGGTAGAATTAGTAAGAAAAATTAATAAAGTAGGTTGGCGCCTATGATTATTTGCAGCACTCAGGATTGGTATCTCCTATAGATTGGTTCGTACAAATATTGTATTAGAGGGGATTAGTGCCTATTGTAGGTCGGTGCCTAAAAATATTGCAGTAGAGGGGATTGGTGTCTCATGTAAATTGGTGCCTACAAATATTGCAACAAAGGAATTTGGTCTCTCTTGTAGGTTAGTTCCGATGAATCTTGCAACAAAGGGAATTGGTGTCTCTTGTAGGCTAGTGCCTACTAATATGAATGAGGAAAATTAGTGTTTGTTGTGCTAAATTTCAATTCAAAATATAAACAAAGTGCTTGAGGATTATGAGGTAAATTTCAAGATAACCATGAGTTTTTATGTGTTTTTATGTGATTTTCTTGAGAAAAATAACATAAATAAAACACTGAATAACAATATCTAACAGACATAAACAACACCATAAATAGTAACACATCAAAAAATGATGAAGGATTTCACCCTACTTGGGCTATGTCTCCTTGGTCCAACTTCCAATGGATTGGCCATCTTCTTATATGCTCAAAAGTGTGATTACATATGTTTATAATTCTCAAACATCTCTTAAACATGTTCCAATGGCTCCAGAATGCCCAAACATTCCTATGTAGCCTCTTTCTACATTGAATTTGGTCAAAAATGAATAAGTTATGGCTTCCCCAATTTTTTGCACTAACCACTCCACAAATTCCTCCAAATTTGGCACCATCCTACAATTTCGCCCCCAAATCCGCTAACTAAGCACCAAATTTCCCAATTTCTGGGTGAAATTTTCGGTGCTTTAATTTTTCTAATAAGACCTAAAGTTCGAATTTATTTTTTAAAATAAAAAACACCGCGTGGTTTTCACTAACATCCAGCATTAAATGTTAAGGGTGGTCACATTGGAGGCAGTGACTGTGGCGGTTAGCCAAACCGATGGTCTCGCAGGCGGCGTTGAATCTGGTTACATTCCCAGGCTGTTAGTCAAAATGGTGATCTCGCAAGCGACGGTGAGTCAAGTCACATTCCTTTGCGGGTTGGTTAACATTAATGGTTATGGTTAGTGTGGGGGGGGGGAGGGCACAGGGCTAGCCTCCTGCCCGTGGTCCTGCCCCCACGCGGTGACTAGGGCTGGGGCTAGACCCCGTGTTGGGTACCAAATCTACATACTTTTCTCTTCCATTTTCACCCACTCTTTCACTTCTTCGTATCATTAATATTCATTAAATTATCTAAACACATAAGGTAAACCCCCGTCCATTGTCTTATCTAGAATATTTAATTAATGAAATAATAGTCATAGGAATTTTGCCTACGCGAGTTACTAATTCTGTCATTGCCACAGATTCGGAAGTCAAAGGGTCGCATCTGCAAGTCACAGGAGCAACTCCGAGTTCATAGCACCATTTTGATATCGTTGAACAACATAACAGATTCCAAACCTACTCTAGACCTATTTCAAACCTTTCTTGGTTTTCTCTCGACAACTAGTTTAGCCATTGTAACAACTGCATATTTGTAGATATTAGTTGTTAGATTAGGGAGATGGTTTTCAACACAATTGTATAAGAAGGGTCTCAGGGCTGTGAATTAGGTTAGCGTGCAAGAGATTAGCCCCCCCATGAAATTTTTGACAAGAAAATAGGGGGCTAAATTGTTCCTGAGCCTTCAAGGAATGCATGTCCCATGAAAACACAGTCTCCTTGAAGCCTCCATGTGCCTTCTATCCTTTGATAAGTTCCCCTTTGCTGCCTATCATAAAGCCTCTCTGTTTGTGAAGAAATACCCAAAGGCCCCCTTTTCCTTCTTATATCTTCCCTCCTTAGCTCCTATCCTGTTCTCCCTCATCTCCCCTTTTATTCCCCTTCTTACCTTTTCAAATCCCTTTTATATCCTCCCCCTACCCCTTTGTGGGATTCCTTCACCCTTATTCCCTCTATCATTACTCTTCCTTGGCCTTGAAATGCATTAAAAAAGGGCCAAAACCCACTTTCCGACCTTGTAATAAGGCTTAGCCCATTCCGCTGCGCCCTCAGCCCCTTTTCTTCCATGAGCCCACACCCTGGAACCAAGATTTAAACCCTTTGATGCCTAGCGCAAAGCGCAGATCGCATATTTCAGTTTTTATTTTAACGCCCGTCACGTTTTTCATTTTTTGTGATCTACGCTCATCGCACTTTCCAACTTTGCGATCTGTGCTCATCGAAATTCTGCCCCGTCGCGATAGTGCAAAGCGCAGTTTTGTTTGGTGCTGCTCTCCGCCATCGCATTTTCTCCATTTGCGATTTTACGATGCGCGCCCCGGCCCCACCTCATATGCATTTCCGTTCATTTCATACATTCTCGTTGTGTTTCTCCAAAGCCTAAAGTTACACCATTAATCCATCAAAGTGTATGATATATTTTCCGCCCCTTTCCTATTTTTCCCCACTGTTGATCTCCATCGTTGATCTACATCTCCTGGTCATGATCTAACGGCCCTCAAGCATGATTACACCAAACCCTATTAGTCACTATTTTCGCCATATCCACTCATATTTCACATTCATTTCATTCGAAAATACTGTTTCACCACACCTCCGTGTTATTGTTCTCCCGTCCCCCATAGTCATCCCTCTATGCATGAATTTCATCACCTAGTCCCGTGTTTTGCAGGGTTGTCAGATGGGAAAGGCCGCCGTGATTACACAGTCTTCATTACAGTGACAAGATTTAGCGGACAGAGCCATAAAGGAAGTGAGCAGAGAACTCAATGCACGGAGATTAAGTTAGCGAGAATTTCACATCGGCAGAATGTTTTCGTCCACCGAAGAACGGGGTTCCCCCTCTTGTTTTTACTCCATGTCGTGCCCCAGTGAAGAAATTTCCGCCCTGACCACAGTCCTACACTACCAGAGCATTAGTTATGCAGCATGACAGACCTCATTTTGTTCGTTTATTCACCCATAGTACCACAGAGTACTACTGCAGTCAGAGTACATCAGGACCATGTAAAGTAAATGGAAGCTGAAGAAGGTCACTCCTTCATTCCGAAAGGTACCAGGGACAGATGCAGAAATTTAAAACAGAATGGGCTTCGGCCCTCTCCTTATTTCTGAGCGTTAATAGTTCATTTAGTGCTCAACCTACCTCCTCGGCCCATCTTCTGCTATAAAACTCATGAGAAAACATTGTAAAGGTTGTTGATGAGATATTAGAGAAATGCCAAGCATTTTTCCTCTTGAGCAAGTTCTACGTAGCAATGCGTAAGATAGGGTGCCGAGAGTCGATGTATTCGAGATTGAATGTCCAAGGTTTGTGGCGGTCTTGTACACGATTGGTGTTGTTTTCAATATGACAACTTCTTGTTTTGGATACGATCTAAAGCAAATGGTGATGTTTTCCTTTCTACTGTGTTGTGATTAACTTTTTTCATTCATTTTTTAACGGGCATGCATCGGAAGTTTAACATGAGATTCACCACCTTTAGGTGCACTACGTTCCTTGCTCTCCATATCTTCAATGTTTTCTTCTTAATGTTTATCAGTAATTGATTTCATTGATTTACTTGATGTAGTGGATGATGTTGCACCTTCTTGATGTCTGGATTAATGTTATCTGTTATTAGATGTTCTTGTTAAGATTTTAATGGAATGTGTTGAGAACACTGGGAGGTCTGGAACCCTATATCTGCCTCACTAGGATCTTTCCATTCCCTTTAAGCCTTTTCAAGTTCCCTTGTGCTGCCTCTGATTTTGTCCAAGCAAGCCTGGAGTTAAATGACCTCTGGCCTGATCTATAGACAGAACCGGATGGTTCTCCCCCTCTCTTTTTCATCTTTAATGTTACATTCCACCAATCAGCCTTTAAGATCCAAGTGCTCTAGATGACTATCCCAACAGAAGCTTGCACATTGAACGCAAGTAAATCCTTTCTTGACTCCATTTCCCAATGGCTTTGATGTTCTCTGAGTTATCTATCTCTGGCTAAGCTTCTCTCTTGCTCATCCTTTCCTTATATTGGCCCTTCTTTTCCTGATTCCCCCCAACCGAACACAAACAATCAAATAAACAACCTCGAGCCTATAACTAGCCTAAAATATTATACTTTGAGCCTCAAAGACACATCCTTTGGCTTCATAGAGAGATCCCTCTCTGGACCTAGGAGGGCTAGATCCTAAGGTTTGAAAGTGGTTCTATGTTGTCTCATCTTTTTGTCTTTTTCAACCTGGCCAAAACATGGGAACCCCAACATAATGGTTACTCCGCTGGGGATCTCTGAGTACATTTCACCTTAAGCATTCATAAAAAACTCAGAAACTTAGAACCCTGGTTAGGTTGACAGTAAGTCACCCCTTTCTGGAATCAACCTCCATTATTGAATATCCACCATACTCTTAGACAGAGCCTGGAAAGGGCCAGGTAGCCTCCAGATCTCACCCCCTTTTCAGAGGTGACATATCTAGTAAATGCCCTCCCGGTCAATCTCTGGTTGGAGCTTGTTGCTGCAGAGGAGATTCCTGAAAGGTGATAATGCCTGAGCACTATGGTGGACAGTGTATCCCTTTAGAAACATCCTAAACCTTCCACAGCGACTCCATTGTTCCTAAACGTTAAAAGACTCCGCCGGTGATCGGCGGGCTAGCGATCATCTTGGTTTCACATCGGCTCCAACGGGAAACCGAGACCCAAAACATAATGAAGACTCCGCCGAGAAGCGGTCCCTAAGACAACATTAACCACGTTAGAAGTAACAAGTAGGGTTAAAGGCTGGCAGCTTGTAAACGACATTCGCTTTCGAGAACCATTCATACGAGAACTTATCCCAACCCCGAACAACGGAGAAATAGTTGAAAATCTCTCGGTATCCTCGAGAAGACCCCTGAGTAGCGGACCAACTATTTCTGGAGTCCACATTCATTAGCAAGAGCTAATTCTACACCGAAAGAAAAACCTAACGGCTCTATCACATTTTCTCCACGAGCCAGAACATACCTAATAGATTACCTAGAACTAGGTCATTTAGTGTTTCGGACCAGCCAAATACTAGGGACAGTGAAACCCCTCCTTCCACACCCCCTGATTTTCATTTCCTTCAAAACTTGGGGCTCTCTCACCCTAGATCTGCTCAACAGACTTTTGCTGGTCCTACCATCCCTGTCATTCAAATACTAACTGCTCAAGCTAACCCTATACCTCACCAGAATATCATTATGGCAGCTTGGTATGCACCTTTAGTCCTACCCCAACCTTTGTTACCCTTGCCAAATGATTATCAGTCAAAAATCCCACACTTCACTGCTAAAGAGTCTACAACAACTCAACAACATGTGGATAAAATGGAAGACTCTTTCGACTATATGGAGATTGATGATGATACGGTCAAAATGAGGATTTTTGCACAAAGCTTGGGAGGTGAAGTAAAGAAATGGTTTAAAAATCTGCCTGCTGGTAGTATCAATGATCTCCCCGCTTTATAGACTTTCGTTAACAAATGGGAAACCAGGGAAAATCCTCGCCAACTCTTATTTGAATACATGAGCCTTAAAATAAATGCAGGGGAGAGCGTCCATGACTACACAACCAGGTTTAACAGCATTTACAATGCGCTCCCTCCACTTATGAAACCTCCACAAGGTATGGCCTTAGCAAAGTACCCTGAGGGTTTTGATGCTGATATGGCCTATGAACTTAGAGACAAAGAATACACCACCTTGGAGGACATGCAGAAAGGAGCTGTGAACATAGAGGCAAACTTGATTGAGAAAAGGGCAAGACAGAGATCTGAGAGGAGGGTAACATACAAAGATGACACATCAGCTTCCACATCAGATCCAAACATTGACAGACTGTCCAAAGATGTGGACAAGCTATATCAGATGATGGAAAAAATGGTTGTCACTCAGAACAGGAACCAAAATCAAAACCAGAATCAAAACTTTAGAAGAAACAATAACACTCCCAACAGATAGAAAGAGTCAGATCAGCAAATCATCCCTCCATTCCAAAAATTCCTAGATGAAGATGAGGGGATCATAGAAGAGTATGAAGGGAATGCAATAAACATGTTTGAAACCGAAGATTCAATCCTGAACTGTGATTCAGAAGAGGACCAGCCCTCAACCTCTTGTGGGGAAGAAGAATGGTTTGAGTCTGAAGATTATAGGCTAGGATTTGAAAATGCCATGTTGCAAGTCAGAGAACAATACGAACTTAGGAGTAAAAAGAATCAGGACACTTCCAAAACAAAAACTCCTGAGGTAACCATCAAGAAAAGGCCTGAAAAATCTTCTAAAGCAACAGCTGTGAACAACAATTCAGCAGCCAAGATTTCTAAGAGTAACAAAGAAAAGGACAACCAAAAAATGGAAAAATAGGGTCAACAAACCAGTAGCACTAGCACCTCAGTTACTGCTCCTGACGAAACTGTTTCTACACCTGTACATAATGAGAAATCACAAACTGATTCGACTACTAAGGTAATAGCAAATAAAATAGATTTGAACATTCCCAAGAGCCAATCCATTTTCAATTTAGAAATTGAGATTACGAAAATCAAAATCTCTGTGCCATTGTCTGAGTTGGCCACTCAGGATGTATATAAAGGCCAGATTTTGAAAGCATTAAATCTGAGTGTAAATAATGACACTGTAAATTTGAGTGATGATCAGCCTGCCCTCTTATTTGGTCCCAAAATTGAGGGGAAATTTCAGGAAGGGGTAGTGCCTCCTTTCTATATCAGTCTCAACATTCATGATAAGATCCTTCACAATGCAATGCATGATTCAGGAGCATCACACAACTTAATGCCCAAGGTAGTGATGGAAAGACTAGGTCTAGAGGTAACCAGACCCTACAAAGACTTATACTCATTTGACTCTAGCAGGGTAAAATTCCTTGGCCTAATAAAAGACTTGTGTGTGAGCCTGACCCAAATCCCTGCTAAATGTATGGTCATGGATGTTGTGGTGGCAGATGTGCCACCCAAGTATGGCATGTTATTATCAAGATCACGGGGAGCCAAACTGCAGGGAACAATGCAGATGGATGGCTCATATGCCACAGTCCCTATATTTGGCTAGCCTAGAAGACTGTATAGAGAAACCCAGATGAAATTATTAATCAGCAGCCCCGAGAAGCCTGAGAACTCCCCTTTATACTTTGTACACACTGATCTGGACTCTTTCATCTTGTACAATGATCAATCCTTGGAGGAGCTAGAAACTGAAAATAGAAATGCGAATGGAGAGGCTGTGAATACAGACCTGAGCATAATGGCCACCTTGGAAGAGATTGAGGAAGAAAACATCACCGAAGCCTGTAGGATATGCGATGGACCTCTAGTTTGGAGTGAACAAGAAACAAAGGGTGAACAACTAACTGAATATTCCCCACAAACCCATGTACCACATGAAGAAAATAATGTTGAACAATCCACCGTAACACAAACTCAGAATGAGCCAGAAACATGATGAAATCAGCCTATTAGTCACACCCCCCCAATTGACACACCACGAGAAGAATTGAACAACCCACAGCCTAGCGCAGCCCCCATAACGAAACATAATGGCGAACCCCTATGGGAAATGAATTTTGATGGGTCCTGTACTAGGAGAACTACTGGAGTTGGGGCATGGCTACGAAACACGGAAAACAACTACGCAGAGAGCTTGGCTGTTAATCTGCGTTTCAAATGTACAAATAATATTGCAGAATATGAAGCTCTCATCCTGGGCTTAAATCGGTTAAAAAAATTAGGAGCCCGCAGGATAACTGTCCTAGGAGACTCTGAGTTAGTGATCAAACAGGTGAATGGTGAGTACGCAGCAAAACACCCTAGACTGAGGGCATATAGGAACGATGCCACGGATATATTGAAAACCTTCCTGGAATACGAATTGGTGTTTGTTCCTAGGGGTCAAAACGCTATTGCCAACGGATTAGCTTGCCTAGCTAGTTCGTATCCCAAGGCCCCAACTGACCAAAACATCATCATTCAAACTAAATTCAGACCTGCAGTGCCAGACAATGAAAAATACTGACAGGTCTTTGAAGGAGACAAACAGATTGAAGATTTCCTAATGGGCAGAAATGAGTTTGAATTTTCTGATTCAGACTCAAAATATGATGACAGCTGCCCAAGTGAGGATTCCCCAGATGAACTAGAAACACCTTGTAGTATAGAAATCAATTCTTTTTCTAAAGAAACTGGAGATTCAGCCATAAAATGTGAAAACACAGATAGAGAAGAAATGGAGGTGCTGCAAGCCAAAGACAAGAACATACCAAGAGGCTTAGCACCCTTAGAGGACCTCTTTGATTTTGATGATGTTGCAAAGAAGCCCACAATAGAACATGTAGAATCAGATGTAGAAAAATGCAACATAGGCACTGAAGACAAACCCAAAATGATAAAACTGGCTAAGTCTATACCTGCAGACATGAAGAAAAAATACATTGACTTGTTTAAGGAATTCATTGATGTGTTTGCATGGAGCTACAAAGACTTAAATGCCTATGACACCAACATCATACAACACAAGATACCACTAAAGGAAGATCAGAAACCTTTCAGACAAAAACTTCGTAGGATCAATCCAAAACAATTTCCTGCAGTAGAGAAGGAAATTAAAAAGATGTATGAGGCAGGCATAATTGTCCCTGTAAGGTTTTCTGATTGGGTGTCAAAATTAGTGGCTGTAAGGAAGAAAACAGGGGAGATTAGACTGTGCATAGACTTCAGAAACCTCAATAGAGCCTCCCTGAAAGATAACTACCCTTTGCCTAGAATGGAGCATATCCTACAGAAGGTAGTGGGCTCTAAAAGAATCTCCCTGCTGGATGGTTTTTTAGGATACAACCAGGTTCTGGTACTCCCAGAAGATCAACTCAAAACAACTTTTACCACTCCATGGGGCACCTTCATGTATGTGAAAATGCCTTTTGGATTGATGAATGCTGGAGCTACCTTCCAGAGAGCAATGGATATTTCTTTCTCGGATGAGATTGGACACTTTATAGTTATCTACTTGATGACTTAACTGTCTTTTCTAAAACAGAAGAAGAACACTTAAAACATCTGAGGAAATTTTTTGAAAAATGTAGAAGGTACGGTCTATCCCTAAATCCTAAGAAGACTGTTTTTGGGCTGCAAGAAGGTAAGCTTCTGGGCCACATCATATCTGAGAAAGGGATTAGGATAGACCCCCAGAGAGTTGAGGGAATACTTCAAATTACACATCCAAGAAACATCAAGGAGCTACAATCCTTCATTGGGAAGATCAATTTCCTTAGAAGATTTATCCCCAATCTTGCTGAGCATCTTAGGAAAATGACTGAAATGCTAAAGAAAGATGCAGGGATCAAGTGGACTGTTGAAGCCAAAAAATATTTTGAGTCAGTAAAGCTCGCACTCACCCAAGCCCCTGTCCTTATCAGCCCTGACTTCTCAAAAGATTTTCTGATCTTTTCATTTGCTTCCCCACACACAATAGCTGCAGTTTTGCTGCAGAAAAATTCAGAAGGTAATGAACAACCTATAGCCTTCTTCAGTAAAGCCTTAAGAGATGCACCCTTAAAGTACAACATCATGGAAAAGCAGGCCTATGCCCTGATTAAGGCCTTAAAAGACTTTAGGGTGTACATTCTGCATTCTCACACCATTGCCTATGTGCCAAATGTAGTGGTCAAAGACATCTTGTCCCAAGACCCAGATGGGAAAAGGGGCAAATGGATTGCTACAATTTTAGAATATGACATTGAAATCAAACCCACCAAGCTGATCAAAGGTCAAGGCCTTGCCCAATTGATGGATGAATCTAATCTACAGGCCCTTGATATTAACATGGTGAATGCCTTGGATAAACAGGAAAGCTTACCTGATCCCACTGTAGAAGAGAAGTTCCAAAGCTCTCCATGGTATTCTGATATCCTTTATGTCCTTACCAATCTCAATGCTCCCCCAGAGCTGCCAAAAACAAAGGCCAGATTCACAAAACTCAAAGCCAGAAACTACTGTATCTTGATTGGAAACTTATACTGGAAAGATCCAAAAGGCCTATTGCTGAAATGTCTATCTGAAACTAAAGCTGAAAACATTAAAAAAGAATTTCATGCTGGAGAATGTGGAGGACACTTAAGTTGGAGAGCCACAACAAATAATATACTCAGGGCTGGTTATTATTGGCCTACTCTGTTTAATGATGTCCATAGGATGATAACCACCTGCCACAAATGCCAAATCTTCGAGGGAAAAAGAAAACTCCTCCCCCTCCCTTTGCAGCCCATAACTGTTGAAGGTCCTTTCATGCAATGGGGTTTAGATTTTATAGGGGAAATTCATCCAGCCTCTTCAGGACAACACAGATGGATCCTAACTGCTACAGATTACTTCACTAAATGGATAGAAGCTATACCCACTAGGAATGCCGCTGACTCTGTCATCATTAGGTTCCTAGAAGACTTCATCCTATCTCGTTTTGGTTGTCCAAGGAAAATAATCACTGAAAATGCTGCTGCTTTCAGGTCCAAAAGAATGGTTGATTTCTGTCACTGGTACGGAATCACACTTGGACATTCAACTGCCTATTACCCCCAGGGTAATGGCCTAGCTGAATCATCAAATAAAAGCCTGGTTACAATCATTAAGAAGCTGCTGGAAGAAAACAAAAGGTCATGGCATAAAAAGTTGATACATGCCTTGTGGGCAGACAGGCTCACTACAAAGAAATCTATTGGCATGTCACCTTTCCAGCTGGTTTATGGGACTGAAGCAGTTTTTCCTACTAGTCTTGGAGTTCCAGTGATCAAGATTGTGCAGGAGATCCAATCAGAAGAAAACAGTATGGTAAGGAGAATCAATGAAACAATCCATCTTCAGCAAACAAGAGAGCATGTTTATGGCAGAGCTGTCAGAATTCAAGAAAGCATCAAAAGGCAGTTTGATAAAAGAACCAAAGCTTCATATTTCAAGGTTGGAGACAAGGTCCTGAGATGGGATTCAAGAAGAGAAGACAAAGGCAAACATGGTAAATTTGACATCTTGTGGCAGGGTCCATACATAATCCAAGCCACTGTAGGTCCTAATGCGTTTTTCTTACAGGAACTTGATGGTACAGAGCTGTTTGGGGGTCCTGTCAATGGGAGGATGCTCAAACACTATTTCTGCTAGTTTTCCATTTCTAGTTTCATATCCATTGTATATACCGTTGCAAATTTTCATTTTCAGCAAAAAAGAGAAGAAATGTTCCAAAAAACAGAATGAAAAGAGAGGTTCAGACATGCTCAAAACATGAACCTCTGAGGTAAAAAGATTGGCTCTAATAAACTCAAAATCGGAGCCGAAAAGAAGCAGAATAGCTAGTCCTAACAAGCTCAAAATCTGGACCAGCAGGGAAATGAAGAATCAGCTCTAATATGCCCAAAACCAGAGCTGAAATCAAAGAAAAAAGATGACTCAAATATGCTCAAAACCTGAGTCACAAGAAAGAAAGAAGGATATTTCACAATTGCAGAATTCCATGCCTTCTCAGTTTTGTTTTCTATAAGTTTCAGCCCAGCAAGTCAGACAGTCTAATCCTGGCTTGGCTGTGTTTAAATTTCCTGTCTTAGAATATAGGTGAAGAAACCTGTTGGACAGTTTAATCCCAACATGTAGTAGATTAGGTAGAGAATCTTATGAGGCCAATAGCCTAATCTGGTCTCATGGAGTAATAAGGGTAGAATTAGAATAGGTTTATTTTCTGTTTATAAAAATAAAATGATGTAAAGGGTCTGCAAGTCCAAATGCACCCGAAAGAAAATGTTAGGACTATAGTGTGGGTAGGTAGTTGTTTGGGAGAATTTTACTGTTGATATGTTGTCTTCATAGCTTGTGGCAGCTAATCAAAGAAAGAAAAGGATGGTTCAAGCAGCAGGCACCTAGCCTACACCAAGAGATCAATTTCTGAATTCTTGACTCCTTCAAGAAGAAGCCATCCCCATGTGGAGTCACTATTAGCCCCCCTATGAAATTTTTGACAAGCAAATAGGGGGCTAAATTGTTCCTGAGCCTTCAAGGAATGCATTTCCCCTAAAAACACAGTCTCCTTGAAGCCTCCATGTGCCTTCTATCCTTTGATAAGTTTCCCTCTGCTGCCTATCATAAAGCCTCTCTATTTGTGAAGAAATACCCAAAGGCCCCCTTTTTCCTTCTTATATCTTCCCTCCTTGGCTCCTATTCTGTTCTCCCTCATCTCCCCTTCTATTCCCCTTCTTACGTTTTCAAATCCCTTTTATATCCTCCCCCTACCCCTTTGTGGGCTTCCTTCACCCTTATTCCCTCTATCGTTACTCTTCCTTGGCCTTGAAATGCATTTAAAAAGGGCCAAAACCCACTTTCCGACCTTGTAATAAGGCTTAGCCCCTTCTGCTGCGCCTTTAGCCCCTTTTCTTCCATGCGCCCGCACCCTGGAACCAAGTTTTAAACCCTTTGACGCCTAGCGCAAAGCGCAGATCGCAGATTTCAGTTTTTATTTTAACGCCCATCGCGTTTTTCGTTTTTTGCGATCTGCGCTCATCGCACTTTCCAACTTTGCGATCTGCGCTCATTGCAAGTCTGCCCCGTCGAAATAGCGCAAAGCGCAGTTTTGTTTGGTGCTGCTCTCTGCCATCGCATTTTCTCCATTTGCGATTTTGCGGTGCGCACCCCGGCTCCACCTCATATGCATTTCCGTTCATTTCATACATTCTCGTTGTGTTTCTCCAAAGCCTAAAGTTACACCATTAATCCATCAAAGTGTATGATATATTTTCCGCCCCCTTTCCTGTTGGGGCCCTTGTTTTGTTTAAGTTTTAAATTTTCGGCCAAGACATTTTGAACTTGGACTCTTTTTGAGTTGCAGAAGAAATACACATAGCTAACGCGACCGCACCGCAGCGACTAGGAGTTGCAGAGCTACCAAGGTGGCGCGGAAGCAATTGATAACTGGAGATTGAACAGAGATAAGTACAGATGAAAGAAATACAGCAGAAAACAGAAAAAGGAACATGCAGACATCATAAGAAAAGTCGGGAAAAGCTAGAGTGAAGACACAGAGAAGCCGCCAGTCGCGACAAGCGGGTGAATAAAAGGGAGATCACCCGGCTGAAGAAGAAAGTTGGAGGTTATTGTTATTGTTGAAGGTTGAATGGATGCACAGAGCAGCCGCAGAAGGATCAGACCTGTTCTTTCTATGGATTCCTACTTTCTATGTTCTTCCCTTCTGTCCTTAAGACCATCTGTATCTGACTTGTGAGTTATCAGAGAAGAAAGCTATGTAATCATGTATTCGGCCAGAAGCATAATATAAGGAAGGATTGCTGTCTCAATACGTTGTTCATGTGTTCTAATGTGTTTACACCGCTTTAA
Source organism: Pinus albicaulis (assembly GCA_034641835.2). Lineage (NCBI taxonomy): Eukaryota > Viridiplantae > Streptophyta > Pinopsida > Pinales > Pinaceae > Pinus > Pinus albicaulis. The sequence goes on from CM076575.1 coordinate 102,138,978, forward strand.
AAATTTTAAGTTGCGACTGTCTGAATACTTAATTAAGATCATGCATGTATAATTTGGTATATGTAATGGATGCACTTTCTTTCTTTGGTTGAGGGTTTAGTCCTTATCAGTGATCTCATCCCCTTATTCTTGTGGTCGCGTCACGCCTCGGGTGAGACGCACTGCTCTCCCAGAGCAGGGTGAAAATGCCGGCGTGTTCCTAGACTACTCCGGACCCCTTGTTGGCCTCAACCCTTTGAACCTGGGTCTTGCCCGCGAGACCTGACTTTTCGCCAACATTTCCTATATTTCCCCGCTATTGGTCTCCACCGTTGATCTACGTCTCATGGTCATGATCTAACGGCCCTGAAGCATGTTTACACCAAACCCTATTAGTCACTATTTTCGCCATATCCACGCATATTTCACATTCTTTTCATTCAAAAATACTGTTTCACCACACCGCCGTGTTATTGTTCTCCCGTCCCCCATAGTCATCCCTCTATGCATGAATTTCATCACCCAGTCCCGTGTTTTGCAGGGTTGTCAGATGGGAAAGGCCACCATGATTACACAGTCTTCATTACAGCGACAGGATTTAGCGGACAGAGCGATAAAGGAAGCGAGCAGAGAACTCAATGCACAGGATATTAAGTTAGCAGAATTTCACATCAGCAAAGTGTTTTCTTCCACGGAAGGACAGGGTTCCCATACTGTCTTTTCTCCATGCCATGCTCCAGTGAAGAAATTTCTTCCCTGACCACAGTCCTACACTACCATAGCATTAGTTATGCAACATGGCAGACCTCATTTTGTTCGTTTATTCACCCACAGTACCACAGAGTACTACTGCAGCCAGAGTACATCAGGACCATGTAAAGTAAATGGAAGCTGAAGAAGGTCACTCCTTCATTTCGAAAGGTACCAGGGGCAGATGCAAAAATTTAAAACAGAATGGGCTTCGGCCTTCTCCTTCTTTCTGAGCGTTAATAGTTCATTTAGTGCTCCACCTACCTCCTCAGCTCATCTTCTGCTATAAAACTCATGAGAAAACATTGTAAGGGGGTTGATGTATTATCAGTGAAATGCAAGAATTTTTTATCGTGAGAGAATTTCTCTATGTAATAGTTGTATGATAGGCTGAGAAATATGATGTATTCAGGCTGAATGTAAAAGCTTTGGGCAGTGTTGTACCTGATTGGTGTTGTGTTAATATGATAAGAAATGTTCATTGGATCCTGATCTACAGCAATTGGTGATGTTTCTCTTTTCTCTGTGTTTATTTCCATTCCATTTCATGTTCTTCTGACTGGCATCTGAACGCATGACATAAGATTTACCCTTGATAGGTACCTTATGTCCCAGCTCTCTCAGTCTTTAATGTTTTCTGCTCATATGTATATCTGAATGTTGTTTTTAATTAACTAAACCAGTGTAGTGGATGATTATTGCCTACTCTCTAATGTGCAAGTTAATGAAATCAATGTTTAGATGTTTTTGTTAAGATTTAATTGAAAGAGGTTAGGAATGCTGGGAGGACTAGAAGCTTGTCTCTGCCTCATAATAACCTACCCCTTCAATTTAGAACTTTTCATAATCCCTTGTGTTGCCTCTGGTTTTGTCCAAGCAGGCCTGGAGTTAAATGACCTCTGGCTCGATCTATAGACAGAATTAGATGGTTCTCCACCTCTCATTCTCATTCCTTAGTGTTCCATCCCATCAATCAGCCTTTGAGATCCAAATGCTCTAGATGACTAGCCCAATTGAAGCTTGCATTGAACATAAAGTAAATCCTTTCTTGAATCCATTGCCCAATGGCCTTTATGTTTCCTGAGTTATCTTCTCTTGCCTAGCTTCCTTCTTTACCCATCCTTGTCTTATGGTGAAACCTTCCTTCCTGATTCTCAACAACCAAACTTGAACAATCAAACAAACAACCTTGAGCCTATAACTAGCCTAAAATCTTATAATTTGAGCCTTAAAGGCATAAACCTTTGGCTATCATAGAGAGATCCCTCTCTGGACCTAGGAGGGATAGATCCTAAGGTCTAAAAGTGGTTCTATGTTGTCTCGTCTTTTGGTATTGCCAACCTTGCCAAAACATGGGAACCCCAACAGGGTCCTCCGGAAATTCCGTATGATATGAGGCTATGTGAAAATTAGGATTTGTCAATGGAGACTGCTCTTTCATAGAAGCCATGGGTTCACCAAGGTTCAGTTCTTCCTCAATAGTCAGAGGAGGTAGACCTTGTTGCCGTTGAGACAGACGGCGTGTGTCGGAGGACGCCACAGTGACCTATTTATTTTTAACAAATTTTAATAAATTGTGATGTATTATAAAGTCTCAATGATAGTAACCACACACCTATAAAAGAAAAAAGGACTCTCTAAAATCAATCAATAAGCAGCAAGAAAAGGGTGCCCTATCTGAGTACTACCATTTGCTAGTGATGAAATCCAGTATCACAATAGTATACAGAGAAGGTTGGTCAAAAGTATAGTTACGGTCACTCTAGAGCTTTTCTCGAACCTCAAACGATAGGTGTAATCACTCTTGTGAAGGTGATTACCCTCCTAAAGCCCGAAGACAGAGTGGGTCTATCTGTTTCAGGTACCAGGACAGCCCTTCCTAGTCACCTTGTGTAAGTCCCTAAAAAGTATTGCCACTAAAGATAACTCAAATCATAGACATCATAAGGGGGGTCCACGGTCAAGGAAATCATGCTATATGGGCAGAATACCTAGATACCCTATCTAGTTTAGACATCCCCGAAGGGAACCCCAATATATAACACACCCAGCGGATGTATTCAAATGCGGGCTACCTTCTTGTGCACCCAAGTGTTGTCTCGCGCTGAGGTCCGGTAAAGGAACGGTCCCGATAATATGATTGCAGTAGGATTTCGCTCGTTAGTGACTCTAGTTTCAATTTTTGAGATCTTGGGTGATTTTCTCACTTTTCCTAACCCAAGATCCTAGCTTGAACTACAGTTGGTTTGAGCTCAAAAAGAGTAATGTGATTGATTTTATTATCACTTGATTCTTACTGTACTTGATTATTAGTCTTGTGGAGGGGGAGTGGACGTATGAAATGTAATGAGACTCATACTCAAGAAACCATGCAAAAATATGCTCTAAATATTCAATTCGATGAAGAGTATTTATACAAGGAGAGGTTTCTTTTCAACATCCATGCACCAACATTGAAATAGCATAGTTCAACTTTAAAGATTCAGACTTCTATCTGCCTCTTATTAACAGTTTATGAACTAGAATTTTTAGAATTAACTCAGCTAGATGCAGAAAAACTAAAAAAAAAAAATTATTCTCTTAAAAGTAAATTCTTTTGACACTAACTTTTCAAGCAAGAGCAAACAAAAAAAAATGTTAGCTTAATAAACAAGCACAGGGATTCAGTCAAGGAAAGATACTGATGGCCAAAATACTCTGCAACCGAAACACAATCACAGCAGTGAATAGCAAATTTTGGCTGAGTAATGCACTGTCTCTGAGTAAAGACAACGTTAATCCATAGAACAACGCACTGTATTTAAGAAGAGGCAACATTATAACACACTGGAAAACCCACAGAGGTAGCGTTATCCAAGGTAAATTTCTTCAGATGGTCAAACAAAAACAAGATTGAACTCTGCGAGCTTTTGAAATGTCTACTGGGAATAAATACTGGTCGAAAGGGTCTGTGAATAGAGGAAAGAAGAAACGAGGAAAGAAATAGTCTGGAAACTATGGGGAAACTCCCCAGCGAAATCGCCAATTTTGATATAGGGTAAAATGCTTGGGTTGTTGGTTATCGAATATCCCTCTCAGGGATTTCCAATGCCCGAGGCAGACAGTAAGATTAGTTGTATAGTTCACAAAGATGACACATACATGTTCATATTAACTTTAAAAAACTTGATAGGATAAGATAGAAGATTACCTCTTTAATGATCTTGGAGTCCCTTGGAGAGCACTAGGCAGTGAAGCAGGAGTTCTCTTTCGCGAGCTCCAAATATTAGCCTTGCAATCAATTAAAGCACCCGTGTAATCTCTACCATAACATATATTTCCTATCAATTAAGCCAATATATAATAAACATTTGAACTGTCCACATCTAAGCCATTCATCTCATGCTATATAAGTGATTAAATAATAATGACAATATCAATGCATAGAATGGACAAAATAGATACAGTTCTATTGATTTATAAAAAGTAGGATTACAACCGTCGGTTGTACCAAGCCCTCCTCAGCCTTCCAATCTCTCTATCTCTCAAAGTGGTGAAGTCTTGATCAACAAGTTCTGAATGAACCTCTTTGACCTTTGACCTTCACAATACAACAATGATCTCTACTTCACAAGTATTCAAAAACTTTGACAATACTTCGACCTTGAACCAAGAGCCTTCAACTCCATTTTATAGGAGATGGAGAGAGCAATCATTGCCCTTATCTTTCCACCAGTTCTGAATAGAAAAAACCAAGATGTTTCCTCAAACTCCATGCTTTTTCCTTCTTTGAGAATTCAGTTGTTTATGGCAAGGCCCAATAAGAGATCAGTGCTTTGCAGTTTCCTTTTTGTACTGACTCTCTTTTGAGAAAAAGCTGGAGATTCAAATTGTTCTCCGCTGGTTTTTCCCATTTCAAACTCAAAACATGGGTAACGATGCCCTCTAGTGTAAACAGAGCATTTCCCTAGCCACTAATGTGGCCTATTCACTGATTAGCTGTGTTATAATGCTCTTGTGTTGTTATAGTGAGGCGTTACCTTCGCAAAAATAGGTTTAGTTTAGGTCTTTGTATTCCTTCCATATTTATCTTCTCCTCTGAGCTTATGAGGAGGTATTTGACCTATAACAAACATCAACACAAATCTTCATGAACATCAACAACCATAGACTTTACCCAGTAATTCAATCAAAATAGTGAGACCACTGTAACCAAAATTCAGAAATAACCCAGACTTTAGAATAAATATGCAGATACAAACTCAACCCTGAACATTCATCAACTTAAAATGCATACGCTACTTCGCTTCATTGAACCCACGTGTATACGCGTTTTCCTTCACACCAACCTGCATATAGCTCTCTGAATATTATTTTCAAAATGTAATTAGTCTCAGACCGAGATCTTAGGCTTTTAGTCAGATATCTTTAGAAATGAAGAACCCTTCATCAGTTAGTCACCATCAACCATCTTTAATATCTCATTGATCATATATGTACATAATCAACTTAGCAGCATATATACTATTCAAAAAACTTGGATCTACAAGAAGACTTCATTTATAGACAGCAGACAAATAGTAGGAATAACAGAAAAACCTTTGCAATAAGCTTCAGAAAACCCTAACTACCATACGTGCCTTTTCTAAATCAAACCCGCGTATATATGCACTTTTACTGAGATGAACTAGCGTATAGATATGTAAATATAAGCTTTGCAGAATGAACCAGATCCATATAACTTACCCATATTTCTTCACTTGACTTCAACAAACTTATGCCATGTCATAGATTTAATCATCTCTTCAATGGATCACACAAGAGCACAGTCATTTCAGGTCTAGAGATCCTGAACCATCATTGTATCCATGGGTGCATCATAGATTCAGATCTATCAATTAAAATAGAGTTCATCCCATGCAGATAAACCTTAGAGAAACTTATTCAGTAACAACCCTTACTCATTCACACTTTACACTATGATCTTATTGTCCTTATATACATTTAGCCTTTACCAATACCATGAGACAAAACCACACAAATGCTGATGGTATTCTTGGATGAGATCAAAACAGAAAATACAACACTCAATACTGTCGGCTAATACCATGGTAATGCCACTTGGTATCATAATTTTAGAGTGCACAAGGCATACGCAACTTGGATCATTTGTATCCGCGTGTATACGAAGCTTCTCTTCATAAAAACTGCATATATGCAAATTCTAAATGTATACACGGGTTTCCTTCACAAAATTAGCATATACATTGCATCCATACATGGGTTTCCTTAATAAAACCTGCATATACATTGAGAAATATTTCCTGTTTCATTTCTCTAACACTTACTGTAATTCCTTTCTCTAACACATCTGAACTAACCTGTAGAAACATCATTTTTACATCTTTAACACATAGGTTTCCATCAATAACAACTTCATCAAGTAGGCTGCCATCAAGGACAACATATTGCAACATATTGCCAACAATCGCCGTGAAGTTACATTGTTTGTTGCTTTGTGAGCAGATATGGTAGAGGCTTAATTCTGAGTTTTAAATTGTTGTGGAAGTTTGTTTGGAGGCTTGAATTAAAATCCACCTCAAGCCTATGTTATTTAACTGTGTCAAGTGAAGCATATGTGAAATGGTATTGGAGGCAGCAACCCTATGTAACCTTGTGCTTGAGAAATTGCAGAACAATGTATAGTTCCTGCTCTAGGTTTCTATTCCTGAACCATGAATTCACTTCATGTTCGAAAAGTTTATTTCTGTTCCTGTTTCAACAATGGGGTTTGTAGTGATACATGGGAGTAATCGAGAATATCTCAGGATTTTTTTTGCTGCATAATGAAATATTTCATTTAGATTGTGAGCCCATAACCCACAGATACATGAATTGGGTAAAATTACAGTTTTTTTGCATCATAGGGCAGGATTTCCGTCATGCTGGGCCTTGGAGGCAGTATTTTATCATGGGATTCTTATGAACCACTACTGATATTAGAAAAAAGGAAGGTGGATAACACTCATGAGAATACTCAGATTCTGAAAGGAGCAACAATTATTAATTTTCTTCAGAGGGATTTTTAGCTATTATGGTTGATGAAGACCTTGTTTATAGAGAGACCAACATTTAACAGGATTAATGATGTTAGGATTGAGTACCATAGGCTGATTAAATCACCTAAGACAAACATTAAATTATGGAAGAATGCAGAGCCTAAATTATTTTTCTACCTAAGGATCCCTCAACTTCAAAGAAAGAGAAGGTAGCAAATCAAGAGAATACAACAGCAGTGGGACCAATTCATATTTAGCAAATATATTAGGATTGAAGTTTTATTATATATTTTTTAAGAGAATTTAATTGTAATAAGACATTTATATGATATGTAACACGTATTTTATTAATTTTTAAGTAGTTTGAGAAGTTAGGAGTAGTTTTGGTAGTTACAAACTACTTTACATTCTATTTAAAGAGAAAAAGATGAAAGCAAAAGGTTACAAGTTTTGGACCTTTGGACTACTGCAAATTTTGTACTCAACTTTCTGATGATTACTGAATGAAGAGCAATATTCTTGCATCTCTTGTTATTGATATGTTTTCCTGTTTTCATTATTTATTTTCTTTCTATGAATAAAATGAAGTATTTAAGCTGCAGGTCCCTTTTTACATATGTGAATAAGAGTTAAATATCCTTAATGGATGCTCCTTCATTTTAACTATTCCACTTTCTTAAAATTATTCTGAAGTTTAAAGTGATAGATTATGTTTATTAGCAGATCAGTTTGGGCTTCCTTCCTTCATGTTCTTCTTATCACTCCATTTAATATAAGCAAATAATGGCATTGTGAAGCATTTATTACATCTGATTTTTGAGGGTTTAAAAATAAATCTCTAAAGGTGATTAAGCAAAGACCATTTGACATAATATTTCTGTGACATATACATATACATATATATATATATATATGTATATATATTGAGCACTGATTCCTTACCATAGCCAAGGGATTTTCTCTTAGGATACAACACTAATAACAATATATAAAATAGAAAGACACAAACACATAAGCTCCACAAGAATATCAGGTCTGAAAGGCAACTGCTGCAACTGTATGTTATTTTTAGAGAAAAGTTGCATAATAACCTTCTTCATAACAATAATCAACCCCTTAAAACTAAATAAATTCCTCATTTATAGAGTGAGGTCTCATACAATGGCTTTCCCCCTAGACTAGCCTCAAATTCCTACTTAAGAGACATATTTCTAATAGAATTACATTACTTGGAGAATTCCTAGGGATATTTTCATTTTGGCAGAGTTTGAATACAAAAATGACTCGTATTTCATTAAATAACCCAACAAATTCTTTTAATAAACCTTATAAAATGAAACCAACTAATTTTCTGAGTGTACTAGACTGTTGTTGTGTCATCATGTCATGTCGATGCTAAGCTGGACCTCCACCAAGTTGAATTCTAAAATTTCTACACAAATCTGGCTAGTAAAAATTCTAAAAAATAGGCCTCAAATATGAGTGCATATTTTCCAAATCCTAATGGTTGTTAAAAAATGGAGAATTTTTTTTGTATATGCACTCATGTTGATGAAAATTTTCTTTCCGTTTTCTAAAATTCCTTTCCTTTTGGCCAGAAAGTGAACTTGAAGTGAAACTAAAAAAATCATATAGAGGAACTTTCGTAGCGCACTTTCATAGCAAACTCCAAAATCCACCTTTTGCATAGTATTTGAACTTTATGAAATTTGGAGGGTATTCCTTGAGGCTAATTAGGAAAACACATGCTCTAATTCACCCTTTTTCTAATATTGTTTCAGAAGTTTATCCTCCAAGAAACCTGCAACGCTTTCGTAGCAAAAACTCATCTTTAAGTGCGAAATGTGCTAAAAGTACCTAGTTCACTAGTATTTTTATCCTTTTTTTTTACCTCCAAAACAATATTAAAGCTTGTACATTCTTGGTATGATATTATTAGACATAATATGGTCCAAAAATGTGTTTCCTTACCATTTTTCATGGAGTAACATCATCATCTTGCACAGTCATTTTAAGACCCCTTTTCTTCAATTCAACTTGTATCATCTTCATCGAACCAAACTAACATGCTAAGGTGTTTTCCAACTGATAAAATGGAGATAATACCTTTTAAACCTTAGTTTATATGGTGAGGTATACAATTGATGAGTTGTAATTCTTTGTTGACATGATGAGTTTCCTGCCACATGGAGGCTGACTGTTAAGTTGTCCTCTTGAACAAGTCACATAATCATATTTATGTTCTTATCCTATGATTTATCCACTTTATCACTACATTGATTGCCCTAAAATCATCAAAAATTCCCAGGTCTATAAAAAAAACATAGTATAGGTACTTTCGTAGAAATTCCTGACCTGTTTACACTGAATTTGATGTGAAAGTTGGTACAGGTGTCAAATTCACTCTAATGACCAGATTAACGCATGCATAAATATTTTTTGGGATTTTTCTTTGACAATGAAATATCTTACATTAATGATGACCTTTAAGGCCCCCTATGTATGTGAATTTTTTTAAAATTATGAATTCAAAAGACATTATTCATGTAATATCCCAAAATGGGAATTGTCAGCAAGGCATGACTGGAAAATGAATTTTCTAGTAATGGCTATTATGGGATTTGAAACCATGACCTGGATCCCCTTCTATCAATGTATATAAGACTTAAATCCAAGAGGTGGCTCAAAATAAATCCCTCTAGGTGGGTTAAACGGGTCTCCCACAAGTATTTGTCTTCAAAAAGTTCTCGATGAAGGGACTGCAACCAATGTATGAAAATACAAGAGAGAAAAAATTTTATTTTTATTAGCTGTGAGACAAGAAGATATAGATAGCCAAAAAAATTATAATATTTCAGCAATGGTATACAAATCCATGAGGAAAGGGTCACTCAAGCAAAGAAATGCAGCCTCAAAAGGGACATGTACATGAGAATAGTGAAACACTACTACACATGGATTTGTGCAGGCTAAGAGGATGCATTTTATAAGAGATACTACATCATAATGAATAATAATAGAAATATATACAATTTACGGCATAATAAATGAGGGGGAGCAAGCTCTCAACCCCTGAAAACAATAGTACAACAATCCTTAGAAGGATTGGCTTAAATATACAAAAATGGAAAAATGTCAGAGTTGCAGGGTAGCAGCTGCAACTCAGAAAATGGAACTGAATGGAGAATATTGAAGATGCTGCATATGATTTCAAGATATCCTCCAGTAGATCTTCCAAGTGAAAGGCTGATCCTAAGACTGAAGATCTCACCCTCCAATCAACACTGCAAACCCTCACTGCAAGTGCTCTCTGAAAATAACGTAGTCACTGAGGGATACTACATTGTAGGTGGAATAGAATGTGTTGACCAAGTTATAAGATCTGCAATATACTTTTAATCATTCCTTACTGATCTCCCAAAGGAAAGAAGGCTCCCTCCTCTGAAAAACAAGCCAAGGAATGGTGTTGTGGGATCCTCCACTACAACACCCTACAACACAACTCAGCTCTAAATAGAAACTACACTGTAGTTGAAGGAGGATGCTTCAGCCTTGAGCCTAGATGTGGAGAAATGAAGCTCAATCCCTCAAGTGGCCTCTCAAGAAGGAGAAGGTATCCTAAACAGGAATCCCTCGTGCTAAGCAGCACTGCAACTCAGCTAAATAGTCGGAGACTGCAAATAGTCTAAGCAGACATCAATTCAATAATCATATGCATGTGAAAAAATGGCTTCCTTTCCCTACCTTTAAACAAAAGAGACCTCCCTCTCCATGGGTCCCACTCTTTCTCTGCGTTGTCCCACAAGATTCTCTCCACCTCATACCTTTGTGCTATTTGACTTGGTCAAACTTGACCTAACCTTCTTGAAAATGTCTCCTTTCACACATGAGGGTGTGAAATATAGTTCCACTGATGATCCCCTTTAATACTAAGAGGTAATTTATCCATATTTTTATTATGAATGGGCATTCTCACCCAATTATTCAACTCCTAAGTGAAAATAGAAAAAGTTATTATTCCAATTTATTGTAGGAGAATTTTGGCATATTACAGTCCTCCCCTCCCAAATGTTGCTAGTCCTCAAGAAACTGCAAGGATAGAATAGAGGAGTTGCCTCCAAGGCATGGAGACTGAAAATTTTTGGGAAAAAATCCTCCCCAAATGGATCCTCCATCCCCAAGCAATCATCCAGACAAAATGAGTCACCTCCCACCATGGCAACTCCTGAAAATCTCCCTCCACCTCAAGCTCTAGAAATGAAGGTGGGCTGAAAATATGAATATGGTAAGCATCATGGACTACCCCACGTTGTCCTTCTATCCAATTATGATAAGTTTAGAGAAAATGATGATCCTGGGCTACAAAATTATTGCCCTCAAGTAGCAAAATGAAGAAAATTCCTCCAAGGATTTCCCCTCCATCATTGAAGAACAAGCTAGTCCAAAATATTTCATCCATGATTAATATGAAATGGCCATCATAGGGTGTCCAAATGAGAAGTTTTTTGAATATTTTACATGAAGATACATGATACAAACAACATCTCAATAGGACACATTGTAGTCTCATCCACTACAACCTCAGTAAATAGTATGGCAAGTAACATATAAGAATCATCACATCTACTAATGAATAATAAATGGTTGATTGTGTCAAGAATACATGATCAAATACTTGCCCATGGTTATAAAATGGATGGCTATCAAACTCATGCCCCACCTCAAAAGAGAACAAATATGTGGCTGTGGTGGCCATATCTCCTCTCATGCTCCCATTAGAACATGTAGTGCATAAAATGTGGTAATTTTCTCCCCTAATGGACACATCCAACTCATGTGTCAATCTCCCAATCATGCTCTCAACAAGAATAGATACAATATCAGAATATGAAGACATGATTAGTACAATAATGAAGGAAATATTGATGGCTTCATGTGGTTCTTCAAGATACCAACAGTCTCCTATGTGTGTACCATGCAGTTTTACAAACTGCTGCTTCAGAAAATCACAAGGCAAAATGTTTCTTGTTACATAGTCAATCATGTATGTCATCATATGGTAAATGTTTGGATGCAACAACTGAACATACATGTGATTATAAAACATTTTCCCAAGGCCACATAAAATATGGTTTTCCCCATCATATAGTTTGGCCCACCATTGATCATGGAGAAATATGAAAAGCTTGCCCTCTTGTGGAGCAATGTATTGCATAGTAATGGTAAGAGTATACAAATCAATGAATGTAAAAACAAAATTATTACCATATTCCGGAAGTATTATGGTACATGGATCTATGAGTGAGTCCTCCATAGTGTTTTGGCAAGCTATGAAGAGGATTGAACCGTGTGTTGCAAGAAAATCATCCTTCTTATGCTTGGAAATCCAAGTCAAGAAGAATATTTCATAGTGATAGATGTCTTTATCCACTACTCTATCATCCTCATCTCCTCCTTGTTTACCAAGTGGATCCAATGTGAAATGATCCCGGGGAAAATCCATCCATGAGCCCCTTCTCCAAAGTGACAGCACTGTGAGCTCATGCAAATAGGCTCCTGTCAATACAAAGCTTTGTTCTTTGACATGCTCCTTGTCAAAGACTCCTCTAGCAATGCTGCTGCAAATATGGAATACCTCCAAAGGTGGAAGTGCTTCCAAATCATCCAAGACCAAGGAGTATCCCCTTTTCACTAAGAGAGTACTCTCTTCTACTCCTGCAACATCACACAATATGTGAGAGCAAATCTGCCCTTGCTCTCTCAAGTGAAACTCAAGCAACCAAAGTGCTTGCTGCCTCCTTATCCTCCCATCATACAACTCATGTGATGAGGTCATAATGAATGATATGTGTACCATATCCACACCATGCATCCATACTCCATGCTTCCCAATGATGCAAGCATCCTGCCACCTCTTCTCCCTCCCCAGCCTCTTTGGAAAAGGATATGCCAAGTGATGGCCAAACTCCTTCAAGAGGAGCCAGCGTAGCCAAGCCTCCTGTTGCCCGGTGTCATATATCTGAAAGTATCCTCCCAGCTCCTTGCTTATCAACCACATCCACTCAACCAATTGTGGATTTCATCTCCTTCTCTTTCCCTTTTTACTCCTCTCGTGAGGGCTACCATCCTTCAAAACCAAATATTCTTCCTTGCATTTCATGAAAGTGTGAAATGCAACTCTTTGGAGACCTCCTAGAGAATATCTCTCACCCATGACTATGTTGAACCCACAAGAATCCAAATGTGATGAAGGTAGCATCTCATCTCCATCAGTGTTTGACATCACTGTAAATATCACCAAGGATGCAGTGGTTGTCTCATACTCCAACTCAAGGATGGTTTCATGGTCTTCCATAGGAGTGTCATGGTTTGTTTCATCCTCCAAAAGTTCACACCCCAACCCCAAGGATTGTGTGCAACTCAAAAAAGGTGTATGAGGATGATGGTTCGTCTCCTCCTTGAACCATTTTCACAGTACATTGCAATCACATTTCTCTAAAGTAGCAGTGTGATTTGACCCCTGGTCATGTAAAATCAAATTTCCACAACTATGAAAAGCATTTTCTGCAACAATGGATAGTGGAATTTCCTTCATACCTTGATGAGATTTTGGAAATATCTTGTAGGGCTGCAAGAGTTCCTTCCTCCAGTGTGTTGTCTTCCCCAACTATTGATGCATATGGCTGATCCTCCATGAGTGTGACAACATTAGTAAAAAAATCCTCAAGTGGTGGTCAGGGCTCCTCCTCTTCTGTTCTTCTACTCTCAAACTCCTTGATCATCTCTTGAGAAAACTTAGCAAGAGTAGGAACTCTTGCATGGCTCAATTGGCTGAACCACCAGGTGCGGGCTTCACCTTCTAGGGGTAGTGCTGATATCTCAACAACTTCTTCCTCCACTTTAGGATGTAGTAGGAAAAAGGCTTCTAGCTTCCTCACCCAAGCTCTTGCTGTAGATAACCCATCAAAGGTAGACAAAAGAAATTTATTGCCTTTGATTTATCTTCTGCTGTAGGGTCCCTCCTCTTCCTTCAACTAGATGAATGGTGGAAAAGCTAGAGTTTCCTTGAAGGCTCTAGGTTGAGATTTGTACTCAACAAGGTAATCACTCAGAATCTGATGATCCAAGTGTCTTTCATGCTTGTCTTCTTCTTCATGAGAATAGGAAGTGCATGGTCCTTCCTCTTCTTTTTGCTGCTCCTCTTTGGAGAGGCTCTTCTTATTTTTGAACACCGATGAGATAAATCTCATCTTCTTCATCATTCTGATCTTATTTGGCTTAGACTCATAGGCTGAGCCAAGACTATGCTTTGATACCACTGTAATATCCCAAAATGGGAACTGTTAGCAAGGCATGTCTGGAAAACGAATTTTCTAGTAATGGATGCTACATAATTTGAAACTAGGACCTAGATCCCCTTAGATGAATGTATCTAAGACTGAAATACAAAAGGTGGCTCAAATAGGTCTCCCACACCTAGTTGTATTCAGAAAGTGCCCGATGAAGGGACTACAACCAATGTATGAATATACAAGAGAGAAAAAACATTATTTTTATTAGCTGTGAGACAAGAATATATATATAGCCAAAAAATGTATAATATTGCAGCAATGGTATACAAATCTCTTAGGAAAGGGTCACTCAAGCAAAGCAATGCAACCTCGAAAGGGACATGTACATGAGAATAGTGAAACACTGCTACACATGGATTTCTGCAGGCTAAGAGGACACAATTTATAAGAGATACTACATCATAATGAATAATAACAGAAATATGTATAATTTATGTCTCAATAAATGAGGGGGAGCAAGCTCTCAACCCCTGAAAACAATAGTACAACAATCCTTAATAGATTGGCTGAAATATACAAAAATGGAAAAATGTCGGAGTTGCAGGGTAGCAGTTGCAACTCAGAAAATCGAACTGAATGGAGAAGACTGAATATGTTTCACCTTATGTCAAGATATCCTCCAATGGATCTTCCAAGTGAAATTCTGATCCTAACACTAAAGAACTCACCCTGCAATCAACACTACAAACCCTCACTGCAAGTGCACTCTAAAAATAACGCAATCACTGAGGGATACTGCACTTTAGGTGGAATAGAATGTGTTGGAAAAGTTCCAAGATCTAAAATATTCTATGAATCCTTCCTTAATGATATCCTAAAGGAAATAAGGCTCCGTCCTCTAAAAAACAAGCGAAAGAATGATGTTGTGGGATCCTCCACTGCAACACCCTGCAACACAACTCAGCTCTAAACAGAAACTGCGTTGTAGCTGAAGGAGGATGCTTTGGCATTGAGTCTGGATGTGGAGAAATGAAGTGAAATCCATCAATAGGCCTCTCAAGAAGGGTAAGGTATCCTAAAAAGGAATCCCTCGTGCTAAGCAGCACTGCAACTCAGCTAAACAGCCAGAGACTACAAATAGTCTAAGAAGACATCCAATCAATAATCATATGCATGTGAAACAATAGCTTCCTTTCCCTCCCTTTAAACACATGAGAGCTCCCTCTCCATGGGTCCCACTCTTTAGGGATTTCTCCATCAAGGAAACTTCCCTCATTTTTCTCTGCATTGGCCCACAAGATGCTCTCCACCTCATACCTCTGCACTGTTTGACTTGGTCAAACTTGACCTAGCCTTCTTGCAAATGTCTCCTTTCACACATGAGGGTGTGAAATCTAGTTCCACTAATCACCCCCTTTCATAATAAGAGGGATTTTATCCATGTTTTTATTATGAATGGGCCTTCTCACCCAATTATTCAACTTCTAACTGATAATAGGAAAAGTTAATATTCCAATTTATTGTAGGAAAATTTTGGAATATTACAATTCAACCCTAAGTGACTCAACCTAATTAACTTATGACTAACTTAATAGTTATCATGGATAACATACTCCATGGGAATCAGAGCTTCTTACCCATAAACTAACCTGAAGGGTGTCTGACCTATCAATTTCTTACATGTGGTTCTATAAGCCCATAATACTTCTTGAATTATAAGGTCCTAGTCATCTATTCATATTGAATACTTTGGTAAGTGAATTCTCCAAAATATTATTAAATTCTTCTACTGTTCCATTGGCCTGAGAGTGATGAGGGGTACTATTCTAACGATAAACTTGGAAATCCTTGGTCGATGTTCCAGTAGTCGTATTTAGGAATTGTGAACCTTGGTCACTCATTAAAATATTTAGACATCTAAATCTTGACAATATGTATTCAAAAATAAAATTTGCAATAGTCTTTGCACTGCACTTAATAGATATGAATCATGTGTTGACTCATAGGAAAACTGTATTCGACTAGTCATTACTTGAGGGAAATGATACACACTAATTACTTCTTAAAAAATTGACTGAATCTAACCACTATTGCCTTGGACATATTATAAAAATTACTCCACAATAATGGTATTAAATCGTTATATTTTGACAAAAAAACATATTAACAAGAACATAACATCATCAAAAACTCATGGGAGTGATCAATGCTAACGAACCTTTTTTGACCATCACCAAAAGTAACAAAAATAACATTACCAAGGGTCATCAAAATTTCGTCATTAGAAGTGTCACCAAAGAGAGAATTAGTGATGGGCCTTTAACGACCCCCACCAAAAGTGTCATTGAAAATGGCTTTGGTGATGGACCTTAAAATACCATCACTATATACACTTATAACGATGATTTTTTAAGGACCGTCAACATATTTGACATTGGTGATGAACATTAAAGGTCTGTCAAAAGCATGACCCTCACGAATGTCCTTTTTTCTTGTAGTGCATGATGGAGGTTAGTAGCCATAAGACTAGCATAATTATTGTGTGGGGCCAAGGGGGTGAGGGCTCACAAGCATATAAGGAAGGGGATGACAGCCATAGAAATAATTTTGAATATTGTTTATCTATTGTCTTTTATGACTTTAAGCACACTTCAGCTGTTTAGCAAAGTCTAATCTACTGTTTAGCACACGGGTGTTTCCGAGCGGAAATCCCACCCTTATCCTCAGGGGATTTCGAGTGCCCGGTCAGGAAAGGTTATTAAGCTGCATTTCATTATCAGGCATTAGGCCAAGCTTTATCCCCTATCATTAGTGCAGTCTCCTTCAGTAATTTCACAATCGAGGAGGGAAAATATTTTGGAGGAGAAATAAACCAGGTTTCTCATCTTGGAACACAATGAGGGGAGAAACCCTTCATCCGGGAAGTTGATTGGGTGGAGTATCAACATTTTTCTCATTAGTTCAACCACCTCCTATCAGTCTCCCAGCTACATTGTATAAATCAGCCCTAGAGATGTATTTTTCACTATTGTCATTTCCAGAAACCCTTTTTGGGTTATCTTGGAATAGTGCTAGGAAGCCCAAATCTCTCATCCCAACAATTTATGAATACTCCATAAGCATATCTATGCATTCCTAGTTTCTAGTAGTAGTATTTTCCAGCAAGACTGCGCATTGGCAACATTCTAAAAGCTATTGCAGTAGAAACATATCATGTGTTGAGGTTTATGGCCATTTCAGGCTTTTCTATCTAGCTTGAGTGTATTTCTTTAAGCACTTGTACTTATTTATGATATTGCATATAATAAAATGGCTCATCTGATATGCTCATATATTTGATATATTAATGTTTACTGCATTTTCCACTTTTATGTTATATATTTCTATTTTTCGTATTTTGGAATATTGCAGTGATATGAGAGCATAATCTTGGCTCGGCCTTTGGGACACTAATATATTATTTAATACATAATCAAGATCTATCAATTCTATTAATGAGAAATACCTAACACTCGTCAACAATTCGGGCACACCTTAAATTAATGCTTTGGCACACACTAAAATTTCTTAGAACCTCACATGTATTGGAATATCTTTGTACCTAGAACATCTGTTCATGACACTGACGCCAAGTACATGGTGGCATGTGCTAGCACAACATAGAATTCTCTTAGCATGCCTTGTAACACCTTGGTTAAATGCATTGACATACATTATCACTTGGAACACACTACCACTTGGCATGTATTGGGACCTATTATTAGTGTGGTTAGCATGCCCCTTTTGAAAAATATAAAGTCTCGCCTTATTAAGCCTCTTATTGGTTCTTTATTTTGTTTCCTCGAAAATTCTTGACACATATTGAAATACCTTGGCACCGTGTGCATCCTTAGCACCTACCATGTATTAGCGCTATTTGGCACATATAATTAGCACACCCTAGAACTCCCAAGCACACTTTGAGACTTCTTTACATGCCTTGATATTCCCTAGCATGCCTTACCAATCCTTATAATACCTTGTCACTCCCTCCTTGGGATTAACAGTAGTCCCTGGCACACGTTCCTCGTATTCATTAACTTCCATGAATTTTGACCTAGTGCTCCCTAAATGTTTTGTCTTGAACTCTGTAACACTCCTAAACATGCATTAGCACTCTCTAGAACACCTTAGCACTCTTCAACATGCCCTTCCACTTCATAGCATGCATAACACTCTGTGCCACATATTGAAACTTGGCACGTGTTGTCTCTTTGAAAGTATTAGCATGTATGGAATACGTTTCCTTGGTATAATTTGGCATTGTTTAATATTAAATTTATTTGAGATCAAATGTTGGAAATTAGATGAGAAACAACAAAGGAATACTTGGAACTTAGAATGCACTAACACTTTGCACTTGGCACCTATTTGCATCTAGTGTTGGTGTGCCTAGCATGCCCCTCTTGGAAAAGGTAAATTGATAGCTTATTAACCCTCTTATGTGTTCATTTCCTTGTAGTTTAACTTGTTTATCCCTTTTTTTTCCTTCAATTTCTCTGGCATGCATTGACACACCCTTGCACATCTTGGCATGCCTTATCACTTGGAAAATGTTAGCATGTTTTACATGCCTTCACACTATCTGACACATCTTAGCATTCCCTAGAATTCTTTGGCACTCATGTCCTCATACATAGCCTTTATATTTTTTCACAAATTGGGAACGCAGTCAATTCCTTGGCTACTAAAGTTCATGTGATAATATTGGCTTGCTTCAATCGCAACAACTTGACCAATTGCACCAACTACAAGTAGATTGTGCCTTGTTCACCTAAGAATTGCCTATAACTCATCTTATGCCACTCATGTCCAAGCTCAACTTGTCCCACTTGACTAGTTACCTAGACAAGGATCACATGATATATTCATGGCCATAAAAAAGTAAAGAAACATATCTTACATAGGATATATTTCATAGGTATGTTTAGTTCATATAAACAGTATAACATTAACTGAGAGTTTGCAAGAACCACAAGATGCACAAGGCACACAAGATATAAGCCGAAACATGTTGAGTGCCCCAAAAATTATACAAAACAATGTACAATATGAAATTATCTAGAATAGTTTAAAACATAAGCATGTAGCCAAAGTGTGCACATCTCATATAAAAAATTAGCTAAAGGCAAAACAATGTTGTGCCTAGCACAAAGTGATCTCCCTTTGACTAAAACTGCTATGTCGAGCCCCGTATAACAACAGTAGGCTTGCCTCCTATAAATCCTATTCTGAACTTCTCCTAACACACTCTGTCCTTAGCACACTTGAATTCACTCACACTCCCTAACACACACTCATATTCATTCCTTTCCATGCATTTTGACCTAGTTATCCCTTGTTATGCCTTGACACTCCCTAAAACTCTTCAGCATGCATTGACATTGTCCAACATGTGTTAGCATGCCTTTTCATTCCTAATGTGCATTCCTTGACCCTCCCTACCTATCATTCCATCACAAATACCCTTAATTAATTTTGAACTTGGGAACCCAACCAAGCCCTCACTTTACTACAAGATATTGACCAAGTTACAGTCACTACAACTAGATGATGTTGTTTAATTGTGTAGCTTGGGAGGTACTCCACTAGGCTAATGAGATGGCTTGAAGTGGGTTTGGTCACAAAAGGCTTTGTGGGAAAAGAAGCCAAGCAAAGAGGTTTTGGACCCAAGATGGGGTTTAAAATATACAAGAAAATTAAAAAGGAAAATTAATATTTCCTAAGGTCTAAGTTGATAAAACTAGTAATTTCTAGAGGGTTCTTAAGAGGTCTAGGAAAAAATATTTACGGACGCCTTAGGATGAAGGAAAGAAAATCAGGTGAGAAGGATCTCATTTGATCAAGGGGGCAAAGAGAGATGTAGTCCTAAAGTAGTTCGAGTAAGAGGGTTGAGTAAAGGTTGCTAAAGGGAGGCCATGATTATCCTCCAAGAGAAAGATCATCATGTGAGGGTTCACAAGAATGTTGCATACCTTAATGGTTGGTTCGAGCTAGGAAGTAGGATGGCATATTTTTGGTTCTCTTATGGCAGATCGAGCTTAAGAGAGGTTTCTCATGAGAATATTGGCATGTGATTTCAATGGTGTCTTTGTTGGCAATATGATGCAATGTGTTGTCCTTGATGGCAACCTACTTGATGAAG
>CM076575.1:102859823-102923703 GCA_034641835.2 Pinus albicaulis
AAGAAGCACGCAGTTTTGAGTGTATTTTTCCAGGAGAGGTGGGAAGGTATGGTCAACAGTCGTTGGTGGAAGAACTGTGGCCTGCATGCAAGTCTGCACTCGACAAAAACAAAACCACAAGAAGCATAAGGTGGCAACTCATTAAGAAGGAAGCAACACGGGCTAGACTAGTCGACACCACTCAACTGTTGAGAAATTGTGAGGGAAAAGACACACAAATGACCGATAGAAGGGCAATTTTCTGCATAGTTTGTGGATGGAGGAGTGCTATCAGAGCTAGCTTGACCTATTTCAGTGCAGGTTTAGTAGCCACCACACGTGGTCGAGTAGCCTAGTTGAAGCCGCAGTGACGGGCCTTCAGGCACAATCCGATCGAGAATTGGAGCAACTGCAGTTGACAAGCAGGGAAGCACATAGATCGTAGTCATAGGTAAGCAGGTGGGATGTCAGGTCGGGTGAAGGAGCTTGCATCAAACTTCCTGCGCCTACATCCAAAATAGTCTTGCCTTCAAAGTGGTGAATGTTCTCAAATATAGTTGTTTAATGAGCATACATCCTCACGTGTCACATTTGGGAAAAGGGTTGTAGGGAATCTCCACAATTCCCTCGTTGTGCATGTCTTTCCTCGTACCAAATCACTAACATTCGTGCATAGATTTACTAAATAGAAGATATTTTCTCTCTTCAACATCTCATAATTGTAATGAACAATTGCCTCAAGATTTTGATTATCAATGAACTTTTTCTCATGAGAAGGTGTTTTATCTTGAGGAGAAATTTTCTCATCAACCGACCATTTTGAGGTAATTTATAAAGAGGATGATAGAATAAATTTAAGAGAGATAGTTAAAGATGACTTCATATTTCCCTAGTTTGGTAGGGGAGGTGGGTAATGAGGCATTGATGGATCAAATATAAAAGGAAGAATTACAAACAATTTTGCATTCTTTCCAAAATTATAAGAACCCTTAGTCACTTCGTGGGACAATAGAATTCTTCTAGTGGTTCTATGACTTCCTTCAAACAAACCAAGAATTGCTGACAAATTAAAATAAAAAAGCAGGGTTTGGGAGCTTTCAATTCAACATTTTAGGCTTTAATCCCAAAAATTAGACAAGAATGAGATGATCTCAAACCCATATCACTATGTAATTGCATCTAGAAAATCATTGAAAAAATTATTGCATGTACGGTCAAAATCCACTAAGTTGATTCCATGTCATTAGAACAATTTTTCATCCTTTCTGGGAAACAAATCCATTACGAAATAGGAGTAGCCCAAGAGTAATTTATAACATCAAACCAAAAAAATACAAGCAATGTTAGTGAGTTTGTCTTTCCAAGGCATATGATAGAGAAAATTGGCTTTATTTAGGGCTACTCATTCATATACGGTTCAATGTGCAGTTGGTTAACCAAATAATGAACTATCTTTCCTCAATATCTTTGCAATTCTAATTAATGGCTCAACCTATTCTTCTATCATGCCTACAAGAGACCATGGGTAGGTATGACTAATGGCTTCTATGGTATTTTGACTGTAGAGTAGGTGGTCTCAACAGAGTTATAATAGAGTCAAAAAGAACTATAAGCTTGACAACTATACAAATAGGAATTACCCTAAACTTGACATATTTACTCTTTGTTGATTAAGTTTTTCTTTTGGATGATAGGATCAAGGTAGTTGCAATTATGTTGAAGGACCCCACCCTTGAGGAACTAAAATTCCTACCTTAAAAAATACTAGGTCAAGTACTCTATAGAGATCACTTCCATTGCATACTTTTTTTTAGCACTCAGATTGAACCTCAAGGCTAAGAAGAGGCAATCCGAGGTAACCACAAAACAAGATTTTGATCTGACACCTAGCCTTGCCAGAACAGAGAGGGCTCTCTCTTTGCCAATGAAGGGTGGCTGCAATAAGTGAATCTTAGGCTAGCTATGAAGTACGGGGATTTGATTTGAAAGTTTTGGGTTGAAACAACAAGAGATAAACAATCATTGGGCTATGGAGTCGAGGCTGGTTTCTACTTGCAAACTTGGGGCAAAATAAGCATTATGCTCAGCCAGATAAATGATGTAGATGGGAGCAAAAAAGAGGAGAAAGCTCGCTGCCCTGCAGGCATCAATCAATGGATGAATCTCCAGTGGCAGCTTTAGCAGAAAGGAAAACACAGGGTTATTAAACAGAGCAACTAACAAAGGATGGATTCTGTAAAAAAAACCACTGCATTTAACAACATAGTCATTGTGAAAGGAGCATCATGCGTGGATGGATTCATAACACTTCCTTTAGAGAATTCTGTAACAAAATTAGTAGAAAAACAAAATATGAAAATGATCTTATAAGGAAAACATGCTGAACATGAAACACCGTGATGGATCCCAAATTTTAAAGGGCAGAAACTGCTTCATTAACATAATATTCAGGAAAATTTACACAATCCAAAGCAGCAGTCTCTCTGTTGAAAATCAAACCCTTACATCCTCAAAAATATTCCTATATATACCCTATTACAAATTTATTTTGATTCCTCTACATAGGAATCAAAATAAAAATAAAAAATAAAATATATTTGTGCTGGCAAGTAAAATAAATTAAATTACAACTAAATAATTTAATTAAATGATCTAAAATAAAATGAGTTTGCTGCAATATTTCGAACTGTTAGAAGTTTGCTGGAGTTTGTTCATGAAATCTAGGATTCCTTTGCTGAATTTGAGCCTAAAAACTCTACCTCTTGAATGCCACGTTGCACCTTCCTGCACAACTGCCCTCAAATTCTGGAGATGCATTTGCCACTTTGCCGAAATTGGGAAAAGGTCTCCAATATTTAATGCTAAAAATATGAGTCAAATCTGCCACATATGTTCTTTGAATCTAAAGATGAATCGAACGCCCAATTATTGCAATGACTGCCACCTATGCCATTTTTCAAGCCTTGTTTGTTCCAAGTTTCAATTGTAAAGGATCTAGAAAGCTCTGAGGAATCTGAAGAATCATAATCAATGGCACTGAGATCCCCATCCTCCATCACATAGCCAGGACAGGATGGCTTGTAAGTAATTTTTGTTTTAACCTCCAGTCCATTAATAACATCATTGTGCTTTCTCAAAGCTGAATGTGTTTTCACTGCTTGTTTAAATGAGTTCTCCAGCTTTTTTCAAGACAGCATGTAAATGGGCCTCCCTAACACCCCGAATATCTAAAGATGATAACAAAGCATCAAATGCCACAGCAATGTCAATAACCTTCCAGATGCCATCCTCGATAGATAAAATTTTAAAGGAACATGCCCACTGGCCCTATCGAATTTTAGTAACATTATCCCATTTATCTTCGGGATAAAGAAACCCATTTGTGAGACAAAAAAACCCTTGTTTTGCTTTCAATGTCTCTGATGAAGCCAATATTGAGCTCACAATCCAGCACTAATGCTGGAACCTTCTGAATACTGGAATGTACATGCTCTCCTTGCAAAAGAAACATGCGATCTTTGATCTCAAGATGCAGAGACCTATCAATATCAATAGGTAATTAGCTCACAGACAACAACCTATGACTTACCACATTGAGCAGGGAAGAGCCAGTTCTCATGCTTTTCATGCAAACCTCTCAAATAATCTAATGACACACTATTTTCTTCTGCTCTCTTTCGTAACTGCAAACGTCTATGGCATGTGTCTGGACTGGCCCTCAAGTAAATAAATCCATCAGGAACAAGCCCAGGTAAAACAGAAACAACTGGATCAAACCATGAATCATAGATGCTAAGCTCCATCCCATTCATCCACTTTGTCTCATGAATAGCTCACACAAACACCATCCGATCGCTGAAAACACTTCTTTCCATGAGTCGTAGAGGCTTTAATCCACCTGCAGACTCTCTCTCTTGCATCACCCTCGTTACAAAAATGTAATTCTGAAATGTGTAAGCATACCATTGAGGTTCAACATAGAAAGCATCCAATATATTGAAACGATCAGGCCCAATGTCTCAGGAACCACCTCTACAAGGTCACGTAACTCAAGGTCCCATTCACAATCCTCTGTAGAAATGTGGGTTTTCCAACAATAATATTACCTTCCACACAAAACAGTGAGCCTCTTTTTCTGCATTTTTCTCTCTCCATCCTACACGGTTTCTTCTTCCAGCTCTTCCACCACACTCTCCTTGATGTAAGAAGTTATACTCTCTGCGTGTTTCTTGTGGATGATCCCAATGGAACTACATAGAAACTCAACCATCTTTTCACTACCATCTCCAAAACTGCTAATACAATGAGTTGATAGACACTTTGGCCAATTATATTCCTCCACATAGAATCACTGATAAAACTTCCAGTTCTTCCTACAGGTAATCTTTTCATCAAATCATCATTTGGAGTTTCTATTTCTAGTGCCAAAGCACCAAGTGTATCCATAATCAGATTGACCCAAAGCAATTGAACTAAAGTGAGGGGGGCAGTTCTTGTACATGCAGAAACAAAATTCAAAACTAGAGCAACCACATTAACTATCAGCTGGAACTGCACAAATTTTTGAATGTTTACATATACTAAACGCCCCCATTTTGCTAAATTTACAATTGTTGCAAAATTTTCATCTAAAATTGCCACATCTGCGCTTTCCTTCACAACCTCAGTCCCAACAATGCCCATAGCAAGCCCAATGTCGGCTTCATGCAAAGCTGGTGCATCATTTGTGCCATCACCTGTCACAGCAACAACTTCTCCCAGAGTTGTGCGCAACTGTCTCACCAAGGTGTGCTTGTCCAATGGTGAAGATCGTGCCATAACCTGAATCTTTAGTATCAGAGTCTTCATCTCTTCTAAGCTCTTTTCATGAAAATCAGGTCCTTCAATTGCTACGCCATCATCTGTTAAAATGCCACACTCTGCTGCAATTGCTTTTGTTGTGTTAATATTGTCACCAGTGACCATCCTCACTGTAATACCTGCAGCCCTACAGAGTTCAACAACTTCTTTGACACCAAGACGCATAGGATCCTTGATGCCAACAATGCATATACATGTATAACCATCTGTAGGAATGTTTTGTCTCCACTTCTGACCCTTTAGCAACATCATAGCAACATAGGTCAATGAGGCCAATGATAGCTGCAAGGGATGTCTGCAGATCATGATTCATATTTGCAAAAACAATGCTTTTATGGTTACTCTTTCTCTCTGATTGCTTTGTTGCCTCAATTTGTCGAATTAATCCTGCACAAAGGTGTATTTCTTTGCTTGTATCTCTTGTAAGTGAAAAAATGAAAAGCCAGCTTACAAGGAACATGCAAACCACCAATGTGATTAGAAGAATCAATGTTGTCTGACTTTGACTTATCATGGGACCCCAAATGCTTTTATGTGGAATAATCAAAACAAATACCAGGGCTTTTCCAGCCAAATGAAGTGAGGCACTTTCTAATGTATATTGTGCACCTTGAATTCTTGCATCAGAGGTCCTGAAAGTTTCGTTGCCCAATCTAGATATATTATCCAATTTACTTTTGAGATACAGAGCTGCTTCTGCCACCACAACATTACTAGATTTTGTAGCTTCCAATAGTATATGTTTGTCTACATCACCTTCCACATGGAAAGTAGAACCCATTTGTGCAAGAAAATAACCATCTTCTGTGGCTAGATACATATCAATACCTTGAAGGTCAAATTGCATTATGATGTTTGTTAAACTACTCATTGGCACTCCTAAAGCCACAACACTAGAAGGAGTTGCATTAGATGAATATTTAACAGAAGCCAATGACAATAATAAGAGTTCTTTAGACTGACCAAATGTCAAGCCCCAAGTAGTGAGTCCATGCTCACTATATAGTGCATCTTGAAACCATTTTGTTTCCCAGAAAGCATATGCACTTGTTGGAATCGCCTCTCTGAATGGTTGTCCTATGCTAAAAGTAGTTGACTGATGATACCAGAGATATCCTTGACTCCTTTCAGCTAATACATCTCTCTTTGAATTATTGGTTGTATTTGCAAACAGGATGAATGTCTCAGTAAAATTTGAATAGTAAGAGATGAGTAATCCATTTTTTCCCATGAAGAAAACTTGTGTTGTGTATGGATTATTTGAGTATACTAGGAAAGTGCAGGCTTTACCTGCTCTTCTTATGTCGAATATGAAGACAAGCTTCCCTTTAGTATAGATGACACCATTAGATTAGCTAAATGGGTTGCAGATGCATTGTTTCCCTCAAGAACTGATCTTGTGCTTGCTTTGGCATATGTGAGCCATTCACCACAAAGATTATTGGAAACAACAGCAACTGAATGTTGAGCATGTTTTGATGCAAAAGACCATGTTATTATTGTTATGGTTATAACAATTGCAATAAGGAACACCTTTAAATAATAAATCATGAGCAATATTTTCAAAGTGACATCAAGAAGCATCTTTGTGACTATATAGCCCAATATCATAAGCTCTTGGGAAGAGAGAAGGGCAGTGTCAGATTGTCAATACCCACTCTCTTGGCATTCAATATAATCTGGAAAGTCTTTGCCAACAAGGAAGTAGTCACCTCGACCATAGCCCACTGGATTTGCAGCTATAAGCCATGAAAAAGGTGAGAATTTTTCACAATGTAAAATTATAGGGACACATGTTAATCTAGGTTGTCATTGATGATGACAGTGACCGGGATGGCAAATATTCTTGCATGATCTAAATGCCCATAATACTCTAGAAGATGCCTTAGCCCTAACACATTGATAATGCTAATGATGCCCTTAATATACATGAATGAAAACCTAAGTGTATGGAACCCTAAGCATATGAAGAAGGAGCCCTAGACATAAAATTTTAAGAGCTGCCATGAATAAAATTAGAATGACAGCCTCAAAAATTTAATTTTCTTGATGGTAAAATGACCTTACTTAAAGTTTGGACTGCCATAGGCTTGAAGAGGGCAATTTTCACTTTCTAACGAGCTATCACTTGCCCTCTAACTCCTTCTAGTTTGAGAGAAAATTGATTTTCAAGTTTGAATATAATATTTTTAAAGGCTAGCCGACCTAAGCCTACCTGTCCATGTCGGCCTCCCTCCAAGAGAAATGTCCCTTTATTAACATTGAATTCCTATATAAATATCACGTTCAACACCTCATTTCAACCATGAATTCGGTCAAAAATTCAGAAATTGAGCACAGAATTAAGAAGGAGGCTGAGAAGGACTTTGGCATCACGTTTTGGGCTAAATATTTGTGATTGGGTTACCTCAGGCTAGTGGACAACTCGAACTAGGACAATCATCTTGAAACCTCAAGTATACACCTGTGTTTGCAGCATTGGATTGTGCTCATTTGCTGGAGGACATAACTCTGATATTTTTTACAGATTGCAGTCCCATGGAGGCTAGGCTCTAGCATTGGTGGCTTGGAACTACAACTCAGTTCTGTAGCTTTCAGTCCCATTGAAGAACTTCAGACCAATGATCCAAGGCTTGTAGAGGCTCATAATAGTTAGCATTTATACCTCATATCAGTGAAATAAAGTGATAGACCTGTGATTATATTAAATCGAACCTCAGACTTGTATTGCAGCCTAGTTTAGGCTCGGATTAGCTCAGTCTTGTGGATAGGTTTCTCCTTAACTCAGACTTCAGGGCAGCTCGGTGCTATTGGTTCAGTTACCTGTGGCAGATTCTGTGTGCTTGAACTTGCCTCCTGTAGAAGCTATCATTACAGAGGGCTGTCTCGGATTGCAGGATTATTTGGATTGCAGTCTTGGACTATGTCAAATCTATGAGTTATCTTGTCTCAATTGTTAAGTTATTGGCTACAACAGGTTCATTATCTAAAGCAGTGAAGTAGGAGGAGTACTGAAGATATTCTTGTCCTATCATTTAAGAAGCAATTAATAAGGACATCATCATCACTGTTAGAGAATGTGACCTACAACAGTTCAAGAAGTAAAAGTGGTACCAAAGCACAACCACATAATCAAGAACAATGTAATTACATCATCAAGGGAAGAACACATTCAGTTTTCAGAATTGAAGGAAGAACAAATGCATCAGTTTTATCATTAGAACAGATCTTAAGCATTGAAAATACAACATAAAAGATCTTGTTTAAATGAGCATCTTTGGAGCATTTTTGTCCTGGAGCAACATTATAATAGCAGGGAATACTTGAAGAACACAATACTTGCAGCAGGTAATACTTGAAGAACACAATACTTGCTGCAGTTTTTGGACAGATCCTTGTAGACTTCTTGTTGAAGTAGTGTAGAAGCTGGTCTTGGTGACATTCTTGGAGACCTTGGAAATATTGTTTGGGTACCATGAAGAGCTGTGGAGACACCTTCATGTGGAGACACCTTCATTGATGACATAATGTGGAGACTACAATGAAGACTACGTGAATATTGACAGGGCTCGTTGAAGAAGACATTGGGAGTCGTAAGTATAACCAAATATATCTTGACAGAATGAAGTAGGAGGTTGGAGCCTCATAGAGACAAGGTTGGTGCCTTGGTAGATAGGGTTGGAGCCCTTGAGGTTGGTGCCTCAAAATTGACAAGGTTGGTGCCTTGGAAGATAGGGTTGGAGCCCTAGAGGATAGGAGTCCTCAAGAGACCAGGTTGGAGTCTGTACCAGATATAGGGTTGGAGCCCTTGAGGTTGGTGCCTCAGAATTGACAAGGTTGAAGCCTTGGAAGTCCAAGTCGGTGCTTGGAAAATAAAGGTTGGAGCTTGGGAGATTAAAGGTTGGTGTCTTCATCTAGGGTTGGAGCCCTACATTTATTGTACTTGATTTATTGTAAAGAAGAAATTAATAAAAGCATTTATTCTTACTGTTCATTTTGTGTTCTAAATATAAGTGATATAACTAGTAAAAATAACAATTGAAAATAAATACTGATTCACCCCCCTCTCAGTATTTCCAACAACACATGCATCAGGCGTAACCAAGAGTCAATCATTCATTTGGTCATATATTTTGATCTAGAAGCTGGTTTTGGGAGTGCGATATACCTTTGGAAAGCTCTTTCCGAGCTGCTTTTGATGAACAAGTTTAGGACGTGATTTGCACTAAAGCTTATGTGAAAAACATCTGTGAAAACTAGACATAGTAAGAGTCCAATTTGATCGCTGGTGACAGGCTGCAAAGACTGGAACTAACACTTTCTTCCCATTTACAGTTGTAATGATGTCCCCAAGACAGGCCAAACATAAGAATCTCATTTTGTTGTTTTCAGACCAGCTTTTCCAACTGATCCATCTATAGGACCATCAAGCACCAGAACTCTAGTGACACTCAGTTGCTCAACAGACTCATCCAGTGCAAATTTAGTGCCCAAAATGGGTCAAGTAATTTTCCAAAAATTTACTAACTGATCAACAATGACACTTACAGATCTACTGGAATTCAAAAGCCCACACCAGGTAATGCTCCTGATGGAGAGTACATATAAGTGTTTATGCCAATCAAATTTCCTAAACTATCAAGAAGAGGACCTCCAATGGTCCTTTACCATCTGTCTGGATCACATTGTGTATTGGATGGCCAGTTGCAGCTGAAATTATCTACCTGGAAAGCCCACTAATGATATCAGTCATCAAGGTGTGATCCAAACCAAATGGATTCCCAATTGCATACACGTTTTGTCCTACAAAAAGATTTGCAGAAATTTCAACTGCCATGGGTATCAATTTATCTTTTGGCGCATTCATCCATAGCACTGCAACATCGTTATCTTGATCATGTCCAACTACCTATGTGTCATGTGTTGACTAAACACCAATAGTTACTCTCAAATAAAACAAGAAATTCTTGTCCTGATATGCTTTAGAAATATCTAAAACTATCTAATAAGCAGGTGGGAGAGCTTTAATTATGAGTGTAATTTTATTTCAAAATAACACATGAAAATGCACCAAAATGCATGTCTAGACTCTTTATAAGTTATAACTACTCATCTGAGCAGCATGCCTCAAAAATTCTTATGCAATTTGAGTTATTGCATCAAAAGGCTGATCGCCAACATCATCTCTACTTTAAGTAGATATTGTTGGATGAAAGAGAAGTTTGCTAGCATTGATGCTTAAGTAATAGGGTTGGTTCCTCCAATTGACATAGAATGAATTTTGGCACTACGAAGTTCGGTTACTACTTGGGATATTTACAAAGTGTTGTTGCAGGGACATGAAATTCATCATCTGGTTGAACACTTTGGTACTCTCCTTGATTGTAAGTTAGATATCCTACAAACCATCTAATATGGTTAGCCTCCTTTTAGGTAAGGATGGGCTCCCTTGACCCTCTATAATGATGTTTACAATTTGGGGACTGTTGTAGCTCCTGGAACAGTATCTTGGTTTGGTAACTGATGTGGATCTCATGTTTGAGTTTATGGATAGGCCCAGGATTAGAAGATCATAATATGATTTGGGCAAGATATCACCACCTCCTTTGTTTCGGTATTGTAGCAATGAAGATCACTTTGACATTCCTTTTCCAAATTTGTCCTCCAAACAACTCCTAAGGCCTCCTCAAGCTGCCCGTCAAACTGATCCACACAATAGTCATCACTTTGACCCAATACTTGACAAACTCTCGCTCCAAGTTTGCTGCCTAATCACTGTGGCAACTATCACTGGTTTAGGGCATATAACCATGAGATTTTCCCCCTCCTCATTGACTTCCACATGCTACCCTATCATGATTTGAAACTGATCCACAAGTTAGGATCCAACATCTACAAGAATGCACTGAAATACATACCTTAAGTTCACTTTTTTGAGGTCTCCTTCATTGCTACAATCTAGGCCTGGTTAGGGAATCACACAGTCCATTCTTCTAGCCTTCAATTCTGCCCAGAATTTCTCTAGATGAAAGTGGTTGCCCTTTGGAAGTACCCTCCTCCTCAACGCTATTGTCCCGGGCATGAGTACATTCCTTTGGATTCACAAGTTGCAAATATTTTTACAAAGCCCCTAGCAAATGCAAAGTTTAAGATGCTGAGGGAGAGACTAGGTTTGGTGGAGAACACTTTCCTTGCAAAGAAAGCATTTATAGTTTTTATCTATTGCTCAATTAGCTCTATAACACTGATGGCATATCAATAAGACTGATTTATACCATGTAATTATATGCTCCAACATATCCATCTTCATAGTTTCCTATGTGCAACAAAGAGAGAGCAAAGTGATGGTTGGACACTAATTTGTCATGGAAGGAAAGTGGCAATGATGCAGAGAGAGAAAGTGAGGGCACATGCATGCTTCCAATTTGCATATACCATACTCATCCTTGTCCCAAATTTAGAACTATTGTTCATATTTAGCATTCCAAATAGCTAGAGTTTTCTTTTACCAATTGTAGCATGTAATATCCCCAAATAGGGATAATAGAAAAATAACAATATTTCAAAACTTGGGCACATAAAAATCTGAAAATTTATTGGTATATAAAAAATTCTACACTAAACCTAGATTTATATTCAAATCACTGATCTGATTTTTCTGCTAAAAGAAGTAAATTTCTAAGTATTTATGAACTTAGAAAAAGTACAACAAATCCCTTTATTTCTACCCAGAAATTCCAGAAATGAAATACAATGACTTTCTTTTAATTTTTCTGAGTTAAAACAGAATTACGTATGTACATTTAAACACAAAGTACCTCTGGCACTATTTTTTAAACCCTAGTCATCCTCTTGAATGTTCAAATTATTAGAGCTGTCATTTGTGTGAATACAATTTTTTTGGTTTCTTATGAATAATCATTAACCTATAAATCCAAAAAATTTGTATATGCCCATTACTTCAATAGTTTTGACAGTAGTAGATGGTATTGGTTGCATATTGTTTAGTTTTCATTTATCATTCGTCTCATTTGATTGTACGTCTTTTGTAGGTTATTGGCCATGTTTTTCTTGTAATAACGTTTTTGGACTTTTTTTCCAGCTAGTGCACTTTCTGGAGGTTCTCTGACACAAGAACCAACTTAGAGGCACCAAAAGTTTCAGCATTTTGGGTAGCAGTTTTAGAAAAGGAGAATAAAATTTTTTCTAATGTTTCTGTGAAGAATAATGTTGCAAATATTGGTGATGCTGCCAAGGTAGTTGTCAACAAGAAGAAGAAAAATAAGATTTATATAATGCTTATAAGGTTCAAGAGAAGGAGGAAGATGTGAACCTTCCAGAACCATCCAAAGTAGTAACTGATGTTGTCAAGGGTAAGACTTCCTCAAAAGAGCCTGAGAAGCAAGTCTTGAAAGAAGTGGATGATTGGGAAGATGCAGTTGAGCTTTCAACTCCTATGAGTCAAGTAACTATTTTAGTTACTAAATTTTCAGGAGACATAAAGTACTCGAGTGAGTTTTTTTGACAATCAAGGATCAGTGTAAAGATCTACCAAATCATTTTGAAATTTTTCCAGACACTATTGAATTACTTGGAAATTCCCAAGCACTTGCAAGTCATGTAGGAGAGGCTGATGCATTAGCAAGCACTGCAAGAGGTCTTGAAAGGCAGCCGAGTGGGAATTATCTACTTGAACATTGTGGGAGAAATATGGCCAGTTTGGATGATGATAGATGGGCCAAGCCGGTGGATGCTTTTGCTGTTGGCTGTGATATGCAGATGGATGTGGGTCTAAGTGGTTCCTCTTCTATGTTTCAACTTGGCTAAAGTTATAATACTGGCTTTGCAAGAAATACTTGTGCAACACAAACGAGTATGAATGGCATCCTTCCTGGAGGGCCTTATGTGCAAGCACCATTTCCACAAGTTGGACAAGTGAGAAATAATTTTGATGTTGATAGGTGGTAGCGTGCTTCTGGTTCGCAGAAGGGTTTGATTCCTCCTCCACATCCTTATTTTC
Source organism: Pinus albicaulis (assembly GCA_034641835.2). Lineage (NCBI taxonomy): Eukaryota > Viridiplantae > Streptophyta > Pinopsida > Pinales > Pinaceae > Pinus > Pinus albicaulis. The sequence goes on from CM076575.1 coordinate 102,872,683, forward strand.
CCACAATTCATAAATCAGAGAACCGATATGAAGTGGGCAAGGTTTCTGATGAGGATCAATTGAAAAATGACAAATTAAATCCATCCTTAATAAATTAACGCCCCAAAAATTTGAAAAACTTTTTGAACAAGTCAAAGAAGTGAAAATTGACTCTGCATCATGTATTCATGGTATAATATCTCAAATATTTGACAAAGCCTTGATGGAGTCGACTTTTTGTGAAATGTATGCAAAATTATGTTTTCAGCTTGCTGCAGGATTACCAGAATTTTATGAAGATAATGAGAAGGTTGTTTTCAAGTGAGTTCTTTTGAACAAATGCTAGGAAGAATTTGAAAAAGATGAAAGAGAAGAGGCAAAGGCTACGAAAGAAGAAGAGGATGGTGAAAAAATCCTTTCAGTAGAAGAAATATGGGAGAAGAAGGCTGCAACACAACGATGAATGCTAGGAAATACAAGGTTTATTGGTGAGCTTTATAAAGAAAGTATGTTGACTGAAAGAATTATGCATGCATTCATCATGAAATTAATTGGTGAATTTCAACATGCAGAGGATGAAAATCTTGAAGATTTGTGCAAACTTATGAGCACTATTGGTCATATGATTGACCATTCAAAGGCCAAGGAACATATTGATGCTTACTTTGATAGGATGACAAAAATGTCCAATACCCAAGGGCTTCCCTCTAGGCTGAGGTTCATGTTGAAGGTTCCGATTGATCTGAGGAGGAATGGATGGAAACAAAGGTGGAAGGTTGAGGGCCACAAGAAAATAGAGGAAGTGCATCGGGATGCTATGCAAGAACTACATAGATAGGGAGGTCACTCTCGAGGTACCAATATGGAATATGCAAGTCGCAGACTTGTGACACCACTTGATCATAGTGTGAGAGGACCTGCGATGCCACCTTACATGGCATGTGCACAAATGGGTTCACTTCCACATATGGGTAGGATTAAAGGGCCACAACCCCATATGGGACCACGTGATTGTGGATTCACTAGTCAAGATGCTCAGATTGTGGATTGGGCTCAATTTGAAAATTGGTCTATGCCAAGCCCTTCAACACACAGTTCTTCTGATGATGGCCACTTGAATCTTGGTCCTAAGGGAGGTATTGGAAAGGGAATAGAAGGGAGGGCTTAACCTCTGCCATATGCCAAGAGTGCTCTAGCAGATATTCCACCATTCACATCTTTAAGTGATAGACGAAGAGGTGTATGTATGCTTTCAGGTTGCAGTTCCGACCAGATGCCAGTTGGTATGAAAGATGAAATTTTGACAAGGACTTATGCTGCAAAAACAACTTTATTTGCAAAATCACGTGTCCAGGAAATAAATGTTTTGGATAATGACAGAAGAGAGTTTAAGAATTCATACTCATCAGGTGAAAGAGGTGGGAAGACTGCAAATTTTGAATTTCAACAAGTGACAAAGTTGTGTTAATCATGGCAAAAACAAAGTGGTTGAAATAAGGGTCAAACCATGCTGCCAATAGGAAAATAAAATTGTGCGAAGAAGGGGTGGGCAACATTTTGGTTGGCAGAAAAGAATCTACCAGCATCACCTTGAAGAAGCACGTAGTTTCGAGAGTATTTTTCTAGGAGAGGTGGGAAGGTATGGTCAAAAGTTGTTGGTGGAAGAATTGTGGCCTGCACACAAACCCGCACTCGAAAAAAACAAAACCATAAGAAGCATAAGGTGGCAACTCACTAAGAAGGAAGCAACACGTGCTATACTAGTCGACACCACTCAGTCGTTGAGAAATCACGAGGAAAAAGACGCGCAAATGACCGATAGAAGGGCAGTTGTCAACATAATTAGTTTGTGGATGGAGGAGTGCTATCAGAGCCAGCTAGACCTGTGTCAGTGCAGGTTTAGTAGCCACCACACATGCGATCGAGTAGCCTAGTTGAAGTCATAGTGATGTGTCGTCAAGCACAATATGACCGAGAATTGGAGCAACTGCAGTTGACAGGATGGGAAGTGCATAGATCATAGTCATAGGTAATCTGGTGGACTGCCGGGTTGGGTGCAGGAGCCCGTGTCAAACTTCTTGCGCCTACATCCAAAGTAGTCTTGCCTTCAAAATGGTGAACATTCTCAAATATAGATTTTTAATAAGCATACATCCTCACGTGTCACATTTGGGAAAAGAGTTGTAGGGAATCTCCATAGTTCTCTTACTGCCCATGTCTTTCCTTGTACCAAATCACTAACATTTGTGCATATCCTTTACTAAATAGCTAATATTTTCTCTCTTCAACATTCATAATTATAATGAACAATTTCCTCAATATGGTGTTTAGCAACAAACTTTGCTTCATGAGAAGGTGTCTCATCTCGAGGAGCAATTTTCTCATCAACAGACCATTTTGAGGGAATTTATAAAGAGGATGATAGAATAAATTTAAGAGCGATAGTTAAATATGACTTCATATTTCCTCAATTTTGTAGGTGATGTGGGTAATGAGGTATTTATGGATCACATATCAAGGGAATAATTACAAACAATTTTGCACTGTTTCCAAAATTATAATAACCCTCAGCCACTTCGCAGGACAATATAATTCTTCTAGGGGTTCTATGACTTCCTTCAAACAAAGCAACTAAGAATTGTTGACAAATTAAAATATACATGCAGGATTTGGGAGCTTTCAATTCAAAATTTCAGGCTTTAATCCCAAAAATTAGACAAGAATGAGATGATTTCAGATCCATATCACTATGTAATTGCATCTACAAAATCATTGCAAAAATTAGTGCATGTAGGGTCAAAATCCACTAAGTTGATTCTGTGTCATTAGAACAAATTTTCATCCTTCCTCGGAAACAAATCCCTTATGGAATAGGAGTAGCCTAAGAAGGAATTTATAACATCAAACCAAAAAATTACAAGCAATGTTAGTGATTTTGTCTTTCCAAGGCATATGATAGAGAAAACTGGCTTTATTTAGGGCTACTCATCCATATAGGGTTCAATGTGCAATTGGTTAACTAGATAATGAATTGTCTTTCCTCAATATTTTTGCAATTCTAATTAATGGATCAACCTATTCTTCTATCATTCCTACAAGAGACCATGGGTAGGTATTACTAATGGCTCCTTTTCTATTTTTGATTGTAGAGTAGGTGGTCTCAATAGAGTTGTAATAGAAACAAATCAGATTCAAATTTTATAGATATAAATGATAAAAAAAAATGTCAATGTCTTTGTTTGATTGTTACTTGACTCTGCTGTGGGCATGTTACATGAAATGTGATTGGAAAAAGGATGGCGAAACAATGCATATCACGTCTTAGATATGGTTCATTTGCTGTTAGAGATCGCTTAGCCACTTGAACCATCGACTTTGGAAATGTTTCTAGTAGGAATTCCTATAGTTTTTAATGTTGTGATTGTTTCACCTCATGGTTATTTTGGGCAAGCAAATTTTTTAGGAATGCTAGACATGACATCAGTGGAGAGGTAAACAAATCTTTTATAATTGCAATTTCCATTTCATGATATCTTCTCTTTATTGTTTGATTGTATTTTGGATGTTTCTTTTGATTTTGTTTTGTCTTTTAACACTTAGTATCATGTTCATTTAAACAAAAACCAAATCTTGAAGATGAAATTAGTATTACACTATATTGATTGGAATCCTATAGCTATTTTGTGTTAAAATATTTTCATGACTATCAGAAAAGGTTACTTTCATGTTGTTATTTGAGTACATGTTGTTTATGTACTTGACTAAGTTCATGCGTTAGAAAATGAAATGTTGTGAATAAAACGACAAGGATTAAACATCATACTTCATATTATTTGTTTTCACAAGTTATCTACAGCTTGAGCTTTTTAGCATATAACTTAGCTGACATGATTTTTCCTAAGCTTTCCTTGAAATTTGAATATTAAGTTACTAAGGTGCTCTTTTCTATATATGGTGACATTTTATTTTCTTTGTTTATACAAGTTATCTAGCCACATTATAGTGGCCATTATCGCCCCAATGAAGAAAATTTGTTCGAGTTTCTTACTTGTATGGAGAAAAATGGCTTTGACATTGCTGATGTTGAGGTATATGTCATATAAACTATTTATAGTCTAATTTAGTTTATATTCTAATGTTCATTGTCTTTCATATCTTACACTCTACATTGTATCTTTTTTTGTTTTCAGAAAATAAACTCAGTATTGATGGTAAGAAGCAGGAATTGAAAAGAGGGGAACAATAACATTGGAGCAACAAATGCAAAAAGAGAAGAGAATTGGTTTGATGATACTCTTAGAGCCAATATCCCACATAAGACACACATAAAGACTGATTGTCAAGTCTTCCGAGTTTGCAAATTCACCTACAATTCCTTGACAACACAATGATAATGTTTTGAAGTGATGAAACATCATTTTGTGTGTAAATTGTAGTCCAACCAATATTAAGTTGGAAACCCATATTGTAATACTTTAACATTTCATATAATATAATTTATGTGGTTGAAATGATTTATAGTTGCATTTGATATCGCTTAGTATTCTAATTAACATATGAAACTTTGTGTTTTCATATTAGGTGAACATGCACATTGTATGCCATTTTTTAAATCATACAAATTAATTTATGTTGATTAATAATAAACACAAAATCAATTTGAAACTACTAAATTAGTAGTTTATATTGATTAATGATGAACACAAATAAAATGAATATACGACTAAATTAGTAATTTATAATGATTATTAATGAAAGTGAATGAAATGAATATAAACTACTAAATTAGTCGTTTATATAATGAATATGAAACTACCAACAAAAGATAAATGACTACTTCAAATGATAAATTTGTGATTACAAATGACGACTAAGTTTTGCATATATACGACTATTAGTAGCTAATTTACAGTATCTTATAACACGACCAAAATTTACTCATATTTCTTCGGTCATTAATTGGTTTTAAACTATGACTAAAACTTGCATATATATGACTATTAGTAGCTAATTTACAGTATCTTATAACATGACTAACAATTTGGTTATATTTCTTTGGTCATTAATTGGTTTTTTCAGGTGATCATATAGTAATATATTTTGTTGTATATTTGGTCATTAATTGTGACAATTAATGATCAAATCAAAGATTAAATCAATGACTAAATCAATGACCAAATTAATGACCAAATCAGTGACTAAATTAATGATAAAATCAATGACTAAATTAACGACCAAATCACTGACTAAATTAATGACCAAATATACTATTAGACAAAAAAATTGAGATAACCAATTAATGACTAAGCTAAAAACAAGTAAAAGTTGGTCGCATTATAAGATACTGTAAATTAGCTACTATTGGTCACCGACCGAAAAATAGTCATTTATATGCAAATTTTAGTCGTTTTTTTAGTAATTAATTAGCCATTTTCTACTAGTGTATATATATATATATATATTTAAACATTAGTGAATAATCAAGTAAACACACCAAACAAGCTGTGGACACAACATGAAATGGGAAGTAAGGCATTATTTTATTGATTATGAATCAAGAAAATAATGGTCTATTGAAATAGACACAAAGGAAAATGTATAGCTTGAGTATCCCTCTTTAATCCTTCAATAGAGGTTCCTTCCTTCTCCTTGTGCAAGTTCTCTCTCTCCTCAAGAAGTTTGCAAGTTGCTTCAATGGTGAATTCTCACAAGTTTATAATGTACAAGAAAACAAGCTTGGAAGGATAAAGCATTATCCAACTAATTTGTGGAAACATGACAATAGAATTCTTCTCTTGCTGAAATGGCTCCCAACTACTGGTATTTATAAGAATTTCAACATTTTCAAGGGCATGGTTCATTAAATGAATTTTTATTCCTTTGTGTTGTCCTCATGCTTCAAGGGAGCGTGAGGAGTCCTTTGGGGACTCCAAGTACTCTTCCTCAAGTGTGTGGGATCTCAGAGGTGGCCTATTCAAAGCTTGTACTTTCAACTAATATGATATTCATGGTTTCCCTTGTTGATATTTAAGGAAATGTCACTCAACTTCTTGCGTGATATTGATTAACTGACTTAGGGAAATTTTTACTTGTTGAAAACGTGTATAAATATGTGAGAAAATTTAGCCAATAATAGTTTCTCCTTAATGCATGCGGTTAGGAGAAGGTGTATAAATAAAATACACCATCATTTTCATACAACATATATCTCTATGTATGTGTGTGTGTGTGTGTGTGTGTGTGTGTGTGTATATATATATATATATATATATATATATATATATATATATATATAGAGAGAGAGAGAGAGAGAGAGAGAGAGAGAGAGAGAGAGAGAGAGATTCACCTACAAAGCATACATTTTATTGAAAGAGATATTTGCAATATACTAATAAGGCGATCATGTCTCGTGTTTGTGATCATGACTTTGATAATAATCATTAAAGGGAGTCGTCTTGTTGATAAATACTTTGGGGCATGGTAATTGATGTACATTGAAGTAGAATATTGGTGGGAATGTACAAAAACAAGGATGGGTGCCTCAATGAAAATGATGACTTGTATGATGGAAAAAGTGGGGAATTGTAATGGGTGGGGGCCCCACTGGCTGGTCTCCATGTGGGTTGGTGAATGGATATTTACTATGTAGATGTTCTATTAAGGGAAGGGGTATTAGAGGCCAAATGAAAATATGATGGTGCATTAGTGATAATCAATTGAACTGAGTGATCAAAAGAATAAGGGTATGAGTCAAAAAAATGATGAGAAAGAAGAATGAGCTTAATTATCACTAAATGAAATTGAAAAAATATCGATACTAAGGATGATGCAACATGGATGCAAGTAATACAAGGGGTTCTACATAGAGGTGATCCATGTGGGTGGAAAACTACTAACTAGTCGTGACCATGTAATTGAGGAGAAGGTGATAGAAGCAAATGAAACAAAATAATGGGTGAACCTATGGTGATCTTGAAGGGAGTGAACTGGTAAATACAAATAATTAAAAGGAAGTTCCCGGTCTACTATTTTAAGAGTGTCATACCTCTAAGAACGAATTTTGCCCCATCGTCGCATGTGCCTTGGGATCTCGAACAAGTATTAAAGAAATTTCTGCACATAAAAACCAACATCCCCAAGTGAATGCATGGACGATATAAAGATGAAATAATGATAACACATGAAAAAATGGAAATAACATTTATACACACCTGTGAAGAGGCATGAGAAAGGTGAGAGCCCTATGCTGAAAATTTGAATATGGAAAAGGAACATACTAGTGCATAGGGTGGAACATGTTGATTCCCACAACACAAATGACTCAAGAAAAGGATATTATAAGCTCCTTAATGGTCAGAAATAAAAATAAATGACATGGTTTATAAAAGGGGTGGGGCCCACAATTCCATGTCATTTATACTTGGTGATTTGGTGACCTTCTTAAGTAGTGGAGCCTATGGAGATTATGATCAACCTGGAGGGCAATCCATACACTTGTTTTCAAGCATGTGAGAGATAGGTGAGTGCTAGGAACTTGCCCATTATGAATTTTGCAATAATTTTAGGATGTATGGCCTCAGGGGGATCATAGGACCTTTGTCTGGTTGAATTAATGGATTTTTTTGTGATAACTTGTATATGCTAGAAATGTTTAGGTGATAATACTGAGATTATGGTATTTGTTTGTTTAAATTGAATTTTTTAATGCATAAGAGGATTCAATGCCTTGGAAAACCATTCGGGAATTGGGATTGTGTAGACAAAATAACTCAAACTTGTAAATCCAACAAATACCTACTTGATTCAAGACAAAATTGATTGAAAATTATGCTCGAAAAAGAGCCAAAACGTAGAATAATTAGACTATGCTATAAAAAGGATAAGGTATGTGGTAATTTTTGTTATCAATTATTATTATCTTCATAGTTTTTTTTATTTGCTTGTTAAGCTTAGTAGTTCCTCTCGTTGGCCACTATTATTTTATCCTTCACCAATCTAGGTTATAATGTTAACTTTGAAAAATAATTTTTTATGTTTAATATTGTTGGCAAAAAAGGAGGTCTATGGGCCAGACCCAAGTTCAAGCTTGAGGCCAACAAGGTTTCCGTTGTAGTATATGACAATGCCGGAATTCACTCTGCTCGAGGGAGCAAGGAGTCTCACCCAAGGCCTGTCGTAACCTTATTGAGATTAGAGATTAGAGCATTGACATCGAGGAAAGATTACTAATGCAAATCGTCTCTTACGTGCATACATAAGACATTCATATATCTCATCCTTAAGAAACAAGTTATCATTCATCAATACAAATTTAGAGTATCGAATTAAAATTTTAAAATAGACATACATACACCATAATCAATCAAGCATCAACTAATCCATAATACGTAGCACAACATCAGTCTTATTCCATTAACTTGGCTCAAAACAACATAAGCATACTCTGTAGAGTCTATTACAGTTTAGTTCAGTTCAGTACATTCGGCTTCGCAGAGCTCTCCCTAGGCTCTACTCTCCTATCAGCAGGGAAAATTTTAAGGATGAAAAATTATCTTGAAGTTTAAAACATTGGCGAATCTCACTAGTCCATAATATGAAAAATATAAAATGCTTCTTGGTGTATTTGTAAAATTATTCAATTTTATAATGATTTTATATATATGCTCTATATAAGGTTGGCAATTTTTAAGGTAAAATAATTTTATATTGGAAAATTTGGGCGAATTATTTTTACAAAAAATGGAAATTGGCGAATATTTTTTGTTGAAATAACATGGAAAATTAGCCCACTTGCGAATATTAGCCCCTAAAATTTTCCATGCCTATCAGCCTCTCCCTAACTAACTATCTTCGGAGTCGCTTCTTCCCTGCTTATTTTTTCCTGCTGACTGACACTGTCAGTCTTTGCCCCATTTCCACTCAGTTGTTCCCTTGCGCTCCACTGCCTTCTGTTTCTTCTTCATCAATGGGAGTTCAACTGCTTTTTCCTTGTCTCCCATTTCTGCCATTTGTACCATCATTTATTTATGCCCGCCACCTCCCTTTAGGTTTTTCGGAACCGCGATAGCTCCCTACCTACCTTGATTGTGCTACACCACATGTCTTCTGGTCCTTCGCAACTCCAAACCGTGTTGTCCAAAACAAATGCCCTAACAAGCCCCGACCACATGCTGTTGAATCATCCCGAGTCAATATTTTCCTGCTATTGCGGCTTTTGGTGGTCCATTCACTTTCGATGTCAGCCTAGTTTCCCATATTTCTTCCATCTCTATATTTATTGTTCTGGTTTTCCCTCTTTCAACAAAGACCCCAACTTGGGAACCTTGCTCATTTTTGATGTCCTGAACTCTGTGAACTCATTTATTTCTTGTTGTCATACCTTTATCACAGGCTCCGTCTCAGTGACGACTCTGTCAGCCTGAGTCGCGTCCATTATCTGTGGAAAGTTATTTAACACTTCCTAGAGTTTGGGTTCGACCTCAGATGCCAGTTGTTGAGTTTACTCCACCTTTTGTTTCACAGGTTGTCGTAGGTCCCTAAGAAGTTGCTTCGTGGTGGCTGAGTGTTCCTCAATGGCCTGAATTTGCGTTTCAAGTATGTATGTTTGGTTATATAGCTAAATGCGGTTGACCGGATCTGTGGTCCCCCTTATTTCGAGGAACATATTTTGCAATTTCTTCGAAATGGGTCGAGCATTCATCGTTAGTGAATTGGAACACTCATGGGGTTGCTCTAGAAAGCTGTATGATTTCTTGATTGTCGTTCCAAGTGTGTCCTTCATGCTCTACATCTCTCTCTGTCTTTTTGCTGCCTTCTCAACATACACTGTAGAGGGATCTGGTAACGTTGGTCTTGCTGCAAGCACCTATCTCAGCTCCTGATTTTCTTGGTCGAGGCTTGTACATTCCGTTTTTACCCGAATGGATCTCTTGACCATTGATCATGATGAAATATCTGCGGGTGTGTTGCTATAAATGGAAGTGACTGTCGGCCATAGGTCCTTAAAGACCTCTGTTACCTGATCTAGTTGTTGTTGTAGGTTATATTTTTCGCTTTTTAGTTGATTACGCTCATCAGTAAGCTCAATAACTTGTTATTGTTGCTGCTCAAATTTTTGTAAGAGATCGTTGTGTAGAACTTTTGCTTGTTTTGCTTCTGTCTGGATGAAAATGAAAAGTTGGTCGGGTCCCCAATTTTTCATGTCACCGCTGCTCGACATATCTTGGCTTGGATGTCTCTCCCTGAGCTGTTTCCCACTGGAAATTGATCTTTTAGAGTGTCCCTATGGGGATGTCGGTTGACTTTGTTGCGGAAGTTGAGATTCAAGGATGTGGTGACTAGTGGATGGTATGAACTGTTGTAACAATAAGTTGGATTGTTGGAATTGGTTTAGCTTTGTTTCAGTGGGTGTTGTATCAGAAATATGGGACCCTTCATGGATTAATATTTCTAAAAATGTGCCTTGTCCCACCGTGGTTTGATCAACCTCAGGTACTCCATCTGTACCTGAGTTAACTTCTGCCTCAGTGTCAACATTCATTAGAGTTCCTAGTGGTATTAGATCTGAGATGGTTGCGGAGGTGGATGGAGTGTGGGTGGGGTGATCTTTGGATATGAATGAGGTGTGTGGTGATGAATTCTTCATATTGGGTGGCGGTGAAACTTGTATGTTAAGAACTAATGATGGATCAAATGCTAGTAAGGCAGAGGCAGTTTGAGTGGCGACCTATGGCTCTTCTAAAATTAACATTACCGTGACTATTGGTTGGGCTTGGTCTTCTCCCGTGAGATCGACCACTTACTCGGATCCCATGGTTCGGGCTCTTTTCCCTTTAGGTGCTGGTATTGGGGGTTTCGTTGACTTATTTTTTTGGAGTGGAGTGACGGTCGATAGTGAGTGGGAGTTTAATGCGATAGATGGTAATGCGGTTATTATGGGGTTGGTGGAGGATGGATATGCGAAATTCAATGTCTGAAATTTAGAAAAAGTGGAAAATACAGTACATTTGGTGCTAAGAGTTTCTATTACCTTGTTGAAACTTTTCACCCGGGTTTCCAGTTGGTCCAGTAGTGGCCACAGTTGTAATTGGGAGACCCTCTATGTTGTTTCTGCTAGTGTCTCCCCTGGAAGTGCTTTAGGTATCATCGCATCAAATGAGTAAACAGTGATCCTGCTTCTAATTTTCATCTTCGCTCTTGGCCATGAAGAAAATTTTGTATGGAACTCCTCCTCCGTTATCTAGAACTTAAACGACTTCTTATGGAAGGTATTTTCATCAACGCAGTCTGGCCGAACAAAGGTTCGGTTATGAGATACCCCAAACCAAATTTGAGGGTAGTATCTATCCAATAGAGTTCTTGGAACTCTTTGCTGACTTTTAACTACGTCTATCATCTGTCGGTACCAGGCTGCAAAAGCTTCTTCATTTACCTCTTTGGTACTCGAGTCCCCTGATATTTTCCATGGCATGTACCTCAGTGCCATTGGTTGGTCTTCAGTAATTTCCGCAAGTAGCCTAATACCTGGTGGACTCCATTTCCACATTGCAAGAGCCATGATTAGATAACCATATATAAACCCTGTGGCCCGCTTGTAGTTGTCCTCGCAAGCCTAAAAAATCTCCTATAATGAGAACGTGCACCAATTTAGTTGTGCCCCTTGTATGTAGTTCTCCGCAACTAATATTCTGTCGAGGGTGCATTCCCCCTTGGTATAATGCATCTTATTTTTCCCAATGATCAAGTAATAAGCAAATTTTATTGTTGTATTGTTGATGAGATACAAATTTTCTCCCTTTCCTCCTCTCCTTGTTTCATACTTTCTGTAGTAGTCACAGTCCCCCACCTTCTTAGCTCTCTTAGAAGTGTTTTGGAAGGCCAATGAGACATCGCTTCCTGCAGTTGATAAAAATGTAAGTCTATGTATATCTTCCATGTGAATTGGTATCTCCCTCCCAAGCCACAATGATCCATTCTAAATTCTGTTGATTAGGTGCACTGCATTGCCACTCCTGATGTCCCGAATACCGGAAGGCTTCTGAGGTGCAGGATTTTTGACCTCTGGATGCCTCTAAAGTCTGGGTGCGCTCTCATTGCTTCACCTCCTCCCTCCTTCGCATGATTTTCAATGTACACCTTCCTTTTCATTGCTGGGAACTGGGATGAGTCCGTCAAGTCATTATCTATTAGCATGGCATTGTCATATTTTCCAATCAGTGACTCAACCCATTGAATTCTTTCATCGAGCTAGGGCTCGACCACTGAAGTAGTCGCCTTTATCATTTTCTTTCTTCTGTTGTATACCTGAATTGTTGTTGTTAGTCTATTTTTCTCAACTTCTGTTGTTGGAATTAGGCTTATTGATATAACCTTTCTTTCTTTGATAACTCATAATTTCCTAGCATTCTGTTGTTTCCCTCCTTCATGCGGGTTAATTAGGATTACTGGAACGAATGATGTTGATGTGACACCATAACTAATTAATTCTTGTTGTCTTTCCTGATGGATATAATCATGTGATTAGTTACTAGGATGAGATGGACTCTGACAATGCTGACTGTGGCTTTAGAAGTCGGGTAGACGTGATGGGCAATAGTTATGGCTTAATGTGGAAACTTTATTATGGTATGGGGGTTACTAATTATGGCAATTATTTTTCAAATTCGGAAGATCTTACGTATTGACAACGCTATGATGGATCATTATGAGTGAATGATGGTTGACACGCTTAGGCTATGTAACACTATAGACTCTCCCCTCAACCACAATTGGTTGCGGTGTGGTCTCCACATCACAATAGGGTTATTGTTGATTTTTCGTGACCTATGGGTTTCTGATTCCTACTCTAGTGGACTGAAATGATCAAAACATAAAATATTCTAAGGCTCATCTCGGTTGTGAGAGAGTTATTGAATCTAATCTACTGACTTCTCTCGGGTGCGTGAGTTATTAAAATTTAAAAGGATTGTGTTGATTACTCGTGATATGGTTTCAGGCGTGCGCCATTCACCCATCCTTGAAGTATCTCTCCATCCAGTTGCGCTAGCTTAACCACGCCTGAGTCCCTTATCTCTATGACATATTACAGTCCCATCCAGTGCATTTTGAGCTTCCCTTGGAAATTCTAGAATTTTTTGTCATAGAGCAGTACTTTTCCACCAATCGTAAATATTTTGTGCTTGATGTGGCAATCATGCCAGGCCTTTTGTCACTGTTTCTGTACTGATTGATGGAAATTCACCAAAAATCTATCTTTTTCAAGCTCCTACAACTCATGAAGGCATGCAAAGATGGATTCTTCCTCTGTCATGTGCGTTGTTGAGGCAATTAAGAGGCTTGATATGATAAAATCAGTTGGTATTACTACCTCTTTCCTGTACACCAATTGGAATGGAGTTTGATTATGTTGTCTCTTTATAGCTGTCATGTATGCCTATAGCATGGCTAGTATTCTTTCATCATAGTAATCACGGTTAGCATTGCATATATTTGTTAGCCCCTTCTCCAAGATTTTGTTGAAAGCCTCGACGGTTCCGTTTTCCTAAGGGTGGTACGGGCTGCTCTTATGGTGTTGTATCATAAAATTATCCAGCAGTGATTTAATTGTAGCATTAATGAAATGTGTGCCTTGATCACTTGTTAGGATTCTTGGACAACCAAACCTACTTATGATGTTCTAAAAAATAACTCTGGTTGTTGTATCTGTTGTACATTCCTTTACCGGTGCCACCTCTTCCCATCTTGTGAGGTAGCTAGTTGTGGTGATTATATATCTTTCCTGTGAGTGTCGCGCGATTGGCGTAATTGGTCCTATGAATTCCACTGCCCATTTCTCAAATGCCTGCATAGTCCTCACAGGCTGTAGGGGTAGCTCGTCACGGTGTGATGGTCGTCCTATTCTTTGACATACATGACATTTATTTACATATTCTTTGTTGTCTTTGTGCACGGTGGGCCACCATAATCCTGCATGTAGTATTTTTCTTGTGGTGGGTTTTGCACTGACATGGCCTTCTGCAACTCTGCTGTGACACTCCCACAAGATGTCTGCTCTTTCGTGATCTAAGACACATTTTTGTAGGATATGATCCAGGCCCATTTTATACAACTTCCCTGCTATGAGTTGATACTCAGCTGATTTAACTACTAGGTGTCTTCTTTGGGTTGTTGTGCATTCTGATGGGCATTTTCCTGTGACCAAGTATGTTGCTATATGTTCTAGATAATCTGGGATGGCTTCTACTTGGAAATTAGCAGCATCTGGCAGCTGGTCATCAAGTGGTCCCCCATTTTCTCCATTCTCCAATCTTGAAAAATGGTTGGGACCAACATTTAGCCTCCCCAGTTTTACTATTACTTCGAAAGTGAATTCTTGGAATAGTAGGATAGTAGGAGCCATCTGCAGATTTTCCCCTCTAGTATAGTTTTGTTTATAAGATATTTCAGTGTCGAGTGATCTGTGAAAAACTTGAATGTCCCTCCCAATAAGTAGTGGTAAAATTTCTGTAGAGAGTATACCATCACAAGAGCCTCTCTCTCTGTTGTTGTGTAATTCCTTTCTGTCATTGATAGCTTCCTACTTGCGAAGTACATTGGTTGATCTATGGAGGTTTCTCCTGGCTGAGCTAGTATTACCCCCAATGCAATACTTGAAGCGTTGATCTAGACATGGAACTGTTTATCCCAATTTGGATGGGCCAAAATGGTTGCACTTGCTAGTTTCTCTTTCAATGTGTCCAATGCCTTAGTGCATTCATCGTTCCATATGAATTGTTCCGACTTCCACAACAACTTTTCTAGTGATGCTATGATTTTTTCATAGTTGCAGATGAACCTCTTGTAGTATTTCCCTCAACTATTTTACATTCTCTGGTGCATCCATATTCACTATTACCGCCACCTTCATGGGGTCCACACATACTCCTTGCTTGCAGACGACATGTCCCAAAATCATTCCAAAGGGTACTACAAATATGTTGCTATTACTATCCGTGAAAACACAGTAGGTGCATTCTTTAGCCCAAAGGCATGAAATGATAGTGGTATGATCCCCATTTTGTTGTGAAATTAGTTTTTCTTTTATCCTCTTCTGCTATTCGCACCTGATGATACCCTACGAAGCCATCCATGAATGAGTATGCTTCATTTCTAGCTACATTGTCAAGAAGTTCATCACTAAATGGAGTTGGAAATGGATCACGAATACATGCATTATTTAGACTTTTGTAGTCTACACATACTCTAATTTCTAATTTCTCCTTTTTACTTTGTATCACTATTGGGCTGACCCATTCTGCTTCTTCAACCGGAAAATCAGACCTGCATTCAACATTTTATCTATCTCTTCTTTAACCTTTTATTTTACTCTCGGATTCAGGTGGTAAGGTCTATGCTTTACTGGCCTCACATCTAGTTTTAGGACTATGCAAATCTCCCCTGGATCTCCTTTGATTCCTTTGAGCTCTGCCACTGAATATGGGAATAGGTCTTCATACTCCTGTAGTAGGTCAAAGATTTCTTTTGTGGTTTTTGTATCCCAACAATATCCGATGGATGCAATCTTAGGCTTCTCCGTGCTTCCAATATTCTGTTTCTTTTTCTTCAGGGGTAACATGTGTAATCCTTCAGTACTTCGTTCCTCTTGTATTTCCTGTTCCCCTTCCTTTTCTTCAAAGTATAGATGTCGAAGATTTTCTAAATCATCGTCGTCTATTTCCTGATCTATTCTTTTACATGCTATTGATTCCTTGGCTTTACGCTCTGATAAGGATATTTCTTCATTTTCGTCAAGCTTTGGGAATAAAAATATTATTTTAATTTCTTGTAGGGTATCCATAACTTGGTTTGTGTCTCCCTTGAAAGAAAAACATTGCGTAAATTTCTCCGCAATCGTTTCCCAAGTACCTGTTCCTCTCTTCTTCTCTTCTGCAAGGTACCAAGCTCGTGAAATGGTGTATAGTGAATGTATGAAGTTTTGTGCCCATAAATATTTTAGATATTCCTCTTTCCTCCACTTATACTCGCAACTGTTTAGATGTAATAGGGGATCAAAATTCCCTCGTTTCTTTTATCCTAGATCTGGTCCTGAAGCCATATGAAATCTTGTTCTTAATGCTCTGGCAATATCTTCCCATTGAGAGAGACATTTGTGATGGGTTTCCCACCACCTTGCTGAAGTGGATTGTAGTGCTACATCCATGAGAGGGACTCTATGCTCTACTGGTACCTTGTCTTCTACTTTGGTAATAAATGTATTCACAACTTGCATATTTGAAAGAGTTGGGTATTTTCTTACCTTTGTACCAATCCAGTTGACTCCACGAACGTTGGTGCATCTTCTGGTGTTTATTTCGTATCCTCCCTACTGCCAATCATCCTGAGCTACTTCTGATCCTACATCTAAACTCTGAACACTTCTCTAGATTATAGTTCCTCCTGTTGTAGGATTAATGTAATCTTCTCTCTTTCCTGCAGTTATCTGGTAGGGTTGGTCTAGAAGATCCGTGTCTTATCTTTTGTCAATAGTTTCTGCGTATCGGGGTCCTTGATATGGATCCAATAACCAAACCACTATGACCTCACCATATTCGAATATCATCAATTCCTTTTTTAAGTCGATGAATGCATAATTTTCAAAGGCCTAGTCTATTCCTAGCAAGGCAAGATAAGGATCCTTGTCACCCATTATATCTATTACTTCAAAGTCCGTATAGGTTTTTACTCCTGCAACATCAACCTCAACTTCTTCCAGCCTTCCTATTGGTACAATACAGTGTTGATTTTCCATTATGAGTTGTATTGGTGAGTATGACAACTTCGGTTTTCCTAGTGATTCCCATGTATTTCTAGGTATAATATTGACATATGATCCAAGATCTACCATTGTGTCTCTGATTTGGAATCCCACAACTTAAGCGTTTATGTGGAACTCTTTTCCAGTCCTTCTCTTATTTATTTTTACTCTTATTATATATTTTTCAGTTGTGTTACCTGAGTCTCCATGTCGTGCTCCTCCTTGCATGACCATTTCTAGATTTTTCTTTAATTGTTCCAGCATCTGTCCATTTTTTACAATTTTCAGGAATAGTCAGAACCAGTCTTCTATAAGTGTTCTCGTAGGAACTATCTTTCCTCCTTCACTAGATGGTTGCAAAAACTACATACTATGTTGTCTTCCTATCTGTGAGAATGTCTCTAGTGCTTCTTTAAAGTACTGCTTCTGTCAGTTTGGGATGAAAGCCTTCTTTGGGGATGCAGGTTTGACTAGCTTTATCGGGTCCATTTCTCATGCATCCTCTCATTTTATCTTCCCTCCTTGTTTCACTATAGCTACACTTTGCATAGGTTGAGGATCTACTATCCTTGGTTCTGCATTAAACAGGTTAGCTCCTCTTTGTCTCACTCTCTCTTCCCACCTCTTAATAATATCCGTGTAGTCTTCAATAGCATGTGCATTTAATCTGCATTGAGAGCACCATGGTCTCCTAAATAGAGGACATTCTCTCGCTACATGACCTTCCTGGTCATAGTTATAAAACCTTACTGGTGCTCTTCCTCCAGTTTTGCTACCTCTCATTCCTCCCCCTCCTCATCCCTTTGGAGTCTTGTTTACTCTACAAGACTTCCTGTCCAATCGTTCTGCCAATGCATCAAGGGATCTACATTGCTCTTTATTATGAGTTGTAGAGGCACAAAATTCACAGTAAACATTGTTTGGAACATTTGAGTATTTTTGCAGAATTGGACACAGTCGTGGAGGATGAACAATACCTTTGCATATTTCGCAGCATTCTGCTATTGTTTGGTTCTGTTGATTGGGGAGCCTTGGGAAGTGGGGCTGCGTTTTGTATAGCCCTTGAGTGTTTACCTGTGCAACTCCACCGACTAGTGGGGCCCCCTATGTTCCGGCCACCGAAGTCCCAACATTGGCTCCTCGCAACCTCAAACATTTTGTGGCTACGTTTCCTTCCATCAATCAATGTGTACAACACACATTGGGCCTTGTGATTTGATGTTGTATTCCTGGTATGGATGGATCTTGCACTACTTCTCCCCCTCTAAACTCTTGTGGGTATCCAGCCATTGCTTCTATTTTCACTACTTGCTCCAGTGCATCTTGAAGGGTATCAATCTTTTGTTATGTCAACGGTGTCCTTGTCAACGGTAGGAGTGCTGTGATGAACGAGTCCTGCTGGTGATTTGGATCAATTGGGCAACTTAGCTTTCCAATCGTGTCTTTGAATCTTCGCGTAAAATCCCAGACTGTTTCTCCTTCCTGCTATTTCATTTCCCATAATTCAGACAATCCTTGTTGATTCGTCTAAGGCAGCTTGAATTCTTGGACGAATTCCCTCTTGACATCATCTTTTGCTCGGTTCTGGTGCGCTTCTGACCATTTTATGAACCAGCCCAAAGCTCTTTTCCTTAATATGGTTTGAAATTAAATTAACTTGACTGCATCTGGTGTCTATTGAGCTCTCCAAATTGCTTCGTAGAGATACCAGTGCTGCTCTACATTGTCATTACCTTTTCCAGAGAATTTTGGGTATCGTGTGAATGATCTCGCCATATTTCCTTTTGTTGGTGGTACTAAAATAAAGCCTCTGGTTCTTGGTTGAGAGATTCCACTACCAGCACTATTGCTAGTAGATATCTGTACTGTGGATTTAGTACTACTCAACTTGCCAAACTCCCGTAAATTTATCAAAAACTCATTAGGTGGATGATAGAGTACCAGGGGAAGGTTAGGACTAGTGCTACTTAAAACTTGGGGAATAGGATTACCTTGCGTTATGGTTTCTGGTCTCTCTCAGAATAGTTGCTCCATCGCAAGATGCAGCTCTACATCGGACTCCTCCTTGGGGCACGCATCCTCCTCACTGGACTTCTTTCCCTTCTCTCTTCGGGCTGGGCTCCTATAAACTTGCCTAACTTCTTTAATGGACCCTTCCATTCCTTTGGTTCCAACCTGACCTTCTCTTTCTTCTTTCATCTCCGACGCCTTTTCCTTATTCGATCAATTCTTCTCCTACTTCTCAAATTCTCATATCGCCCTTTCCCGCCACTTCTCAGCAATCTGCGCCCTTCGATGTGCTCTTTGCTCTCTCAACCTATTGGAGGTTCCAGAATCAATATCCCTATTCCCCCGTCTTCCTTGCTCGTAGCATATTTTCCTAAAATACTTCCCCTAATACTGGAGGTTTAGGCCTCCATCTCGGGACTTTCGAATAACATTAGGCCCTCGTTCACCATTAGAGCTTAAATCCACAACAGGATTCTTTCAACAATTTTCCTCACAACCCAAATTTAAATATGTCTTTGGATTTTGTAAAATATTGGAAGCACTTGGCTAAAAACTCTACAATGTACCCCTCCAAGGTATTTTGTACCCAAAAATCTACTTCTTGGGTTAGATCTATACCTAACTGATGTAGCTCTACTAGATCTATGTGCGTCCAACTGCGTCAGACTCGACGCATCCCTTCAGGAAGTGACTTGATCTAGATTCTTCGCAAACATTTGTAAAGTTATTTAGGAAATTTTCCCCAGAAAATTTCATACAAGTCACTCACTGAGTCAGAAAACATGACCTGATCCTTGATAGTATTTTCCTTCTTTTTCCAAAGCTCCACTTGTTATGATATGAACTGATCTATGTGATTGTACCACTAGCTACGTAGTTCTTCCTCATATATCCTCGATACCATGATCTAGCTTCTAGATCAATTTTCATGTCTAGGCAACGGAACCATTTTTTGGCAAAAAAAGAGGTCTCTGGGCCAGACCCAGGTTCAGGCTTGAGGCCAACAAGGTTTCCGTTGTAGTCTAGGACAACGCCGGCATTTTCACCCTACTCGAGGGAGCAAGGAGTCCCACTCGAGGTGTGCCATAACCTTACTGAGATTAGATACTAGAGAATTGAAATTGAGGAAAGATTACTAATGCAAGTCATATCTTACATGCATACAGAAGACATTCATATATCTCAGCTTTAAGAAGCAAGTTATCATTCATCAATACGAATTCAGAGTATCAAATTAAACTTTTAAAATAGACATACATACACCATAATCAATCAAGCATCAACTAATCCATAATATGCAACACAAAATCAGTTTGATTCCATTAATTTGGCTCAAAATATCATAGACATACTCTGCAGAGTCTATTACAGTTCAGTTCAGTACATTCGGCTCCGTAGAGCTCTCCCTATTCTCTACTCTCCTATCAGCCTCTTGACTAACTATCTTTGGAGTCGCTTCTTCCCTGCTTATATGTTCTTGCCGACTGACACTATTAGTCTTTGCCCCTTTTCTGCTCAGTTATTCCCTTGTGCTTCGCTGCCTTCTATTTCTTCTTCATCACCGGGATTTCTACTACTTGTTCCTTGTCTCCCATTTCTGCCATTTGTGTTGTCATATGTTTCTGCCTCGCCACCTGCCTTCAAGTTTTCTGCAACCGCGACAGCTCCCTGCATACCTTGATTGCGCTCTGCCACCTATCTTCCGGTCCTCCACAACTCCAAAACTGTCTTTTCCAAAACAAAGGCCCCAACAAATATTATTAAAATACTATTTTTCAAAATTTTGATTAGATATATTGTTTAACTTTGAAAATAAATATTTATTTTCAATATTATTAGAAAATTAATTTTCAAACATTTGATTGGTCTATAAGGTTTTATTGCATCCTTTGCACAACAGAATACCTTTTTGCCATATTTTTTGGATACAATCAAAATATTCAAGCCATGATTTATAGATATTCGTGTAGTGATTTTGCATTGTTAAACTTGGTAGGAAAAAAACTTAAAATTAAAATCCTTGAAAATAACTCATACTCCACTAAATAACATATTTACCATCAATTTGCGTCCACCATAATTTAAGCAAATGTTTACATAAAAAATGAATATAAATAACATGTAAATAAATATAATTACTAAAAATTGTTACCATCAAAAGGATAATTGAACTCAATAGTGCAGTGCATAGTTCAAGGATAACTGAACTCTGCAGTGTGGTGCAATAATGTACCTCGTCCTTCACAAGGATAATTTAATTCTGCAGTTTGGCACAATACTAGGGCTCACCCTTCACAAGGATAATTGAACTCTACGGTGATTATGCCGTTGAATACATACTTCTGCGATGAATCAACGATTGAATACATTTGTGGTTTATCTTTGAGTATACACATGCAAACCATCTTTTTAAATATTGAAGGCAAAGCTCGGCCTCAGAAAGAAACCAAATCAAGGTCTTGGGTGAAATAAACCTTTGGAACTCCAAGGACCTCTACATCTTTGTGATGGTCATCCATAAACACCAGGCATCGTTGTGCTCTCAGTGGTTCTATGGTTCTCCTTCTATTTAGGATCGCTTATAAATGATTCATATTGTATCTTTGTATGAGTTTTCCTAGGGATCCTGGAGGGAGTCTTTGTACGGCTTTGCTCGGTGCAAGTCAGCTGGCCTCCTGAATCATTTCAGGTGCAACAGTTCCTCTTTGTCTTCCTTTTATTAAATTATATTTGGTAAAGCATGAGTACTTCTCCCCATATTTATAAACCTACCTGTATTAGAGGAAGGCCAAGCAAATAACACTAAATATTTTGTATGAACACATTGAGTCCTTAGAATAATAAAGGCAAGAAAGAGAAAATAGTATAAACATGAATTTTCCACAATGCTTATCGAACATAAAGTTGAATTATCCACAATGCTTAGCAATAACTACAAATCATTAGAAGATAAAATCAGAACTTTTGACACTGAAATTAAAAAAATGAAAGATAGGATGCAGGATTTATAACACAAAAAACAATCAATGGACGAAGAAAATCACACCTGGAGATATGAGATTAAAGATTTAAAAGTAAAACTAGATGATAACTTAGTCCTCAGCAACCTAATGAATCAACTTGATATCAAACCCATAAAAGAAGAAATGAACAAATTAATCAAATTGGATCATGAACAACACAAAATATCCCTAAACCTTATCATTGTTGGTATAAAAGAGAAAGAAGACAAGGATACATAAGCTATAGTAAAATAACAACTGAAAACTCACTCACAAATTTAAACAACTCATCTAATAGAATCCCAAAGGGTGGATAATATTCTTGAGCTTAAGCATCGAATAATCCGTGTTAAGGCAAGTTTCAATGACCACAAATTAGATATACTTATTAAATCACCTAGTATAAAAGGGTATAGAATATTTATAAATGAGGATCTTATCCCAGAAGACCAAGCTGAGCTAAGGAAACATGTCCAGAAGGTAAAAGAGGCAAGAAACAAAGGCAAATGGGCGATAATTAGAAATATAAAAGCTATTATTAGAGATAGAGTCCAAAATAAAAGCGATAAATAGGAACTAGGAACACTTTGGATCCTCTTCTGGAATTGTTGTGGTTTTCCATGGTGCAAAGGTCCTATGTGAAGTTGGATCCGGAGTGATACTAATCTTATTCTCTTGGATGAAACCTAGGACCATGACGAATCTAGGGTTCCCCACATTTTTGGATTCATTCTTTGGTTTACTCGGAACAATAAATCCTCCCGCTGAGGGGTGGGTCATATAACTTGTTATGTCAAAAATAAAATTTCTTCCCACATGCATCTTCATAATATTGACCCCCGTAATCAATACATATGGATCAAAATCTCTAACTCTAATACCAATAGAATTTTCACTGCAACTTGTTACTTTTGTCCCATTAACTCTGTTAGGAATCTGTAATTTTAGCAGATTGGTAAGACTAAAACTGCAGAAGCAACATTATTTCAACCAACTTTGGGATTCTAGGATCTAGCCCTTCTGAATCCAGAGAGGGATCTCTCTATGAATGGGTTCAAAATATGTGATCTTTTAATAACTGAAAATTGTGATATTAGGCTAGTTATGAAGAGCTTGGGTTTTGTTTTGTTTGTTTTGGTTGGGCAAGGACATAATGAAGGTGAAGGTAGTTTCAAAATGAAGGGTGAAGGTGTTTGCTGGTGAAGGAATGATTTGGCTGACATAAAGGCAAAGACAGTTTTAACCCATTAGGCTATGGAGTCATAGGAGGATTTTAATTGGACAGCAAGGTTCAAGCAGGATCCATGGGGCAAGTCACTTATGTCAAAGGATCTCTTAAGGTGATTTTATGGAATGAAACAGATAGGAAATGAAGAACAAACAAATGAAGATATAGTAAAACAACCTAAGATCAAGTAAGTTATTTTAAACTATCTTGCTTCAGCATGTACTTAAAGAAAAACATAAGAGTATTCTGAGATCAGGTTAATACGTTTAAACTAGCCTGCTTTGAAGTACTTTCAGTTAGAAAACATTAAAAGACAGTTTGAAAAAGCTTAAGATCAGGTAAGTGCCTTTAAACTACCCTGCTTTCAGCATATTCAATGAGAAAAACATAAAAGTATTCTGAGATCAGGTTAGTGCCTTTAAACCAGCTTGCATTGAAATACTTTTAATTAGAAAACATTAGAAAAAACAGTTGAAAAGCTTAAGATTAGGTAAGTGCCTTTAAACTACCCTGATTTCAGCATATTCAATAAGAAAACCACAGATAACAGTGACAAAGAGCAATTTAGATTAGGCAAGTGCCTTTAAACCAACCCGCATTAATGTACTCTTTAAAGAGAAATTTCAAATGAAGAAAACATATACAGTAAAGCTTTCAGTAAGAGTAGGGTACTGTTGAGAGTAAATCCTAGCTCTATGTTTGCTTCTCTTTATCAGAGAAAATGAACAGAATGAAAACATTAAGCAAAATAACAATTGACAATGAGGAACACATCACCATTGACACAAACCAGGATCCCATAAATCAGTAGCTTGTATTTGATGTTCGAACCAGTTACAATCAGCAAGCCTGGTGGGTCTTTACAACTTCAAACTTCTCATATCAGCTTATGTATCTTCAAGTTGCAAACAGGGCATCAGTAGCTTCAGAAACTATTACATACATTCAGATGTCCAGAGACCAACATTTGCTCATCTTCTATAGAAGTATTTATAGAAGAATGAAGAGGTGGGAGGATTTCCCAGGGGTCAAGTATTATTAATTATGTAATCAATGCAATTCCTGACCTTTGGGAACCAGGCAAGGCATAAGGTGGGAATGTAATCGTTTATAACTCTGCTTCATAACTCTGTTTGTGTCTTTCGAGGCCTAATGATTGAAAATATCTTCTTCTCGACTGTTCTTTAACCTTTAAAATAGTTTTTCCGACAATTTGGAGATAAGACCCTTGATTAGTATTATTCGTTCAGCAGCCTTTGATTTTCTGTGAGGGTATAGGTGCCTGATCAATAAATTCAGCTTCTGATTGAATATTTTGGGGCACAGGTGGCGTCGTGATAGCTAAAGGGATCAATTTGCCTCATTTTGTGGCGGTGGTGGCGTTCCTATTGACAATACCCTTTAGATCTTCTTTAACTTGTGTTTTGAATCGGGGATTATGATTTTGATAAACATTCTTAGCCGTGATCCCCGATAACATGTCTTTCATCCTCCGTCCTGGTTCCTTCTTGTCTTCGACACTGATACTCTTTGTTTGTGCCCGATTTTCTGTGTTCTTTGCTGTTGTGCAGGGCTGCGCAGGGTTCATAAGGCGTCAATGGTTTATGAATCATTGATAAACGTGAATTTTAAACCCCGCAAGTGATTTCCTGTGGTAAATCGAAGGCGGGAGGATCGTCACCCTCAACCTTCATAATTTCTTCAGACGTAGCAAATAAATCGTTAAAACCCTACAAAATACAAAAAATGTTATAAAATCCTGCATAAAATAGGTTGAATGCTTTAAAGGATGAGTGGAGGAAGTGTGGCCGTTGGATGGCATCATCCAACAGTCGGGATCAATCGGGAGAGATCGTAGAACGGGTGAAAGAAAGATTAAATCTGAGCCGTCGATCGTGCAGAGATCGACGGTCAAGATTGAACGAAGAGGCAGAGGAGGAGGATGAATCTGAGCCGTCGATCGCACAGATATTGACGGTCGGGAGCGGAGGTTGAAAGTCAAACGGAGAGAATCTGGGCGATGAATTTTGGACCATCGATCTGCAGATCAGATCGACGGCGGAGATGTCGTTTCCACTATACGATAGCCCGGTTATCGTGTGTGTATCTTGGTTAACCATCGGACAGCTTCGGCAAGCGATCATTTTTGGATGAGTGGGCCCAGATCGGACGACACACAGCAATATCGCTGGGCGTCCTGGTCTGAACGATAATGCGTGATGGACTGCGGTTATGCGCGATGGACGACGGTTTTGAAAAAGGTACAAGGGACGCATGTCAACCGTTGTATGGAATCACTATGAATCAAAAATACCGCCGTGCGCTCGAAAGCGGTGCAATAAATACCGGGTGGTTTCTGGAAGGGGTTAGGGGAATGCGGGGACCACCGGGAGACAGACTCCGCACCGTCTGATCTGTGGATTTAGATCGACGGTGCGGAATGACTTAAAACTTGTATCGGTGGAAATTTTAATAAAATGATAAAACAACGGTTTTGATAAATAACAAAGGTTTTTAAGCTTTTTGGGCGAAGAAATATTTTTAAAACGGGTAAGCGCCCGATTCCGGTGCCAGGGTGTATGGGTGGAAAAGGCTAGAGACTTAGCCCAAGGGGGCTTAAGCCCAATATATATAAAGAAATGGGATTTTTATGGTTTTTTCATGATTTTCAAAGGTTTTGAGGGTTCTGATAAGGTTAAGAGAGAGTCTTAAAACCTTATAAAGGGGATTTTGATGAGGGGGAAAGGGGAGAAACATGAAAATGAGAATTTTTCATGGGAAATGAAAGGGTTAAAAAAGAGGTTACTTTGGAAAAGGGGAAAAGGGGAAAAAGGGTCTTGCTGTAGTATTTGGCCTTGGAAACCAGCAGGATTTCAGGGTCTTTTGGGAAGTAAACAGCAGTGAAGATTTGGACAGAGGCAGGAGGCCTTCAAGAGTCTTCAAGAGCCAACAGTTTCTTGTCATAGAAAATTGTTCCTTGAAGGCTCAAAATAGATTTAGCCACCTTTTGGTATAATCAAATTTTACAGGTGGCTAACAGTGGCTCCACCTGGGGATGGTGCCTTCTTGAAGGTATCAAGAATTTAGACTTGGATTCTCTAGGAGGCTGACCTGTGCCACATCCATTAGGTTCTCTGGGAGGCTGACCTGTGCCTGATCCATTGGGCTGCTCTTCCTTTACTGGGATGATATTTCTCTGAAAACATATTAGCAACCATGAAATCAATGGATCTTCATCAATACAAGCTTCTACCTACCCAATCCTACTGATCTAACATTTTTTCTTCCTTAGAGTGCACTTGGATTGGCAAACTCTTTTCACAACATTTTATTATTTTGAAAGCAGGAAATCTAATCTATTTCTACTCCTTATTTCTCCATGGACTCGGATTAAATTACAATTGAGCCCATATGATTCTCTACCTAATCTACTAATCTGTTAGGATTAAACAGTCTAACAAATTTTATTCTCTGAATTCTAAAACATAAATTTAAAAAAAATAGTCAAGTCAAGATTAAGCTGTTTGACTTTCTGTGATCTATGGCATAAAAACAAGCTGCACATAGACATTATTTTGCAGAAAATTTAAAAAAAAAGGGAAGGCTTTTTAAGATCTGAAAGTTTCTCACCATGGCCTTCTCTTTTCACAGCTATGTTTTGACTTTGTTTGAGTTGTTCTTTCTTTTAGTTTGGTTCAGATTTTGAGCTAATTAGAACCAGTTTTTTATCTCTTGACTCATAAAAAATAAAGCAATTTTGAGTCATCTCTTGCTTGGAACTCTAGGTTCAGGTTTTGAACATGTTTGAACCTTCCATTTCTATCCTAATCTATCTATTGATAAGCCAAGATTAAACAGTTTGGCAAATCGAATTCACTATCCTATCAGCAGAAAATTTAAAACCAGTTAGTCAAGATTAGGCTGTTTGACTAACTAGAAGTGTGTTATGTAGGATTGGCATTTAAGCTTGCACACTTTCAGAATTTTTTTCTCTTTTTTGGTATGGGGTTGTACCTTTCTTGTTTTCACAATCTGCCCTCTTTTCATTCTTTCTTTGTTTTTGTATTTTTGAATTCTTGATTTTTCTTCGAAGCAGAAAACAACAACTAACTACATGCTCGGAACTGAGCTTTATTGACATTCCTATCTAACCTATTCTAAACATGGAGTATTTACATATTCATATGATGCAAAAGTGCCAATGCAGCCAGTTGAGTAATGTCAGGAAAAAATAGAAAATTTGGCTACTTGTCAGAGGTATCCATAGAACATACTGAAGATTAACCTTCAATATCAAGGCTATCACAGAAGGTGACAGCTTTTCATGTCTCTAGCTTTTGCAAAGGATCACTGCTTGATAATTTGAGCCAGTTGATATTTCCACACACTCTTCCATAGGATCAACAAAGAAAAGATGAAGATTCTCTTATTTTTGGTCCCCATGTCTGGTAGATTGTCTGCTTCCAAGACTTTAGCTTTGAGGGTCATGTCTTCAAAAATTTGCTTGGAAGCATCATCATCCTTTACCTGCACAATAGCAAATAGTGAAATATCTTCTTTGTCTATACATTCAGGTTCTTTGGATGACAGATTGATATCAATGATAGGAGAGGTTTCTTCTTGAAAAGGGGGTATATCCACAGCAGGATAGTCTTGTATTTGTTTCTCTCCCTCTTCTTCATCATCATCTGAACTGGAAGACTTATCATATTTGGAAGTGTCGTCCTCTTGTAGCCCTAGTATGCTCTAGTTTAGTGGACTGTACTCTATGAGGAGGTTATTATATTCTTGAGCAAGGGTATGTTTAATTGCTTCCTCTTTTTCAAGAGAAAACTCCTTGATTTCCACCTGCCCAAAAATTTCTTCGTTTCTTTCCTCCTCATCCTTTGAGCTGAAAGTCTGTTGATTCCCAATCACATGGAAACTATTACTGATGATCTGAAATGAATCAAAGAAAAGATCCAATGAATATTCACTCACTTCTAGGCTTTGAAAAATTTCATCATCAGTATCATAAATAGTCTGCACTGGCTCATTACTTCTTTGAAGGAACTGATCTTCCTCCCATAAATATGCTAATGATGATCCTGCAAAATTAACTTATGTTTGGGAAGCATCATCACTAGATAGATCAAAGTTAGGAGAATCATGAATATAAGTAATACTACCAATCAAACATGATGGGTTATCAGCAGGTCCTTCTTTATTCTGAGCTACAAAAGAACTTTATAAATCTGTACAACACATTTCTCTATGTGAATGGGCAACAGTGTTTGTTTTGCAAAAAGTTTTAGAGATTGGCTGTTTATTAATAGTCTGATCTATCTCTTTTTCTGTCAAAGGGGAAGATGTTTCTATGTTCCTTTGAACAGGAGTACAGTAGTTCTCTGTCTCTTGCGAAGACTGATTTTAAGGCTGGATGTCTTCTTGAGCCTCGGCTATAAGGGATGATGAATCAATATTTGAGTTTTCAGGGATATCTTGAGGAACGTCCGTTATTTCTTGGATCATCTCTTTCTCAACTGATTCATCTATATTCTTAAAAATTTTCAATAGGAGATTAAACTCATGAATGGCTGTTAAAAGATCTTTAGGATGCATCTCTTCCAAAGCTTCCTCATTATCTATAATGTGTTGGGTGATGTTTTGTGATGGATCATAATATATTTCACCCAATGATAATGATGTAGTGTTTTCTTTATAGTTCTCATAGAACACATATTCAAGGTCTCTTAAAGAAAACAAACTACTGGAACGTAAGCATTCATACCAATCCCTAGCTTTTCCTTCTAATGTTAACATGAACATTTTCATTAGGCAGTCTTCATGCCATTCAACTTTCAACCTCCATATATGTATGTGAAATTTTATAAGATGTAATAAAGGGTCATCAAACTTTTCACCTTGAAAAACAGGCAGGTTGTCATCCCAATTCACCTGGGGCATATTATGTGGAAACCTAGGGATATGATCTCTACTCATTGGGGCATATCTTCGTCGTATTCTTGGGATCATATTTGTAAGTAAGGAAAGAGATCATTGTGTCTGGTCAATCAGTTCAGATTCTTCTACCAGTGGAGTCATTTGGTCTTCTGGGAGTTTCAGAGTGTGGAGTCGCCAGGTGGAAGATTTTTAGCTCCTAAGGAGGTAAAATGTGTAATGGTCCACCACCATGCATTTCTCGTGGAGTTGCAAGATTTTTAGGAACTGATTTAGCTCTCAAGGGTGATCTGAAAACAATTGATAATTTTATCTTAAGAGACTTCCTAAGAATACCTTCTGGGTTATCAACTACTTTAGGTGGATCAGGGTCAGGATAGGCTCTAGTGTGAATCTTTCTAGGAGCCACTATGCTGTGTTTTTTAGACCCAACTAAACAAGAAAAGTTCAACCAGATATGACAATGTTTGAGAGGTTAACGAGTCTGTTTACACAAATTTTAATCCTACAGTCCTCTAACTGAGTTTGAATGATATTAAAATGATAAGGGTTCTTCCCAGTGGAGTCTTAAGGTCTGCTCAGGATTGTGGAGTGTGGAGTCGCCAGGTGGAAGATGTTTTAACTCCTAAGGAGGTAAAAGGTTTAATGGTCCACCACCATGTTTATTGGATACCAATCTAACCAGAGATCTTGGGTCTTCTGAATGCCTAAGGGTGTGTAAGATAAAATGCATTCAGTCCCCAGTGGAGTCGCCAGAAATGTTAGGAATATGTAATTTTAGCAGCAGAAGCAACATTATTTCAACCAAATTTGGGATTCTAGGATCTAGCCCTCCTGAATCCAGAGAGGGATCTCTCTATGAATGGGTTCAAAAGATGTGATCTTTTAATAACAGAAAATTGTGATATTAGGCTAGTTATGAAGAGCTTGGGTTTTGTTTTGTTTGTTTTGGTTGGGCAAGGCCATAATGAAGGTGAAGGTAGTTTCAAAATGAAGGGTGAAGGTGTTTGCCGGTGAAGGAATGATTTGGCTGACAGAAAGACAAAGACAGTTTTAACCCATTGGGCTCTGGAGTCATAGGAGGATTTTAATTGGACAACAAGGTTCAAGCAGGATCCATGGGGCAAGTCACTTATGTCAAAGGATCTCTTAAGGTGATTTTATGGAATGAAACAGACAGGAAATGAAGAACAAACAAATGAAGATATTGTCAGAGTTTAAGACAGCGGAAAACATTAAAAAGCATAACACTCAGCAAAAAACCATTAGCAGAAGACACACAGGTTTAACGTGGTTCACCCAAACCTCCTGGGCTACGTCCACACAACAGGGCATTGGCAATCTTTATTAAACAAACAGGAGATTACATAATTCACACACACTCTCCAAAACAAACGTATGGATACCTGTTATATAGCAAGAGAATCTAACAGCCTCATAAATCCTCTCAACTCAAATTTAGGATGCATTAACTCCCTCCCAACAAACTGGAGCTAATCTAGGAACTAATTCCTAATTTTTGTCACCTACTGAGATTTTGCCTATTTTATCCAAAACAGAAAATCTCAAAAATCTCCACCTTGACAACAATTAGCCTGATGCCCTGTTATTTATTATTTTATCTTTTCTACAAGCCAAGAGAAGCCAAACACCAACGCAGCTTCTCCAACAAAACTGGTTTCGTGAACATGTCTGCACAGTTTTCCTTTGTATGCACCTTTTCAAGAGAGACTCCCCTTTCAGTGATAACCTGTCTTACAAAATGGTACTTAATTGGAATATGCTTTGATTTACTATGATAGGCCGGATTCTTAGCCAAATGTATTTCACTTTGACTATCACAAAGTAACCTGATGTTGTCCTGCAACCTACCAAATTCACCAAGCAAACCTTTCAACCAAACCGCCTCTTTGCAAGCATGAGAAGCAGCAATGTATTCTGCTTCAGTAGTGGATAAAGCAACAATGTTCTATAGCTTTGACATCCAGCTAATAGCTCCACCTGCAAGAGTAAAGACATACCCTGAAGTTGACCTTCTCTTATCCAAATCACCTGCAAAATCAGAATCAACATACCCGCAAATAAATTCACTACTCTTATTGTAAGTGATACAATAACTACTTGTGCCTCTCAAGTACCGAAGCACCCATTTCACTGCTGACCAGTGTTCTTTACCCGGATTTGCCATGTACCTGCTGACAACCCCAACTGCATGTGAAATATCTGGTCGAGTACAAACCATCGCATACATCAAACATCCTACTACATTGGCATATGGAATTCGAGACATATAATCCTTTTCTTCATCTGTATTAGGACATAAACCTGAAGAAAGCTTGAAATGGGAAGCGAAAGGGACTGAAACAGGCTTCACATTTTTCATACCAAACCTCAAGAGTATCTTCTCAACATACTTCTGTTGTGATAGCCACAGCTTACCATTGCTCCTGTCTCTGAAAATCTCCATGCCCAAAATCTGTCTTGCTGCTCCTAGATCTTTCATATCAAACGTCCTTGCCATCTGAGTCTTCAACCTGTTGATTTCTTCAATGCTTTTGCTTGCTAAAAGCATATCGTCAACATATAACACTAAGATAATGAACATGCCATTACTTAACTGCTTAAAGTAAACACAATGATCATATTCACTTCTTATATATTTTTGACTCAACATGAAAGAATCAAACTTCTTATACCACCGCCGAGGCGACTGCTTCAGGCCGAGGCGACTGCTTCTGGCCATATAATGACTTCAGCTCCGCAGTATCCCCTCCTATTATGATGGCTTCTAACAAACCCTTCCCGGTTGTTCCATATACATTTCCTCATCTCAGTCTCCTAAAGAGAAACAATGGTCTTAACATCTAGTTGGTTTAACTCTAAATCAAACAAAGTTAAATTAAAGCTAACAAACGACACAATTCAATTGAAACTATTTTAATAACTCACTCGTGTGAAAAATCTCATGAAAGTTGCCCGCTTTCTGAGAAACCCTTTTGGCAAATCCACGCGCTTGTACCGCCTGGAAACATTCACACCCCGTTTCAGCTTGTAAACCCATTTACACCCCACAGTTTTCCTGTCTTTCGGAAGCTCAACCAGATCCCATGTGCCATTCTTACTCAAGGCCATCATTTCTTCATTCATGGCTGCTTTCCACTTGTCACTATTCTAACCTTCTATTGCTTCCTGATAGCACAGAGGTTCATTGTCATTAGCAGTAAATGCAACTGAAGTAACATAATCATCATACCTTCTCGGTGGCCGTTTGATTCTTGTCGACCTCCTTAAGGTTGTTTCTGGTGCTTCCTCGATTGGTTGTCTACCACCTGTAGGAACTTCTTGCCGATCAGTATCTGAGACCTGTTCATGATCTAAACCTGAACCCTGTTCATGTTCTGAAACCTGTTCATGACTAGTATCTGAACTATGGTCATCATGACTATCATTAGAAGAGCTTTCAAACTGAATGTGCTGAAAATCAGATACATCATCCTGTTTCAATCTACTATCTACATCTAACTGTGCAAGAGAGGATTCATTAAACTTTACATCTCTGTTGATGATGATTTTGCGGGTAGTAGGATCCCACAATCTATATCCCTTTGTTCCAACACCATACCCAACAAAGATATACCTTTTAGACTTTGGATCTAACTTAGTTCGCCGATGTTTAGGCACTAGAGCATATGCATCACAACCAAACACTCTGAGTTTAAAATAGTCACAAGGGTGTCCTTTCCATACCTCTTGCGGAATCTTGTCTATCGCTCGCCATGGAGATCGGTTTATCACATAACAAGCTGTTGCATCGCTTCCGCTTCCCGAGTCCCTTTTGCAACCCGCTATAGTAAGACAATTTCTCGCTTCTCTTAAGAGCTCCACCATGCTCAAAGAACTACTTCTACAAGAGTATAAACCGTGGTCTTATGTCTCTCGATCCCTGCGTCCTTGTAATAGCTGTCAAACTCCTTGGAAGTAAACTCACCACCATTGTCAGTTCTTAAACATTTTATTGTTCTACCAGTGCTGTTTTCTACCAATGCTCTAAACTGTTTGAAAATTGTAAAAACATTAGACTTCTTTTTCATCATGTAGACCCACACTTTCCTAGAAAAGTCATCAATGAATGACACAAAATATGACGAGCCACCATATGACGCTGTAGGGGCTGGACCCCAAACATCTGAATGAATATAATCAAGTATCCCTTTACTAGTATGTTTGCCTGTTTTAAATTTTTGTTTACTTTGTTTTCCAAACAAGCAATGTTTACAGAAATCTAACTTTCCAGACTTCAGATTTGGAAGTAACTTGCGATCAGCCAAAATTTTTAACCCTCTTTCGCTCATATGGCCTAACCTTTGATGCCATAGGCGAATGGAACTACTGTCATGTTCAGACACCGTAGACACATGAACTGACCCTGTTCTTCCTTCTAACTGAAACAGATTTCCTACTTTCTTAGCTTTCATTACTAGTAAGATACCTTTATAGATTTTCATAACTCCACCTTGAATTACAGTTTTATATCCATTCGTATCCAATGCTCCTAAAGAAATTAGATTTTTCCTTAAGTTTGGAACATGTCTCACATCTGTTAATATTCTAGTTGTGCCATCAAACATTTGCAGTTGTATGCTTCCTATCCCAACAATATTAGATGTAACATCATTACCCATGTACACGACTCCATCATTAACTGATCTATACGTCTTAAACCATTCTCTATGAATACACATGTGGTTTGATGCACCGGAATCTAACAACCAATGTTGATCATGATTTGACATATTAACATACAACACTTCGTCGCTCATACCTGAACCAGATGCCGAACCTGTATCTGTCGCATTTGCCTCCTTCTTCTCTGTCGAAGAATCTCCTTTCTTCTCTGTTTGCTGTCGATTCCAGCAGTCTTTCTTCAAGTGCCCCGATTTGCCACAAAACCAGCACTTCACTTTGCTCTTCTTCCCTTTCGACTTTGAACGCGAATCGCTGCGCTTACCAGAGCGTCTTTCTCTAGAACGACCTCTAGCCATCATTGCCTCTGATGTAGAGGTGTCAGCATTTGACTTCTTCCTCGTCTCCTCAGACAACATGGCTCCAACCACATCGTCAAACTCAAGGACAGCTGCATTACTGAAGCTTATGGAAGTAACAAAGTGATCCCACGATTCAGGCAATGTACACAATAGATTTATTGCCTTATCCTCTGAATCAAATTTTACATCTAGACTTTGTAATTGTACCAATAGAGTATTGAAAACATTCAGATGGTCAGTAATCGAGGTACCTTCCTTCATCCGCAAACCATAAAGTTGTCGCTTCAGGAGAATCCGATTTGTCAAGGATTTCTTCATGTAGAGCTTTTCAAGCTTTATCCACAAGCCTGCGGCGGTCTTCTCTGACACAATGTTGAACAGAACGTCATCTGCCAGACATAACCAAATTGCGCTCAGAGCTCTGTCATCCAACTCATCCCATTCATCCTCCGTCATGGAAGAAGGCCTTTTGCTCCTCCCCAACAGCGCTTTCGCCACGCCTTGTTGAATCAGCATATCATGCATCTTAAGCTTCCAGATCTCGAAATTGTTTTTGCCATTGAACTTCTCAATTTCAAACCGGGCATTTTGAGTTTTCGCCATCTTGTTTCAGCAAAAAACACAGTAATCTCCAGAACCAATTTTCAAATAAAGAATGCCCTTTTAATTAAAAAATGCCTTTAAAAAAAAAAAATTGCCCTTGCCTTCCTTTAAGTGCCTCTCACTACCTTTTAAAAAAAAAATTATCCTTGACTTTTGCCTTTAAAAAAAAATGTCTTCAGTTAAACTACCATACCCCTCACCTTATAAAAAAGGCCTTTTTCTTAATTACATTTTAAAACATTATAAAAAATCCAAATCGATTATATAAGTGACCTTTTGACAAAACTCCAAATCGATTATATAAAAAAAAACTTTTTTATATGTAACTTTTGCGACCACTTCATAATACCATGTGCAAATGGTATTTTTAAATGAAAAACAATTTTAATGAACCTTCAAAAAATTGGCATACGACTCTCTCAGATTTATAAAAATCGATTTGATTTTTTTTTTTTCGTTGTTCAAAGGCATAGAACCAGCGGTATAAAGACTGCATAAACCAGTGATGTAAAGGCATAAACGCAAATGGTTTCAAACGCTCAACATTTGAACGCACAACAAAACCTGCAACGATACCTGTCAACGTTCAAAGGCATACGGACTTGTGCAAAAATCATAAACCAGCCCACGTTGTCAAAATTTCAACGCTGCACCGATTCTTCAATTCAATTCACCAGCGCTCGACGCAGCAGTGGTAAACGACCCCACGCAGACCTCCACCAGCATATATCACTGCGTGTTGACTGACTTATAAAAAACGTTCAACTCCACGGCTGTAACAAACACCAGCGCTGCCTCATCAATCATTCTGCGCCCAGCAACACCAGCGTTCGACCGGCGCCCATACGAACTCCACGCACCAGCGTTCAAACGCACTCCAACAGAAACCTCTGATACCAATTGTCAGAGTTTAAGACAGCGGAAAACATTAAAAAACATAACACTCAGCAAAAAACCATTAGGAGAAGACACACAGGTTTAACGTGGTTCACCCAAACCTCCTGGGCTACGTCCACACAACAGGGCATTGGCAATCTTTATTAAACAAACAGGAGATTACATAATTCACACACACTCTCCAAAACAAACGTATGGATACCTGTTATATAGCAAGAGAATCTAACAGCCTCATAAATCCTCTCAACTCAAATTTAGGATGCATTAACTCCCTCCCAACAAACTGGAGCTAATCTAGGAACTAATTCCTAATTTTTGTTACCTACTGAGATTTTTCCTATTTTATTTAAAACAGAAAATCTCAACAGATATAGTAAAACAACCTAAGATCAAGTAAGTTCTTTTAAACTATCTTGCTTCAGCATGTACTTAAAGAAAAACATAAGAGTATTCTGAGATCAGGTTAATACCTTTAAACTAGCCTGCTTTGAAGTACTTTCAGTTATAAAACATTAAAAGATAGTTTGAAAAAGCTTAAGATCAGGTAAGTGCCTTTAAACTACCCTGCTTTCAGCATATTCAATGAGAAAAACATAAAAGTATTCTGAGATCAGGTTAGTGCCTTTAAACCAGCCTCCATTAAAATACCTTTAATTAGAAAACATTAGAAAAAACAGTTGAAAAGCTTAAGATCAAGTAAGTGCCTTTAAACTACCCTACTTTCAGCATATTCAATAAGAAAACCACAGATAACAGTGACAAAGAGCAATTTAGATCAGGCAAGTGCCTTTAAACCAACTTGCATTAATGTACTCTTCAAAGAGAACTTTCAAATGAAGAAAACATAGACAATAAAGCTTTCAGTAAGAGTAGGGTACTGTTGAGAGTAAATCCTAGCTCTATGTTTGCTGCTCTTTATCAGAGAAAATGAATAGAATGAAAACATTAAGAAAAATAACAATTGATAGTGAGGAACACATCACCATTGACACAAATCAGGATCCCATAAATCAGTAGCTTGTATTTGATGTTCGAACCAGTTACAATCAGCAAGCCCGGTGGGTCTTTACAACTTCAAACTTCTCATATCAGCTTATGTATCTTCAAGTTGCAAACAGGGCATCAGTAGCTTCAGAAACTATTACATACATTCAGATGTACAGAGACCAACATTTTCTCATCTTCTATAGAAGTATTTATAGAAGAATGAAGAGGTGGGAGGATTTCCCAGGGGTCAAGTATTATTAATTATGTAATCAATGCAATTCCTGACCTTTGGGAACCAGGCAAGGCATAAGGTGGGAATGTAATCGTTTATAACTCTTCTTCATAACTCTGTTTGTGTCTTTCGAGGCCTAATGATTGAAAAGATTTGCTTCTAGACTATTCTTTAACTTTTAAAATAGTTTTGCCGACAATTTGGAGATAAGACCCTTGATTAGTATTATTCGTTCGGCAGCCTTTGATTTTCTCTGAGGCTGTAGGTGCCTGATCAATAAATTGAGCTTCTGATTGAATATTTTGAGGCACTCGTGGCATCGTGATAACTAAAGGGATCAATTTGCCTCATTTTGTGGCGGTGGAGGCGTTCCTATTGACAAGACCATTTAGATCTTCTTTAACTTGTGTTTTGAATCGGGGATTAGGCTTTCGATAAACATTCTTAGCCGTGATCCCCGATAACATGTCTTCCATCCTCCGTCCTGGTTCATTCTTGTCTTCGACACTGATACTCTTTGTCTGTGCCCAATTTGCTGTGTTCTTTGCTGTTGTGCAGGGCTGCGCAGGGTTCATAAGGCGTCAATGGTTCATGAATCATTGATAAACATGAATTTTAAACCCTCCAAGTGATTTCCTGTGGTAAATCGAAGGCCAGAGGATCGTCACCCTCAACCTTCGTAATTTATTTAGACATAGCAAGGAAATCGTTAAAACCCTGCAAAATATGAAAAATGTTATAAAATCTTGCATAAAATAGGTTGACTGCTTCAAAGGTCAAGTGGAGGAAGCATGGCCGTTGGATGGCATCATCCAACAGTCGAGATCAATCGGGAGAGATCGTAGAACGGGTGAAAGAAAGATTAAATCCGAGCCGTCGATTGTGCATAGATCGACGGTCGAGATTAAACGAGGAGGCAGAGGAGGAGGATGAATCTGAGCTGTCGATCGCGCAGAGATCGACGGTCGGGAGTGGAGGTGGAAAGTCAAACAGAGAGAATCTGGGTGATGAATTTTGGACAATCGATCTGCAGATCAGATCAACGGCGGAGATGTCGTTGCCACTGTATGATAGCCCGATTATCGTGTGTTTATCTTGGTTAACCATCGGACAGCTTCGGCAAGCGATCACCGTTGGATGAGTGGGCCCAGATTGGACGGCGCACACCAATATCGTTGGGCGTCCTAGTCCGAACGATAATGCACGATGGATGGCAGTTTTGAAAAAGGTACAAGGGACGTGTGTCAACCGTTGTATGGAGTCGCTACGAAATAAAAAATACCGCTGCGCACTCGAAAGCGGTGCGATAAATACCGGGTGGTTTTTGGAAGGGGTTAGTGGAATGCGGGGACCACCGGAAGACAGACTCCGCACCTTCCGATCTGTGGATTTAGATCGACAGTGCGGAATGAATTGAAACTTGTACCGACGGAAATTTTAATAAAATGATAAAACGACGGTTTTGATAAATAACAAAGGTTTTTAAGCTTTTCGGGCGGAGAAATATTTTTAAAACGGGTAAGCGCCCGACTGCTCAGCGCCCGGTTCTGGTGCCAGGGTGTATGGGCGGAAAAGGCTAGAGACTTAGCCCAAGGGGGCTTAAGCCCGATATATATAAACAAATGGGATTTTTATGGTTTTTTCATGATTTTCAAAGGTTTTGAGGGTTCCGATAAGGTTAAGAGAGAGTCTTAAAACCTTATAAAGGGGATTTTGATGAGGGGGAAAGGGGAGAAACATGAAAATGAGGGATTTTCATGGGAAATGAAAGGGTTAAAAAAGAGGTTAGTTTGGAAAAGGGGAAAAAGGGAAAAAGGGTCTTGCAGCAGTATTTGGCCTTAGAAACCAGCAGGATTTTAGGGTCTTTTGGGAAGTAAACAACAACGCAGATTTGGACAGAGGCAGGAGGCCTTCAAGAGTCTTCAAGAGCCAACAGTTTCTTGTCATAGAAAATTGTTCCTTGAAGGCTCAAAACAGACTTAGCCACCTTTTGGTATAATCAAATTTTACAGGTGGCTAACAAACTCTACCTCTTATAAAAATAAAAACCTAGATAAGAATTTTCCCTTCATTAACATAGAACGTGATATCCACAACCTAAGGAAAGAAGGAAACATCCTCATTCTTGGGGAGTTTAATGCTCATATTTCCACTACCCAAGCCACTATATTAAGCAATAACTCTAACCCTAACCCCTTATGGCTTGGTGAGGATTATGTTCTTTCTAGTAAATTCCAAAGAAACTCCAAAGACACTACCGAGAACCTTTTCAGCATTGAGCTAATTAAGCTTTGTAGTTCCCAAGACTCGATTATTTGTAATGGGATCAATAAGTGGCCTTAATTTGATCAGATGACTTGTATTCATGGGCATGGTAGAATTGTTTTGGACTATATGATATTTGATACCTAGTTTCTCGAACGTATAGTTAATTTTGATCTTCTAAATGACCATGAGCCCTACTATGACGATAAACCTCTCTCCTTAACCCTTAATCTTGATATGTACACCGAAAATATGCATAAGAATGACGAGAGTCAAATACACGTGCATTTTGACAAAAGTAAAATGGATCTCTTCTTAAAATTTTTAACAAAGGAATTAGGTTCCTTCACACATAATTACAACATTGATCACATCTACCACAATTTTACTACTATACTCTCCACTACCATTAACAAATTCTCTAAGGAGGCATCATATAATAAGAACAAGAGGAATTCCATCCCCTGGTATGTCAAGGATTGTAAATATGCCAGGAAAGTGATTAGAGATGCTCCCAACAAAACTATGAAGGATGATAAAATCAAGGTGTACAAAGCTCTTATCAAAAGGAAAAAAAGATATTATATAAAAAAGAGGCAAGATCTTATCCTTCACCTCTGTAAAACTGAGCCTATAAATTTTTGGAGGAGCATTCTTGTCTATAATTCGAAAGAGAACAATTTGATCCCTTAAAAGGAATGGGATGTCTATCTTAGGAACCTTTATAACTCCCCAGACACCATTGAAATCATCAGAAGCCCTCCTATAGAGGGATATACCTTTTCTTTGGAAGATGTGGAGTCAGGGATTAAGAAGCTCGCCAATGGGAAAGCTATGGATATTGAAGGATAACAAGCTGAAATTCTCAAAATTGGAAGTTCCATCCTCATCCCGAACTTGTATAATCTCCTTAACTTAGCGGTTAAACATGGCTTCCCCAAGTTGTGGACGCAGAGCCTTATCATTCCTATCTTTAAAAGTGAGGATAAAAATTTTCCCTATAACTATAGGACTATCATGATTAGCCACATTATAGCCAAGTTGTATGGGCTCATTCTGGAGAAGAAGATTAGTGCTTGGCTTGAAACCCATGATAAAAGAGTGATTGGGAAAGATGGTTATAGAAAGCATCACTCTATGATTGCCCACCTTGTCACTCTTAGGACCATTGTTGAGGATTGTCGTAACAGTAAGACTGATCTCTTATGTTGTTTTGTTGACTTTAGAAAATATTTCAACAGTGTTCCTCAAGAGAAGTTATGGCAAAGGCTCGATGAAATAATGGTTGCTCCTGAGTTAAGGGTCGTTATTATTAGATTATACAAGAGTATTATTTCCAAGATTAAGACCACTGAGTGTTAGTCTACTGACATTAAATGCATCATCCATGTTAAGCAAGGATGTCCCATATCCCCTACGCTTTTTTTCATTTACATTGACAAGCTTGAGGAATGCTTAGAAGTTGCTAGTTGTGAGGGGCCCAAGCTTGCTGGTATAGTCATTTCTCTTCTTCTTTATGCCGACAATATCATTCTTATTTCCAAGAGTCCCAACGATGTCTAAAATCAACTTAAAACCCTCCATGATTATTGTATCAAGATGGGTATGACTGTTAACACTGATAAGACTAAAGTTATGATTATTAAATCCAAGAAGATCAGTTATGATAATTTCATCTATGATAAAAATTACTTAGAGAATGTTTCTTCTTACAAATATTTAGGTGTTAAAATTCACCATCAGCTCAACTAGAACTATAGCATTGGGAAAATGATTTTAGGAGGTTGGAAAGCTTACAATGAGCTTGAAAACAATTGTAAGACGATTAATCTTTGCGTTTGGAGTAAAAAAAAGTTCCTCTTCGAGACTCTCGCCACCCCTTCTATTTTATATTGATGTGAGGTGTGGGGTTGTAGTCTATCTAGAGATTCTTGGAGAAAGATTGAAATGATACAAAAGAAATTCATAACCTACAACCACAAGATTAAAGGTAATACTCCCTACCCTATTCTCTTGATTGAGGCTAACCTTTCCCCCATTGAATACATGGCTATGTTTAGGTATCTGATGTATAAGACGAAATTGTACAACATGGAAGCCAAGAGACTCCCAAAAATTGCTTCTAACTCTAGTCAAAACCAATTTTGGCTTAAGCAAGGGTGGCATAAGGATGCCAAGTCCTGGCTCGACCATTGGGAGATAAGGGAGGAGACCGTATTGGGGAACAAGGATAATATTAGAAACATCATTACTTCCAAATTTAAGGATAAGTAGTGGAGTGATAAGGATTTAGAGGGGACAAGAAAGTTAAGATACTATAAGGAGGTAATCAACCCCACGCTTGCTAACCAGAATTACCCTTTCGTATTAACCAGTGCTAAGAAGTGAATGGATATTGCAAGGATCAGAACTAATTATCACAAGGTCCGGAGTGAAATTGGATGTTGGTCTATTCCGAAGATTCCTTGGAACGAAAGAATATGCCTCCTTTGCGATTCTAAGAAAGTTGAAGATTAAAAGAACTTTTTCTTGGATTGTCCGACCCTTACTCACATTTGTTCTCATTTCCATAACTTTTGCCCAACTACCAACCTTCTTGACTTGTTGAGTGAGGAAATCTTCCCTCCTTTTTATCACAGAAATAAAATCTTAAATAATCTCAATTAACCACTTCTTTCTTAAGGTCCAATAGACCATATTAATCTTAGTAAACGTTAATCATCATCATCAACATTATCATATATTTCTAAACATTTTAATAAATAAAAATAAAATATATAAATTGTAAATTTGATTATTCAAAATATATTTAAATAACCAATTAAAAAACCTAGAAAATTAAACCGTATAAGTCACACCATCCAAACTTTCAAACTTATGCTGCAATAAATATTATAATATAATAACATAAGTGAAACGAATAATACTTGTAATACAAAATACTATGCATCGAAATATTAAATCACATCCTCACGAAGCATTTTCTGATCTTCTATGAAGGGTTTTCTATTCTTTCATTGAAAAACGAAAAAGTACCACGCAAAACATTAAAGAGCATTCACGTATGGAGATTTCGTGAAACTATTTAACAAAATCATATTCCATGAACAACCTTGCTTCTTTGTAATTAGGACTATTTTGCAGGGAACCATTCCATTCACTCTGTTAAGAAATTAGTATGATAATTAAGATGATTGTGTATGGAATTATTCCATTAAATTCGTTTACAAATTAGTTTGAAATATAAAAAAATACGAGGTAAAATATTAAATGACAATATTAATAAATGTATTTATGGTGAAAATATTTAACAAAATCCCATTCCATGAACAATCTTTCTTCTTTGCAATTAGGACTATTTTGCATATAACCATTCCATTAACTTTGCTCAGAAATTAGTACGATCCTTAAGATTATTTTTAATGGAATTATTCCAATGACTTAATTTATAAATTAATTTGATATTCATAAATTATTTCGATAGTTAAGATTATTTGTTCAAAGAATTATTTTATTTATAAATTAATTTGATAATTAAAATTAAAATTTATATTATTTTTTTCTCGCCAAAAAAATCATATTATATACTTGTCATTTATTAATGAACTAAAGTATACATAAACAATTTTCTTAAAAGTCTAGTTCTTTTCTCACATGAGAAAGATCAACACCTAAGAACTAGTTCACAAAGGTTACAATCCAAAACACAATCACTAACATCTAGAAAAGTTGTGACACAAATAGTCTACCAAGGAGCCTTCAACGTACTCCCTAAGTTCAAGAGCACCCACTGAAAGATGAACTACTTCCTTGGAACAAAAGTCTGCTTTCCCATTAAATATTTTATGCACATGAGAAACAACCACTTCCTCTTAAAATTTCTTGAAGTTGTCAGAATTTCAATTGTTAGGGAAACAACAATGCTCTATTCAACACAACCTCCCTATTGAACCATTTCATGACCGTATGAAAATCTCCAAATGGATGAATCTGATTCCTCCCTATCCTTCACAAAAAACAAAATACACCACATACTTAAGAGTTTTGAAAAATTATTTGAGTCTCTATACACCACATACTTAAGAGTTTTGCAAAATTATTTTATTTATAAATTAATTTGACAATTTAAATTTAAATTTAAATTATTTTTTCTCACTTAAAAATTCATATCATATACTTGTTATTCATTAATGAACCAAAGTATACATAAACAATTTTCCTAAAAGTTTAGTTATTTTCTCACATGAGAAAGATCAACGCCCAAGAACTAGTTCACAAAGGTTACAATCCAGAACACAATCACTAACATCTAGAAAAGTTGTGACACAAAAAGTCTACCAAGGAGCCTTCAACGTACTCCCTATGTTTAAGAGCACCCACCAAAAGATGAACTACTTCCTTGGAAAAAAAGTCTGCTTTCCCATTAAATATTTTATACACATGAGAAACAACCACTTCCTCATAAAATTCTTGATGTTGTCAGAATTTCAATTGCTAGGGAAACAACAATTCTCTATTCAACACAACCTCTCTATTGAACCATTTCATGACCATATGAAAATCTCCAAACGGATGAATATGATTTCTCCCTATCCTTCACAAAAAACAAAATACACCACATACTTAAGAGAGATAAAACTTCACTATGCACACTGCATTCTATTAATCAAATAAAGTTACATATATACATGAGGAATTGTCTCAAGATAGGAAAGCTATCTTGGATGCACAATAAGTTGGTTAAGAGAATACCTCAACCTCACACCAAACTAGGAACTTAGTTTTAGCTAACCTATGGAATAGGAACAGATTCTATACATAGATAGTCACAACTGAAGACAAATAGGAATTACATATTCCAACACACCCCCTTAATGACTACTTGTCTTGATATCACTTCGCAAAATCTAGCTGTGGTCAAACATAACAAAAAGGATATGTCGATGTCC
Source organism: Pinus albicaulis (assembly GCA_034641835.2). Lineage (NCBI taxonomy): Eukaryota > Viridiplantae > Streptophyta > Pinopsida > Pinales > Pinaceae > Pinus > Pinus albicaulis. The sequence continues at coordinate 102,916,612 of CM076575.1, forward strand.
ATATAAAGGAGCAACCATCCACCATAATGCATGGGTACCAACCGCTGCAACCGCTGATCTCGTAGGATGTCCTTCACATAGATAGTTCTGTCAACCATTATCACTGCATACATGTACCTGTATCTACAGATCCCCCTCCAACGTGGGTTTTATCAGATTACCCGTAACCATGCTCTTCCTTCATCGGTGAACTCTCACCGATAGTAGATCTGTCTTAGATCTCTTCGGAAAACTTCTACTGAATCCCTTCATTGGCGACCTTGCACCAGATTTCTTCATCGGCGACCTTGCACCGGATCTCTTCATTAATGGGTGAATACTGGCACAGACCTGTTTCCAGTCCACTTCACTGTTATATGTGGTTTCTGGCTAACCACAAAACGACATTGCAAAAATGGTTTCTGGCTTACCACGAACCTGTAATTATAGAGTGGTTTTGAGATTACCATGAAATTTTACAGGGATACACATGCCTTACAAGGCTTACAACACAACTCCAACTCTTGGAGTTCCCAGGTACATACTTTACAAAGACCACTACAAAAAACATCCTAGACTTGATTAGAAAAGTGTGACTCATAATACAACATGCTAGTGAGTCTATCCCACAAACCCACACTAATTCACACAAACTTTCACCTTTGTTGTCCATCCTAATCGATGTTGTTTCTTCTTCACCTCATCTTTTCATTGTTCATATCTTGGGCATCTTTGTCTTTGTCAAATAAATTCTTGGAAGTCCATGCTTAACCTGTTATTTGTTAGAGTCGCGAATTCTAACAAAGTAACTTTACCTATATTGAGTTAGCTAGGCTCAACAAGGCTCAATAATTTTAAACATGATTTCAAGAAACAAAATAAAAAACATAAACTTTTCAGATTAACAAGAACTTCAAGTTTCTCTCTCTCTTGTGCAAAGATTACTATTTCCCAAACATAACAGCAACCATTTTTTTTTCTCCAAGGACGATGTCTGACTTATTTCGACTGGCCTCCGCAATGGCTTCCTTTGCGACAATTGTTGGATCCTTCTCATAACCCTTGTGCGGAGCTGTTCAACAGCCTCAAACCGAAATGTATCACAAGCAACCATCCTAACACTGAGCTCATGCTGCTGTAATATGTAACCGTTGCAAGGTTTGAGAGCCATCTCAACAAAGTCTTCAATAGTCTAGTTCGACACACGTCTCAAACTAGGTTTAACACTTTTGTCCATGGCCAAATATATGGCCTTCTCCAATGCAGGGGAGACACAATAGCCGCCCAATGCTACAATTGTTCACTACAAGCAAGCACTGGCATTTGAAAAAATTGTGGGAATAGCGTTGGTGCTAGAATTTGGCTTGATCTTTGCTACTTACGGTATGAAAACTATAGCTTCATCGAGAAACTGGACACTAATGGACAGTTTCTTTATAATACAAAGAAGCTATCCAAACCTGATGTGTTTAACGAAACTGTTGTGAGCCTACCCACCAATTTTTCAGCGGAGGTAGTGTCTACATCTAAGTTATATGCCTCTGGAACAACTACAGACTCTTTGTCTCAAAAGATTTACGATCTGGTCCAATGTTGGAGAGATATATCTAGTCACAATTGCACAACATGTCTGTCCCAAACAATCAATAATCTGTTGCCATTTTTTTTTTTTTTTTGGTACAACACCGGGAGCTAGGGGTTTGATTGGAAGCTGCACCATCCATTATGAAACATATAGTTTCTTTAATTCTACTCCGCTTCCACAACCCCCTGCAGAAGCACTAGCTATCATACTTGTGGACTTCTTCTCCAAGCAGCCACAATAGTTACCACACCCACTTGGCCTCCTGTGCGAAGGCGTTACTACAGTAGATCACAAGCACGCTTCAATGTCAATCCACGCATATTGCATGCTTCAATCCACATGCATTCCTCTACGCACTCAGATCTTCTCTGTGCACTAGGATCAACATATCGCACTGCCACCACCAGCAGTGCTCCATCTTGCAACATCGCTCACGAGATAAAGAGCTCCTCTTTGATTTCTCACATGATCCTCTGAGATCGCTCCACAGATAAATGCTCGAACAGTGATGAATGGACAAACAAAACTAAAACAAGACAAATACAGTGATTTATATTCCTATGCCCGGGCTCTTACGGGCTCTGATACCAAGATAAAACTTCACTATGCACACTGCATTCTATTAATCAAATAAAGTTACATATATACATGAGGAATTGTCTCAAAATAGGGAAGCTATCTTGGACGCACAATAAGTTGGTTGAGAGAATATCTCAACCTCACACCAAACTAGGAACTTAGTTTTAGCTAACCTATGGAATAGGAATAGACTCTATACATAGATAGTCACAACTGAAGACAAGTAGGAATTACATATTCCAACAAAGAGTTTTGCAAAATTATTTGAGTCTCTATCAAAGCCCTGACATAGCTCAAACTAATGAACTTCATTCTCATAATATACGGTCTCCGCCCCACAATGATTATTTGAGCCAAAGCTCGCCCCATAAAAAAGACCCACCCAATATATAATATAAATCATTCTATATATATATATAGTTTGCTAGGTAATGTGAGATTTGAAATGATTGACATATTTAACTTACGGTTTGTGTAGCCACGACTCAAGAGCATCTAAGCCTCAAAATCACTCTGGGATTGCATCTAGACTGAGCCACACTAGCCCTTAACATAGCTAGATTTTTGCCTATAAAATTTTGAACCGATGTACTTTAACAAACACACTATGCCCACACATTACTAAGTAATTTATATTTTATAAAAAAAATTAATTATCATAATAATAAAAATTATATAAATATCTTTTTTAATTAATGAAACACAATTACCTAAACTAAAAACTTAATATATCAAAAATAATAATATTTGTTTAATGGTGATCCTCTCAAAAATTATATAAATATTTTTCATATATTATCTATATATTTCTTAAAACTTATAAGAAATTTGAATGGATTTTCTATTAGAAGTACTTTAACAACATATTCGTTCATCATAATCTAAAATCCCAGAGTCTAAATCAATAATCCACTTAAATACGTCAAAAAATATTATTATAGTAAATATTATTATAGTTTTACGCTAGAATATAATATGATTAGATTAGGCTCTCTTACTGGTCAGGATGCTGGTCTTGCTACTGGGTAAACAACAAGGTAAACTGAAAAAGTATATCTTAAGTGGTTGGACAAATAGGCCTTCGTGAGATTAAGGTGGGAGAAGAGAGAAGCATCTCCTTTAGCTTCGCGGTACCTTCTGTTTTAGGAGGTGGCTACTACTAAGAAGCAGCAGTTATGATATGACTTATGACTGGATTCCATTGGTCGGCACCTTCTCCGATTCGCTGAGCGGATGCAGAACCGATTTTGTAAGGTTTTGTAGAATCTAGTTACAAATTATAGTATACGTTATTATATATATATATATATATATATATATATAATATAATAAAGTATACGTTATTATTTAAGTGGTTAAATCCCTATTCAAGATAGGTCATGCGTTACGAGTTAAGTCCCTTTGTTTGTTAGCTGCTATGGTTTAGCGGTTGGATATGTGAAAGGGGAAGATTCCACTACGATGATGATATGGGTAGGTATGACATATTTTAACGAAAAAGGAAAGATACCTACCAAGATTACGATCTAAGTAGTTGTTTATAAGGGTTATGGTTGTATTGTTCTCCATTTTGTTATTATGAAGAATTTTGTCACTTTAAAAAAAAATATTAATAATTATGTTTATTATTATTATAGTTAAGTTAGATATTAAATTGATGTATAAGACTTTTTCTTGTTTGTGGGATAAGGGACTTACTTCTTCACAAGGATTTGATTGCTTAATTTATGAAGACATACATACTATTTTTTGGTTTTAAACCTGTAATTTTTTAGAAAAAAACACATACTCTTAACCATTAAACCCATTTAATTTACATTCATATTTAGTTTTCTAAAAATTATAAGTTGATTATTCTTCCGAAAATTTTTCTATACATTTTTTATTCCTATTTAGTTTTTGTTGGACAAGTCCATGCACAAGCCTAGATCACCAAGAGGAGGTTCTTAAGTTCATCATTAACGAGTTAGCCGGTTAAATTAGCCCATCATTAGTTCTTAAGTTCACGTGGTAATTATTCTATCGATGACTGAGGAATAGTGCTACACACTAGACCTAAGGAACATTGAGATAACATAAAAATATAACCACACTAAAAGTTTTTCGTCGCTAAACATCCCATACTAATAGCCATGTTATTTGCATAAGAAATGACAAGATCATTGCTAAAATGAGAAGATCATTGCAAAAGAAAGGTACTTGGAGTAGAATTGAATACTTCTAAAATCAAAGAAGGCGAAGGCATTAAAATTAAAAATGCTAGGAGGTATGTCATACATGAAATTAAAGTAGATACTATTATCAACTTGGGAAATGCTTACATTGGTAGGCTATTTGAATGTTTTTCATCAATTAATTGATTTAAAGCATGAGAGATCATTAATGATTAGCTTAAGAGCTTTTTGTGTGATCTTGTTTGGTTGAATATATATATATATATATATATATATATATATATATATATATATATATATATATATATATATATATATATATATATATAATTTTAATAGTTTTATTGAAATTTTTATGAATAAGTTACTAATTGTATAGAGATATTCTTTTAGTGATAATCACATATGAATAGATTTTGTTGACGCGTTTTGAATCAACCAATGTAATTGATTTTCAGAATAATATGAGAGATCAGATAATGACTTTAGACTTAAATAAATGAAGAGAAGATCTAATTAGCAATTATAATATAACAACTCGTTGACTTAAAAAATAATTTTTATTATTTTAATTCCTATAATATTATCTATTATCTATTATTATTATTATTATTATTATATACTATTGCCTATATACCATTCTCTTATGACAATAGTTAGATAATAAAATAATAATAAAATATAATACAATTATATTACATAATAATGATAAAAATAATAATAATAAGAAATATATATATATATATTTTTAAGTTAAGCTACTTCTATTATGTCATATAGAACAAAAAGTTACAGGTCTCGTCCTGTGGATTGGACAAGTCCAAACCATAGGGAAGTTTCAAGAGTTTTCCATCAAGAGTTGGACTGCCCCTGTTTGGGAAACCAGTCCTTAGAAACCAAAGTGTGACTGCTTCCCATAACGGGAAACCAATAGATTTAGTTTTCAAAACAAAACATGTATCCCAAGGAAGACAATTCCTAAACATGAGCATGCCGATAAGAAAGAAGAAACTGAGCCTAAGGAGAACCTGCATTCTGATTGCTGGAGGTTGGAACCTCTTCCATGATTCTGCACACGTAACCCCCATCCTCTGTCTCCTTGCTCAACGCGTGGCCAGAGGGATGAGGACGTGGCGAAGCTGGGATGCTGAGGTTAGCCACGAGGGCGTCAAGCTGCTTGGGCTGGTCCGAATTACCTTCAGCGTCTTGGCCAAAGCTTCTACCATCGTTGTTGCCAGTGGAATCACTTGAGTCTTTGCTTCCGCTTGAAGCGCTTTGCACTGTAAGGGCTTTCATCTTGTGCGGGATGAAAGCAGGCTTAGGTGGAATGGTGGAATTTCATGGCCTTTTCTTACTACGGGAGAGGGAAGGAAGAGAAGCAGGGTCAGGGAGCTGCAGAGAGAGCTGGGCATTCAAGTCGATAGGGGGGGTGCTATTGAGCTTGTTCCATTCGATGGAGAGGTTCAGGTCACGACCCTAGGAGAGCAACAGTGGAGTACAGGAAGGTTGGCCACGCCCCCCAGTGCTTCTGTACCTCATTCTGTGGCACCAAGGTATAATTGTTCAGGGAGCCGAGTCGCCAGACTAGGTGGGGGCCGAAGTAGGCTTTGAGGGAGAACAACTACCAGAACGAGGGTGAGGCCTAGGCGAACAAAGTCTTTGCACCAGAGGAGGAGGGATGATAATAGACAGATGCACAGAGAGCAGGCGAGAGGGTTGAAGTGAGGTCAAGGGGGCGTGAGGTGACCGGCTTAAAGGCCATGGCGAGAAGATTAAATGCAATGCAAGGCTGGTATGTCGAGGAGAGGGTGGCAGAGGGTGAGTTAATGGCACCCTCATGCCAAAATTTATCACGGTGCTGCTTCCCAGGAGTGGTCACGTGGAGCCGCTATGTGTCTTCCCACATGGCTGCCAAGTGGCACTCTTGCTTACTGTCAATCACCCTCATCCAGGGAATAATAAGAAATAAATTAATAGATAATATTATAGGAATTAAAGTAATTAAAATTATTTTTTAAAGTCAAACTAGTTGTTGTATTATAACGACTAGCTATATTTTCTCTTCATCTATTTAAACCTGATGCCATGATCTGATTAACCGCACTGGTTGGTTCAAAACGCATCGACAAAATATGTTCATATGTGATTATCACCAAAATATCTCTCTATACAATTATGGATCACATAATCCAAATTTCGAAAGTTACTAATTGTTAAGAAATGTTTTGGAGAAGATCACATCAGAATTCATTTGTCTACGTGTGTTGAACCATCTACTGTGGTTCATCATCAGGACAAGATGAATTCTGATCAGAATTCATCTTGGCCTGATGATGAAGCACACTAGATGGTTCGAAACACGTAGACAAATTAATTCTGATGTGATCTTCTCTAAAAAATTTCTTAGCAATCAGGATATGGATCACAAAAGCCTAAATTTTAAAGTTACTAATTATCACTAAAAAATTAAATATGATTAGTTATCCATTGAGATAATGTTTGAGTGGTCCTTCATTTATTTAGATTACAAGCAACTTACTACATTTTACTCTAATTTTTTTTTGTTATTTTTAATATGATTTACATTTCTCTTTTACAAAAAATTTAACTAGACTAAATTTAACTTTCATTCTAAATAAACTAGCCTAGATCTATCTCAACTTCGTAGAGGTATCTGATCTCTTTTCTCTCTAAAGATATTTGCACATCAAGATATTTTATCCCTCATGACGCTTGGTAGATCCAGATTTAAGATGGATTTAGGTTGGTTTAATT